>JAUZTB010000065.1:7564074-7579869 GCA_034780895.1 Rhynchobatus australiae
GCCATCTCCTGGAGGTAGACACCCATCAGCTTTTTAAGCCTCCCTTCCTCTGTGGTGGTGTTGAACTTATGTGAGAAAATTGTGGCCACAGTTCCACATATTCCACCTTTGAGGTAGTACAAGGAAAAGCAATAACAGAATGCAGAATAAAATGTTACAGTTACAGAGGAAGTGCAGTGCAGGTACACAGTCAGGTGCAAATAACGTGGTAGATCGTGAGGTTAAGATTCCACCTTATCATAGTACGGGACTGTCCAATTATCTTTTAACAGTGTGATTGAAGTTGTACTTGCTTCCAGACTTTTCTATCTTCTGCCCAACAGGTAGGGGTGGGGGGCAGGGGGGAGAAGAGAGAATATCAGGAGCTGCTTTACCTGGGCAGTGAGGTGTAGACAGAATCCATGGAAGGGAGGCTGATTTCTGTGTCCACAAAACTTTCTTCAGTTTCTTGCAGTCACGGGCAGAGCAGTTGCCATACCAAGCAGTAACATCGCGTCTTGAGTTATAAGGAGAGATTGGATAAGCTAAGATTGTTTTCTCTGGAGCAAGGGAGGCTGAGGGGGTGACCTTATAAACATTTATAAAATCATAAGGGAGTACTGCAGGGAACACTCTCTGAGGGGCAGCAAATGGCAGAACTTGTTCTTATTTCCCAACAGCAAACATAACACAACAGCATGTTGTAAACCCATGCCATTTCCGTTCTGGTAAGATACATCCCAAAATAACAAACAGATTGCAACTTCCATGCCTAAATGATTACAGAATATTAAGGGAGAGAAATTTCCTTTGTGACCTCGGGCTGGAAGCACGTAAGAGCCAGTTATACTCAGCTCTGATGATTGAAGACAATACCCTGGCAGGCATTCAGCATGGGGATTCACCCCCTCAATTATTTCTCACATTGAAGTAGGGCCAATCAAAACCACGGAAATGGTGACATTGTACCTTCCAACTGAAATGGATTGAGTGGTTTACCTTGCAGTTGACTCTTTGGAATATTTTCATGAGAATATTTACATCTTGCAAGGAAATACAATTCAATTTAAAGTCAAACAAGAGAGCATGATTAGCAGCAGGAAGTTGTTGCCTTGAGTAGAGTGCTGATTGGTTTCATGGATGTGGTGACGTTTAGTCAGGGTAAATGTCTGCCTTTTACAGCAAACGAGAGACGCTGTCAAAATTGGAATGTTAGCCACTTTTACTATAACTTCTGCTTCCAAAGCATTTCCGAGCACTGGTTATGTCGAAATGCCGCTGGGGAAGTCAACGGGCTTGGACTGGTGGGACTGCAAACCCTGGTTAATCCTGTGTAAACAAAACAGAAAGTTCCAACCAGGGAGCTGACCTCTGCCAGCACTGGGAGCCCAGCATCTGGACACAGCTGTACATTGGTATTGGTATTGGGATTGGTTTATTATTGTCACTTGTACCGAGGTACAGTGAATAGCTGGTCTTACAAACCGATGGTACAGGTCAATTCATTACACAGTGCAGTTACATTGAGTCCGTAAAGAGTGCATTGAGATAGTGCAGGTAAAAACAATAACAGTACAGAGTAAAGTGTCACAGCTACAGAGAAAATGCAGTGCAATAAGGTGCAAGGTCACAGCAAGGTAGATCGTGAGTGGAGACACTGGACAAGCTACAGTCGTTACTATTGGACAATATAGATGGAGCCTTCAATGAAAAGGCAAGTCCTTTGAAAAACAACTGAGAGTCAAATATTTCACCTGCATGTTAACCCGTTGCCCACTGTTATTGGCTCCCTCCCATTCGGGACTGGCTTAAGCTTGCAGTGATGATAAGACACCGCAATGACCGGCAGAGGATGTCAGAAAATGCTGATGGCAATTTCTGTGCATTTCCGTATTCTGATTTGTGTTGCTGGTTGGAGAGGTTCTATACCCACCAGATATTTGAATAAAGACAGTGATATTAAATATCTGTGCAGTGTGTGGGGAATAACAGACCTGTTCCAATCTCAGACATGAAGGGTGATCAATATTATCGTGGCTCTTTCCTCATTCTGGACCCTGCAGCCTGATGAAACAGGCTTTCAGCATGAACTCCATCCATGCCTCACAGAATCTTGCAGGAGGCAAGGAGACCAATATTCTTTCCTCTGCACTCAGCCGCATGGAATTATAGCTCTCTTTCTCCTCTCACTGGGCAGCCACATCATGGGTACGACAAGATGTCAACTTGTTTCCATCCTCCACTTATCGAAACACTGCTCAGCAAACCTTTGAGCACATGATGCTAAGGACATGCTCATGAAAGGTTTAGAGGTACGATCTTGTGTTTCAGTTAATTGATCAAAATGTTAGGAAAATAAAACAGTGCAAAGAACAAAAAGGCTGTTTAATCACGTTAGATTAAACTAAACCGACCTGAGACTGCCTAAACCAGACTACTCCTTGTAAAATCAGCTTGTGCAAAGGTGAGAAACAGCAATATTAAGGAACCTCACCACCCAGGACGTGTCCTCCTCACATAACTACGACCGGGGAGGAGGTACAGGAGCCTGAAGACCCACACTCAACGTTTCAGGAACAGCTTCTTCCCCTCCACCATCAAATTTCTGAACAGTCCATGAACCCATGAACACTACCTCGTTATTCCACTTTTGCACTATTTATTTATTTTTGTATCTTATAGTAATTTTATGTCTTGCACTGTACTGCTGCCACAAAACAACACATTTCTCGACCTATGTCAGTGATAATAAATCTGATTCTGGTCTGACGGCAGACCAAGGTCTTGGAGGGTTCTCTATCCAGAACAGCAGATATACAGTTGGATATAGTATCGGTAAATAAGTAATTCAATAATTATGTCTGACTTTAATCTTCACCAGATTAGACAAATCAAGCTGGAAGCTGGTAAGGGTCTTGGGTGGTGGGAACTGGGGGGGTGGTGGTGGTGGTGGTGGTGAGAGGGGGGGGGAGGGGCAGATTCTTTGAATGTGTTCAGAATGGTCTCCTAGGGAAATACAGAAGTGAAATTCTGCAGATTTGGGAAATCCAAAATAGATGTCCAACATCTGCAGGATCTCACTTCTGTATTTTTCTGTGAAATGATAACCTGGTCATAGTAAACAGTGCAGTTGAAAAATATCAAAAAGATTGTGCAGATTGTGCATTTATGAGGGTAAAATCATACCTGAAAAATCTGTTTAGAGTTTTTTCCAGACATTAATGAGCAGAATATATAAGAGGGAACCAACCAGCCAAGAGCAAGGTGAAACTGAAATATCAGGAAAAATATGTGCAAATTAACAAAAAGACTGGTTACCTGAAATAGCTGCACATATTATTGAGTCCAGTGGCTGCAACCTGCCCGGAGAGAAGATGACGTGCTGTTCTGGGACCTTATGTTGGGCTTTTTTGGAGAAGTGCAGGTGGGCTGGGTGAACTTGTTCGTACACTGAACAACTTCACCTTCGACTTCAGTCCTTTTCTCCATGTCAGATGTCTTTCTATGGAACTTGCAAGAGTCCAGGCTCTGCCTGTCTCTCCATTGGACACATGGAACAATCCTTGTTTTAGTCCTGATCAGGACCGCTGCATCAACTCTTGGTTCCATTCATGGTTTATTGGTGCTTCCTCCTGCACTCACCTTCGCATGGTCTGTATCTGACTCTTTCTTTCCCTTTATGATATTGCAATCACTATCGCAATGGCTCGGTTAGCAATGAATATCCATTGTAACCCCATAGCTTTGACTGCATGTCCTCATTCCCTGCTCCCTTTCAGGGCTCCATTCTATTCTCCAAGAATGTCTGTTTTCATTATATTGGTTTTGATGATGAGACTTCCCTTCAATTAAAAGATTGAAAGAGAAAGAAGAGACTTCCCACGCCAGTGCCTTTGAGATGTCTTTCTTTATTTCTTAACCATGGCTTCCCACTTCCATTATGACCAAGTCCTCAAGCTTTGTTTCAAACACTCCTGCTCTCATCCCATCTTCTCCCAGTAAGATCAAGGACAGAATTAATCCACCATCTTCACTGGGATTCCACCAACTGATGCATCTTTCCCACCCTTTTCCCTTTCAACATTCCAAAGGGTCCAAAGTCCAAAACAACTCCCTGTTTCGATCTTCCATCCTTACCACGTAACCCCTGCTCATGACACTTTCCCATGCAAGCATTGGATATAAAGCTTGATGCTTCTGGGTCTTCCGCACACTGTCACAAACATTCTTTCTGTTCTCTCCACCTCCCTCCCTTTCTGCAACTTCAAGCGCCCAGATTTTATCATTCTTTTTTGTCCTGATAACGGGTCATTGACCTTTCACAGTGATCCTTTGAGCTACTAGATGTAGGGAGCTGTTTGCAAATGGAAGAAGCTAAACTGCTTGAAAGCAATAAAGATGATGAAGTTGGAAATACTGAGGAACTCTTTGTCCTTATCAGATGCGAAGCAGTGCAGTATAATTTTCTTCACTCAGCATTGTGAGAGGGAGAGAAAGTAAAACTGGAGACTATTTTTACACAGAGAACTGTGGTTTGTTGCTATTACATTGCAAGATCCCACCACGATTAACACAGGGTGAAGACACCAGGGGAACTCTGAGCTTTTCTTTGAAGAATACTGTGGAATTGTTTCAGCCGCAGACAGGCTGACGATACCGCAACATCTTTTCAGGAAGTGAGCATTACACTCAGGAGTCACCAACACTAAAGACCGTGCCAAGCCCGGGGGCAGTATTGATCCCATGCCCTCTGACTCAGAAGCACCAGGGACTCCTGAATGTCCACAGTGTGGAGACTGTGTTACTCCCAGCTGCTGTTGTCACACTGATGGAGCTGAACCTGTATCACCTGAGCTTGTTAATGGTCCGATAGAACTTGCCTTCAAATAAAGCCTTTCCCTGCCCCAGGATGTTGCAAAGTACTTCACAGACAGCAAGACAGGAGGGGGTGTAAGAACCCACAGCGGTGTTTAAATACTGTAGCAATGTCTGCAGGAAGAGTGAGCTTATTAATGGGTCTGGGCAGGTGTACAGCAAGAGAGAGTCTATGTTCCACAATTCCAGAAATTAACCAGAGGTGTAGTATCACCATGCGGTTTGAGAGAAGTTAAACTCTGTACAAGGCATAATCCGGTGTGGCATGGACAGAGTAAGGGACAGAGAGAGACGTTTCTGACCTCCTATGCTTTTCCATTGCCCATCAAGCTGTAGTTTTCACAATACTGTTGTAAAATAGAAATTCTATGTCAGAGTTGTATCTTAAGCAGCTTTTCAAAATACCAAATGCTGCAGTTCTTCATTTACACATGGCATTTCATGCCATTATGAGTTTAGTTTGATTGAGGAACTGAAAGAAGAAGATGAGATATATTGTGTATGTTGTGACTGTGAAATATTCAATGGAGAGACACTGAAGCTGGTTGATATCAATGATCTTTGTTCATCATGACAAGTAGACATTCTCATGGAGACACTCTCAGTAGAATCTCTCAAACTCAATCAAGTTTTTACACTCTTTAAAAACAAATGTAACAGCAAGTGTTTCAATGCAATTTCAGTCACTATAATGGTATTGTTGACTTCAATATTTTGAGTCTGACAGTGCTTCCATTGAGTTACATATCTACAATGGGAGACACCTCTGAATGTTTAAATACCTTTGTTGGGACAAAGTGATTCGCAAGGATGGTCAATAAGCTTCTAGGGATAGAGATCCCAGACACCCAAAATTGATGTGAGGGCTGACTCTGTGTGTACACAAATATCCCAACTATTGATGGAACAAATCTGCCTGTGACCATGTTTGATGTGTTAAGTGACAAAGTCAGTCTGGTCTGCAAGCTTCCTTGAACCTGGTCACAAAGATACGAGATAATCTATCCAGGGCTCCTGGTTTGATGTAGGCCAGTTAACATACCCCCATTGTCTTAGATTTGGCTGATGCAGATGAGAATCCCTCATGGTCGCATCACTTTACAAACCATATCCCTTAAACAGCCAGCCTCCTGCTGTGGGTCAGTAGACTGTGCTCTGTAGACAGTACTGTTTGTTTACAAAGTTGTGCTAAATCAGAATCAGAATTGTTATCACTGACATAAAATTTGTCATTTTGCAGCAGCAGTACAGTGCAAAGATATAAAATCACTATAAATTACAAAGAAAAATCATGCAAATAAAAAGGAATGACAAGGTAGTGTTCATGGACCATTCAGAAATTTGATGGCAGAGGGGAAAAAGCTGTTTCTGAATTGTTGAGTGTGGGTCTTCAGGCTCCAGTACCTCCTCCCCGATGGTAGTAATGAGAAAAGGGCATGTCCCACGTGGTGAGGGTCCTCAGTGATGGATGCCACCTTCTTGAGGCATCGCCTCTTGAAGATGTCCTTGATGGTGGGGAGGGTTGTGACTGTGATGGAGCTGGCTGAATCTACAACCCTCGGCAGCCTCTTGCGATCCTGTGCATTGGAGCTTCCATACCAGGCTGTGATGCAACCAGTCAGGATGCTCTCCACTGTACATCTATAGAAACTTGCAAGAGTCTTCAGTGACATATCAAATCTCTTCAAACTCCTAACGAAGTAGAGCTGCTGGTGTCCCTTCTTTTTGACTGTATCTATGTGTTAGGCCCAGGATAGAACCTCTGCGATGTTGACCCCCAGGAACTTGAAGCTGCTCACCCTTTCACTGCTGACCCCTCAATGAGGACTGGTGTGTGTTCTCCTGACTTCCCCTTCCTGAAGCCCACAATCATTTCCTTGGTCTTGCTGATGTTGAGTGCGGCGTTATTATTGAGACACCACTCAACCAGCTGAGGTATCGCACCCTGTATGCCTTCACATTGCCATCTGTGATTCTATCAATAGCAGTGGTGTCATTGGCAAATTTATAGGTGGCATTTCAAACTGTTTGCAATTTACGTTGTGAACTAAAGACTGGTTCTCGTTTGAATTAATACTTGCTATATTCACATAATCCCATAACTCCTGAATCCCTAACAACTTGCTTCGTGTTTCAGACATTTTCTGTTTTTATCTGAAACCTGATTATTTCTCTGTAACCCATTCTCACTCACATCTTCATCAACTCCATCCTGATTTTTCACCACCCACCTATAGTCGGGGTAATTTACAGTGACCAACTAAACTACCAAACAATGCGTCCCATTCTTGAGATGTGGGAAGAAGCAGGAGCACTGGAGAAATCCATACAGTCACAAGGAGAACAAATTCCAGGAGACCGAAACCGGTTCCTGGAACCGTGAGGCAGTAGCACTACCTGCTGTGCCACTGTTCCAATGCTAAATGCCTCATTGATGAAGATCTTCCATGGATATACCTATGATTTATTACTGGCTTCTTGTAGGATACATCCATTGAAGTCATAGAGGCTGTTAGATCAATTTGGCATTAGCAGGCCCAACAAACTATTGCTTCTAACTCATGGGTTAGGTTGGACTGTGACATAGTACCTGAGGATATGGTGGCATTGCGGTTATGTTTTGTTTTTTAAACTGAGCTTTGAAAATGTTAGTTAATATTGGAAACACTTGCTGAGTTTTCTATTTACAACCTGAATTATTAACCTAAACAATTTGCATTTAAACCCTGTCACAACTGTTAGAGAATTTAAATTTAGTGAATTAACTAGTGGGCACAGGTTTAAGGTGTGAGGGGAAAGATTTAAAACTGACCTGAGGGGCAACTTCTTCACACAGAGGGTGGTGCGTATATGGAATAAGCTGCCGGAAGAAGTGGTTGAGGCAGGTACAACAAAATTTAAAAGGCATTTGTACAGATACATGGATAGGAAAGGTTTAGAGAGATATAGACCAAATGTGGGCAAATGGGACTAGCTTAGATGAGCACCTTGGTCAACATGGATGAGTTGGGGCAAAGGGCCTGCTTCTGTATTACTCTGTGACTCAATAAATAATCTTGTTGATGATGGTAATGGTAACTCTGAAACTACTGCCCTGTCTTAACAATCCATTTGGGCTCACCAAGGAGATCTGCTGTTTGCTCTGTGTGTGACAGTGATGCGGTTAACTCTTCACTGCCCTCTGAATTGTCCTTACAAAGTATTCAGCTTAAGGGCAATTAGAGATGGCCAATACCTACCTGGGTTTGCCAGTGATGACTACATCCATGAAGGAATAAAAGATTGATAAGACAGTGTAGAATGCACAGAGGACTCAGTCCTGGAGTATCTGGGGCACCTTGTTTCTCCTAGAGGTGGAATGGTACTGCACACCCGTATGTTGTAATGTCTTGGTTCAATGCAAAAAAACTTTGGCTGCTGGAAATCTGAAATAAAGTAGGAACACTGGAACTGTTCAAAGGTCAGCCAGAATGCACGGTGAGAGTCAATGATGGCCTTTCATCAGAACTAAGGATACTTAGACATAAAATGAATTCAAAGTGCAAAGGAGAAAGAAGCGGAGAGAAGACGGGAGAAGGTGGAGGGCAGAGACCATCAGAGACTCATTGAAACAAACGCTTGTCAAACTGGGTTACAAAGGATGATAAAGTAATTAGCAAATGAAGACACATCTCCACATCCAATATCCCTACATCCTTGGCTTTTTGTCCTCCGGACCAAAAAAGCTGAAAACAAGGCAAGGAGGAAACTCCCCATTCATCGCTCCATGCCCCTCCCCCTCTGCAGCATTCATGTGTATTTTTACTTGAAATTTTAACGTGAACTCCTCACAGTAGGTGAATCTTTCATGAATATGGTTGATGATATCTATTATTCCCCAAGTAGCAGATTGTATAATGAGCAGTCCATCCACGTTTCTTCATGCTTGACCTTGCACAAATTAGAAATTTTGCCCAGTGTATTTATCTTTTCTAACGTCTCATGCTGTGGAAGTGATTTGGAGACGGACCCTTAGTGCTTTCAATGGATTCCCTGTGCTCATTTTGGCCTTATTTTCCTCTTCTCATAGCTTGTTGTAAAAGATATTTTAGCTGCAGGGAAGCAACAGTCATTACAATTCATTGGGTGACCTAAGCCTTGACCCCAGAGAGCTTGTTGTGTTTTTCAAGTACAGTTCTTCATCAAAGCTTCATTTTTATGGTATGCTAATTCAAAGTCCTACAGGCTTGCGTCATCGCTCAGATCATAGTTATTTATTCCACCATTCTTAACTTCTTTAACCTTTATCCTTTGTCATAATATTCTTCCTCATATTATTGTTTTCTCAGGCTTGTCTTCTGGCAGTGTTCTTGAACTTTTGAACAGTCCGGTTTCCAATTTTATCATAAGGTCAGAAACAATGCAAAATCCAATAGGATTTTTGGATAAGATCCACTCCGTTCAAACTACTTGTGTCCCCTCCATCCTGAGATATGTGTGTATCAACTGTATGGAAGTGAGCTACAGATAACTGGACCCAATGTCAGATCTTAGGGTTGGGCAGGGACTGGGGTTCCATCTGGAGCAACCAACACTTGGAGGAGCTCATTTCCACAGGGAAAGGAATTGTCAACATTTCGGCTCAAGACATTTATGTTGAATTGGAGCTGTGGTTTGATCCAGGGTTTGGTCTGGATCAGGGGAACTGGTTGGACTGGTTTGGGGCTGGCTCTGAGGCTTGGGTTGAAACTAGACTGTGGTTGAGGCTGAGGCCAGGGTTAAGCCTGGGATTGGATTGGAGGTTGAATCTGCTATTGTGGTTGGGATTGGGCATGGGGCTGCGAGTGTAATTGGGACTGTAGGGTTGGGACTGGGACTAGGACTGGTGCTGGATTCATGATTGACTTTGGGTTGGGGGCGGGGCTGGGGCTGGGGCTGGGTTGGAGTTGTGTTGGCATCTGTGTTTGGAGTTGGGATTATGGTTGAGTTTGGGAACGGTGTTGGGGCTGGGAGCTGTACTTATTGGGGCTGTATTTAGAGATGGGGCTGTGTTTGGAGTGGGGCTGTGTTTGGAGTGGGACAGTGTCTGGAGTTGGGACTGTGATTGGATGGGGCTGTGTTTTAAGTGGGGACTGAGTTAAGAGTGGGGACTCTACTTGGAGATGGGTCTGTGTTTGGAGTTGGGGCTGTGCCTGGAGTTGAGACTGTGTTTCAAGTGGGGACTGTTTTGAGTGGGGACTATGTTTGGTGTTGAGTCTCTGTTTGGAATTGGAGCTGAGTTTGGATTGGGGACTGTATTTGAATTGGGGACTGTATTTGGAGTTGGGGCTGTGTTTTAAGTGGGGACTGTTCGAATGGGGACTATGTTTGGAGATGAGCCTGTGTCTGGAGTTGGGGCTGTGTCTGGAGTTGGGGACTGTGATTGGAGAGGGGGCTGTGTTTGGAGAGGGGGCTGTGTTTGGAGTTGGGGCTGTGTTTGGAGTGGGGACTGTGTTTGGAGTTGGGGCTGTGTTTGGAGTTGGCATTGGGAATGGGGTTGAGGCTGTGTCTGAGTTGAGTCAGATGGTACAGACACCATGAACCACCACTGACCACAGAATCATGAGCACAAACTGTGAAGTGAGTTCCAAATATTTAGAACTAAAATCATTGAATATCTTTTTGTCTGTTTTAGATATAATTATATGTTACCATGCCTATATTTACTTTCTGTTTATTAAAGTTGCAGTTAGATTCTGTGAGGAATATTTCACCATAACTCTGGGAACTGACTGATTATCAAGACACCTCGTCCTCTGTCCCATCTGCCCACCCCTCAATCTTGTCCCTCCCATGATCCTCAACTTCCACAAAAGTGAGGAATCCCTTGGAAGATAATCCACAGCTATCTCAATGCTGTTGAAAACTCCTGCCCGCGTTTCCATTGGGGTTCAGTGCCCTGTAGCTGGAGGTTGTAGATGTTGATAATGGAGATGGATGGATTCTGTGTAGTGGTCTTTCCCTCTGTTAAATATATCTTGTGTCCAAAACACTCCTCCACCAAAAATATGTACAATCTAAGGAGGATGGAAGACATTCTTGCCTTGGCGTTAGTCCAACATTAATTCAATGGTTTGGCTTCTGTGCTGAGAAGTTTGGCTTGTACTACTTGATGTTGAGAAAATGAGAGATGATCTCATTGAGACACACTCGATTCTGATGGGGATTGACAGAGTGGGTGCTAAAAGGCTGTTCCTTCAGGTTAGGAAAAGGGGCCAGTTAGATAATGAGTTAGCCCTTCAGGACTGCGATAAGATAAGACATCTTTATTAGTCACATGTACATCGAAACACATAGTGAAATGCATCTTTTTGCATTGTGTTCTGGGGGCAGAACTGCAAGTGTCGCCACGCTTCTGGCACCAACACAGCATGCCCACAACTACCTAACCTGTACATCTTTGGAATGTGGGAGGAAACCGGAGCATGTGGGGGAAGCTCACGCAAACACGGGGAGAACAAACTCCTTACAGACAGCAGTCGGATTTGAACCCAGGTCGCTGGCGCTGTAAAGCGTTATGCTAACCGCTACACTATCATGCCTGTCCATGAGGAGAAAGAGAGAGAGTGATGAGGAGAAAGAGAGAGAAAAAAAAAGCACAGATAACATATAAAATTGATTCGAGCCCATGAACAAGACTCAATGAACTATGAATCTTTGCTATGGGAGGGGTGAGTCACATTTATGGCTTCCCAGGCAATTTTGCAGGATGCAGGTGAGTGATTTGATGAGGTGAAAATGAAGGTAATTGTAAAGATCTGTTGATAAAGAACCCGAGATAAACTGCTGTTGGGATCTGGAGTCCAGAACGGGATTGTAGAATCCACATTGGTACCAGCAATAGGGCTGGAGAAAGGGAATAAGGTCCTACAAGCAGATTTTAAAGAGACAGTAAAAGCAGGACTTCAAAGGTAGTAATCTCAGGATTATTCCCAGTGCCACATCCCAACAGGTACAGGAATAACAGGGTAAAGCAAATAAATGATTCATTTTTGGAATTGTACGAGAGGGAGAGCTTTACCTTTCTGAGGCATTGAGACAGTTTCTGGGGCAGATTATACCTGTGCAGGTCGGATGGGTTACAGTTCAGCTGTGCTGGGACCAATATCCTTGCATGGGTGTGGGGGAGTTGGGGGGGGGGGTGGGGGTTAGTGCGACTGGGGAGATTTTAAACTGGATTGGCAGGGTTTTGGGAGCCTCAATTGAAATTCAAGAAAGAGGCAACTGAATTTAGAGAAGTAAGCAAAATAAATCAACAGCAGAAATAAAGGTAAGCAGAACTGGGGTTAAAGTGTGAAAGAATGTTAAAATAGCAAAATTGAAGATGATATACTTAAATGCTCATTGCATTTGCAACAAGATAGTATTAGATGGGTTAATGGTGTTGATGGAAGTGAATGTGTATGAATTAATTGCCTTTACAGATAAGTGGCTGCCAAAGCTGGCAGCTGAATGTTCAAGGATATTCAACATTTAGAAAGGACAGAGAAAGGGGAAAAGAGGTGGGATATGCTAGGGGATGAGATCCGTATAAAAGGAAGAAATGATCTTGCCTTGGCAAATCATGATGTAGCATTCGAATCAGTATGGATCAAGCTAAAGTAACAGGGATTATAAACAAGAATTTTATTCTACATTTAAACTGAATGAGCCAAATTAGCAGGGATAGAGGATATCCAGATCAAAATGGTATCCAGATCCAAATGTTGACGAAGTAACAAGATCTTGATCAGTGCGGTGAGGACCGATAATCTTTTTTGTAAACGGGCCTCAAAGGGAGGCGTAATCATGCATGTGGTAGTACTTAAAAATGCAGAAAGAAAATATTCCTTTAAGGCAAAGATAGCCAATAGGATATGCAGTCCTTCTGGGGGTGACAGGGGATATCCAAGATGTTATTAAATCAAGGAAGAGGCTGAAAAAGTTGCTAGAAACAGCAGCAGGCGTGAGAATTGGGAGCATTCAGGGCTCAGGAAAGGACACTGAACAGGTGGCGAAACTTGCAGGGTCCCCCCAGACCACTCTACGCAAAAGATCCATGTCAGTGTGTGTTTCGATGTATATGTGACTAATAAAGATATCATATCCGAAGGCAAGATAGAGTATGTGGGTAAACTGGCGTGAAACATGAAAATGGACTGGAGCAGCTCTTATGGGTGTGATCCAGGAGAATTTATATCGAGGATTAAGAAAAGAGCAGAGGAATTAAAGAACAACTTTGTGTCAGTCTTCATAGATGAAGACACAAAAAACAAGCAGAGATACCAGAGAACCAAGATTCAAATGAGAACAAGAAACTGAAAGAGATGTAACAGCAGAAAAAATGTACTGGAGAGGGTGGTAATCTATCAGGTGATAAATATCTACATCTATTAAAGGAGTTAGTGAACATTCCATATTCTACAGATTCAGGAAATGTTCCCACAGAATGGAGCATAAATCATTAAGAAAGGAGGGAAAGAGAAAACAGGGAACTGTCAATCTAACTGTCAGTCTAATCTCAGTAGAAGGAAAATGTTGGAATCTATAATAAACAATATCATAGCAGAACATATTGTAAAGAATAATAGGACTGAAATAGTCAGTGTGAATTCATGGAAAGTGCTGTAACTTTGAATGAGCCACACGGAGACGGCAGCTGCAGACATAAAATATCTTTATTCAGCCCTAATTGCACTCAGATGTCTCAAAGGAACAGGCCATATCTTTCACTGGCTAAAAGTGATTTAAAGACTTTGTTCATGTATGTTAAAAGGCCAAGAAAGTATTGTTTTTATTTCTCCCCTAATAAATTGTCAATCCAAGATAGATGTTGCAGCAGAGATTTAAAGAACTTATCTGTCATGGTTCTGGGTTCTGGTCCTCAATTTGGCTCCTTTAATGCCTTGTTGTCCAGCACATGGATTCCATGCTGGACTGATTACATAACGACACACACCTGAGCCCCATCAGGGGCCTAGCATAAGTACCTGGGTTTCTCTAGCACTAGTTGCCAGAGTATTGGTCTATCTTTGGGTATACTTTGGTTTCTGGCTGCTTAGAGTGGTCTACGCTAGAGCAGTCCTGTGTTTTCTGTTCCTCTTTGAATATCCAGTTTGTGTTGGGATTCCTCCTCAGAACTCTGACTCAAGATTCCTTCCAGTTGCTGCCTGTGTTTGGTCCTGAGGAAGTATCCTGACTCTAGTCCTGTACCAATGTGCTGCATTTGGGTTCTCTGTGAGCTTGCTCTTTGCTCAACTTTGTGACAGAAGGTCCAGGAATAAGGGTCTTTGAGGGGAGGGACGGTGCTGGTAGATTTGAAGGACCAGAGGACCATTCACAATGTTAGTTAACATGAAATCTGGAAAGGAAAGATTGACAGGACAAACTTCAGTGGGGAAAGGAACAAGGGAGCAGGCAATGACTCTTGTGGATATTGAGCTCAAGGGAGAGCACGACAGAGAAAGGGAAGGATCGAAAGAGAGAAATGAGACGGAAGGTAGGGTAGTGGAAGCTTGGGGAGGGTTTCGCCCAATAAGCTGGAGGACAGCCAGCTGTGCAGATTGTCTCTCTGCTTGTGAAAAGATAATCCATGAGATTCCCACACTCAATCAGGAAGAGGCAGAGGAGAGATTTAAGAAGAGTGCCTGCAATGGAGATGAGAAGTTTAATGTTGTCTTTATATTCCTATGTTGATCTCTATTTAGCAAAGATCTGTGTGATGAGTCCTATTCTGATCTTCGAAGGGAATTAAGGAAGAACCTTTCCAAGGACTTCTCAATCAGTCATCCTCAAGCCCACCAACCTCTGGAATGGAGAAGAAGTTTTCAGCAAAGGTCTTTACATTGGACAATCAGAGTTGAATGGAATGTAGATGGATAATGTAGAGACTGGAGGACTCTGCCATCAGCTCTGTCTTCATACAACTGAGCAGCCAAAGATCTGTTGCAGAATCTGCTTGTATTAGCTATGGTCAGAGTGCTGAGTCAGTGTCAGAATACAATGCAACTAGTTGACCCCCTCACTGATTTTTCCAGAGTTCTTTGGTGTGGAGATTTTCAGAAGCAACCTTCCAGTGCTGGACGACACCCATCAGTAATCCCCAGAACTGGCATCAGTAATATCCACACCCCAACAACCAGGGCCCCAGCTATTTCAACAATCTGGCTGAAGGAACCAAATAACTTATTTCTAAATTTGCTGATGATATGAAACAAGGTGCGATCATGTGTAGGAAGGATGTAAAGAGATTACAAGGGGATAGAGACAATTGAGTGAGCAGGAACATAGCAGATGGAAATACTGTGGGGGGGGAGTGAGGACATCCAAGTTGGTGTGCAAACCTGAGAAACAGCGTGCTTTAAATGTGAGAGACTGGAAGATGCTGATGTTCAAAGGAAGCTGAGTGTTCTTGTGCATAAGTCACTGAAAGCACAAATAATTATTATGGCAAGTGCTCTTTCAGTCTATGTTATGAGAGGATTTCAGTACAGGAGTAAAGGTGTCTGACTACAATTATGGACTTTTCTCCTGACCATAGCAAGCATCTTCCTTATTTCAGCAGATTCAAGATAGCTAAGCATCCATTTCATAGACCAGCCTTCCTCCTTGGGAAAGGAGCATCAAACAGAGGGAAATCTTCAGTTCCAATTGAGCGCTCTGCTTTGAATAAATGGGGCGATCAATCTTTTGGCAGCAGAGAGAGCACTGCAAATCACAGCTCTCTAGATCAGCTTTGGCATTTTGCCCCTGGTACATCTTCCTCTTTAAACTAGAGAAACGGAGGACTGCAGATGCTGGAATATCTAGATGAAAAGCACTGATGCTGGAGGATCTCAGCAGGTCAGGCAGCAACCTCCTCATCCCTGTTGCCAGTCACTTCAACTCCCCCTCCCACACTATCACTGATCTGTCAGTCCTCGGCCTCCTCCACTGCCGGGAGAA
>JAUZTB010000065.1:7934625-7949078 GCA_034780895.1 Rhynchobatus australiae
CACACACACACACACACACACACACACACACACACACACACACACACACACACACACACACACACACACAGAGTTGAAGCCTAAATAAAAACTGCCTGGATCTCTGACAAAGTTCAGATTACTTCTTCATCAGGTGTGGGAGTGGAAGTAGATGGGGGGGCTGGTATTCTGAAGATGGAGAGGCAGGTGTGGTCTCAGAGGGGGAGGGGAGAGTGCAGGGAAGAGCCTGGGGTCAAGGAGCTGGAAATTGTGGGGAAGTGGTAGCCAGACATTTTGAGTAGAGTCACACATTAAACATGTAATCTCTGGGGAGTGACATAAAAGCAGAAAATTCCTCAGTTAAGTTCATTATCCCTCAGGTGACCATGAACAGTTTGGGAGAGCACATAGACGAAACACTACCTGTCACCTTCTCCATCCTGTAACATTGGTTCACTCCTCAATCAGTCCAGTGAATGGGACCTCAGACCAGCTGCATTGTAGCCCAGTGGATGAGTAGAACTGACCAGCATGCAACCAAGCCAACTCTTGGTATGGGTATGGGTAACTCTTGGTCTTGGTTTGTTGTGGGCAGGCACGGTAGTGTAGCAGTTAGCATAATGCTATTACAGCGCCAGCGACCCGGGTTCAATTCTGGCCGCTGTCTGTAAGGTGTTTGTACCTTCTCCCTGTGACTGCATGGGTTTCCTCCGGGTGCTCCAGTTTCTTCCCACATTCCAAAGACGTACAGGTTAGGAAGTTGTGGGCATGCTATGTTGGTGCGGGAAGCGTGGCAACACTTGCAGTCTGCCCCCAGAACACTCTACACAAAGATGCATTTCACTGAGTGTTTCGATGTACATGTGACTAATAAAGATATCTTATATAGATGTGGAAGTGGATTTGGAGTGCTGTGAACATATTTTGTTATTTAAGGAAAGATGTTAATGCATTGGAAATAATTTATTAGACCTTACTCGAAATGGCAGGCTGACTTGTGTGGAACGGTTGGACAGATTAACCCTGTATCTGCTGAAGTTTAAATTGATAAATTTGTTTATCATTGTCACATGTACTGAGGCACAGTGAAAAACTTTGTTTTGCATTCCATCCACACAGATCACTTCATTACACGGTACATTGAGGTAGTACAAGGGAAAACAATAACAGAATGTAGAATAAAGTGTTACAGTTACAGAGAAAGTGCAGTGCAGGCAGACAATAAGTGCAAGGTCATTATTGATCTTAGACTAATTGGTTCATACATGATTTAAAATTCTTGCTAAATCTGAATAATGGGGTGTAGCACTGGCTGCTGTCCAAAACAGATTATACTTTGTGGGTTTAAAATCTACACTCATGTTCAAGAATTGTTGAAAGATTGCAATCAAAGCCTTGTTCCAATCTGTCACCAGCAAGGATGCAACAATCAAGACTGATTGATAATACACCTTCATTTGGGTTCACTTTGTCCTATTTCGAACAGTTATCTCTTCCTCACATGCACTTACATTTTCAGTACCAACATCATTTGAAGAAAAAGACAACTAGCAAAGCATTTAGTTAACGCGTCCATCACAACAATATTCCACTCTCCATCACTGAACTGTCCTGGTCTCTTCACTATCCTTGCTACATTCATCATTTGTCTCCCTTTTAATTTTTAGTTTTAATTCTAATACTGTTCATGGAATGTAATCCTTCCACAGACCTCCTTTGGAAAGAAGTACTGTATATTGGATGTTGCAGGGGTAGGAATGGAGACGGTTAATAACTAGTAAAATAGGATGTAGCTTGTGCTGATATGGTAACAGGGAACCATTGATAAGGTTTAACAACAGAGAGATGGATTGCAGCTGTTATTGCACCAAGGTACAGAGGTACACTGTTGTAGCCAAAACTTAGATTTGCTGTTAACTAAGTTAGACTTACAGATAATTAAGTGTTTTATTCTGTAATGAAAACCTAGTTTTAATGTTAAGTTTTCTGTGTAATGACATAATCAGAGAAATGTAGCAATCATGTATGCGGGAGGTGTATAAGGCTGTCCCACAATCGTGTTCAGTTAGATCAGCTTTGTCTGGTCTCTTGGTGCGCACGAGTTTCAATAAATTGCTCAGTGTTCAGACACCAACTCTTGTGTTGCCTCTCTCATTTACTCCTACACTGGTAAACTATTTCACATTTAATGCCTCTCCATCACTGATCCATCATTCTAATTGTTGAATATTCTCCTGAATTGATTTGAACCTGAAGTTTAGGTAGATAAATTTTAGCCAACTGTGGTAGTAATATTGAACATGATGCAAGATTTATCTTCTGTCCAATTTGAAAATAATAGCATTAGGTGTATGACCAATGTTAGACCAGATCATTTGAGCCTTGCATTGCCAAATTCACACACACAGGACTCCATTCTTTCTAAAGTTCACTTTGCTGTAGTTGCTGTTTCCCAATCATTCCCTTGCTTCCACATTAGCTATTTGCTCTAATTCATCAACAGAATACCATCATACTATGAATCGTCATTAAAAACAGAAACTGCTAGAGAGACACGGCAGGTCTGGCAGCAACCACGGGGAGAGAAAGAGTCAACTTTTGTTTCAGAGTTCTATCATCTGCATTATTTTGCTAGAAACATTTTGAGTATTTCTGTTACTATTGATTATTTGTTCTGTTTGCTAAGATTTGTCTTGCTGCCATGGGGAGAAGACATGGGACACTGTTTAGTTGACTAGGGAATTAACTAGAAACAACTGCAGTCTAACTAAAAATAAATTGGGCATGGTGAGTACCCTGATGCCTTTGATTCTGAATGAGAAACTAGAGTGTTCTTTGATCTAAGACTTTTAATTATTAATTGAGTGGACCATAATCAGTGAATCAGATCGCTGGGTGCTGTGCAGCCCCAGAACAAATTAAATTCTGTAGCTTGTTGCTGTTTGAACTTCATGGGTCACTGTGGAGTTCCTTTGTATCTGCTTGTATTTTAACCCAGTACTATTTCAGAAGTAAGCAATTATATTTTCACAAGAAGTCTATATTGCCACAGTATTTCTGAATAGTATTATTTAACTGACAAATGTGTTGTTGTTCACATAACTCAGACTCTTTGGAAAACTAAATGGAGTGCATAATTTTATTTTTGTTTCAAGAAATTAAAAATTAAGGGTTTGCCTCTTGAACCAGGTTTCTTAGTCTAACATTACACTGTGGGTTGAAAACCTAATCTGAACAAAATTAAAAGCAGGTCTATACTTGCCTGTACTCAGTTCAAGGACAATATGTGGAATGGCGCGATGATACAGTAGTTACCACTGCTGCCTTCCAGCTCCTGCAACCCCAGTTCATTCCAGACCACAGTGCTGTGTGTGTGAAGTTTGCAAGTTCTCCTGTGTCTCTATATGTTTCTTCTGGGTGCTTTGCTTTCCTCTCATATCCCGAAAATGTGCTGTTAGGTTAACTAGTCATTGTAAATTGCCCATAGTGTAGGGAAATGGCAAAAGAGAATAACTCACGTGGCTACAGGGAAATAAGGAGAGCTGGAATGTGACTCTGTTGAGAGCTAAAATGGCTTCCTTCCGTGTCATAATGTAAGTAATAAACTCTTTGGTTGATTACTAAATGTAATGCTAATAGCTAGAAGTGACACTCCGCATCTTGCCTATTCTACTGTGAAAGTCAACCCATGTTGTAATAAAGCAAACGACCGCAGAACCAAGGAGCGTACAAAAAGTTCTTTATTGTTTAACACTGGTGGGAGTGGGGGTACATGGGGGAGAAAACAGTCAGTGCTGCTCTTCCCTGCACTTGGCCCAACTCAAGGAATACAGGGTGCTAACAAACTTAAATACAGTGTTCTCCGGTGGGTGTCCGGCATACCCATATTTGGGTATGCTTGACCAGCTCATATTACCATTGGTCAAGCCGAGGCTGCTGTGTGCAGCCAGACAGGTTAACATATCTTTCACAGTTAGTCAAAAACAACCCTGTTTCCTTGTGGCCTTGAAGCTCAGCAACTCCTTATCAGCCAAACTCAGCAACTCCTTACACAAGCAGCTGGCTCAAGCCGTTTACCAGTAGGGAGAGAGTAACCCTTTGTTCACCAGAGCTCCCTTCCCATTGTGTTCTTCACAACTTGCAGGGTCCACTGAAGGTGGATTTAATAACTGTGAATGAGTTTTGTGTCCTTTCCTGTATTTGGAAACATGACAAAATACCCTAAGGATTCAAAACAAAATTCACATAGTATAATCAATCTGAACTCTGATCAGACAAACATTTAACATTGGAGATACAACTGAGTTAATGAAGTTTCTCATTCCTTGCAGAGCGACAGACGACTTACATATACATACATTCCTCGCATAAGACTTGCAGAGCAACTTTCAGAACCTCAGAACACCCAAAGTACTTTACAGGCAACTAATTACTTTTAAATGCAGTCACTGTTCTAAAATGTAGGAAATACAACAGGCAGTTTGCACATAGCAAGCTCCAGAAACAGAAATGTGATAATGATCAGATAACATACAAAGCGCTAGAGGAACTCAGTGGGTCAGGCAGCATCTGTGGAGGGAAATGGACAGTCCATGATCTACCTCAATACATGCTGCATCTAATTATGCTTTTAATTTTGTTCAGATTAGATTTTAAACCCACATGATCTGATAATTTGTTTTATGATGCTCAGGGATAAATACTATGCTTATACATGAGAGATAACCCTTCTGTCTTTATTCCACATGGTTCTGTGAGACTTTATACATCTACCTGAGAGAGAATGTGGTGCCGCAGTTCAATGTAAGAGACAATGATCCCATTAATACAATGGTCTTATGCTGGAATGCCAGCCTAGATATCGGTGCTTAAATCTCAAGGGGAAACGTTTTCAAGACTTCCACCAGAATAAAGCAAAAGTACTGACTGGGGCCAGGAGGCTTCTGAATTAATTTTGGCTGTCTAAGTGGATCAGGAAGCAATTGACTACATCTGATCCCTCCAATAGATTTCATGCTCTTTCCCCACTTCTATCTCCAAGTCCCTGGTTTGACAGAGGATGAGACTCTATCCACTTTGTCGCACAAGACATCACAACAGGGGATGGGCTGAATAGACCAGAGGATCCCTTCCTGTTCACATATAATTTAAGGCTGGGATGGAAAGATTTCTATTCAATTAAGGGAGTCTAGGGTAATACGAAAAAGACAGGAAAGTGCAGCTGAGGGTAAGATCACACCTTGATCTTATTGAATGGGGGTGGATAGCATTCCCATGTAGTTCCAATGACATCTCTGCTAACATCCCGGCACCATGATCTCATATTGATGTTAACAAAGTACAAGGATGAAAGATGATAAATTGTCACTAGTTCTGACTTGTGTCTATGGTGAGCCAATAACTGCTCTCGAACACTCAGGAATGAAGCCTGTTGCCTTTTTGAGAGCAGCCCTCACATTCTAACTCATCAGATAGTCTGCATGTAATTGTAGGTTCTTAGATTTCCATTGTTCAAGATGCTTAATATCATATTGACATGTCAGTGTGTATAAAAACCTATTGCTTCCCATGCAGAAGCCTGCTTTCTGTAGTTCATTGGGTAATTGTATAATCTCGTACATGTAATTGAGCAGAAGGGGCAACCAGTTCTTTACCGCTGTCCCTTATTTGTTTCAGAAATGCAGAAGAAGCATAAATGTGGAAAACAAATGTTTAAGAAAGTGTCCTTGAGGATAACTCTTTCTGTTTCTCTGTTGTAAGGAGCTGTGATGCATCTTACAATCAAATCCTAACTGGTGTATGTATCAAATGTTAGTTGCAGTATGTACCAAAGTTATTGGTGCAAGACTGAAGGATTGAATAGCCAGACTGTGTTCCGAATGTTCCCATCAGTTGATTCCTGATCCGACAGGCTGGAACTTCTGTGTTCCTGGGGCTGGACTCTATGATCTTGAGTGATCTCGTGTATACAATTGGATTAAATATAGCCTCGTACTAAATCAGGACAGGCATTATGCATGCACCGGATATATTACTTGATCAAGCAACTCATCAAATTAATTAAAACCAACATAGAGTAATAAACTAAGTGGTTTAAGATGCATGTATTTGCAAACAGTGCCTCTGATGGGTTGAATGGCTTCTGCCTGCTGGGAGATTAGTGTTTAAAGAGGATTAAGGGGATTATTATGAGGAAGAGGCTGAAGGAGGTGCATGGACCCTGATCTTTCCAAACCTGTTAAGATAGAGTCTAAGAGCATGGAAACAGGCCCTTCAGCCCAACTGGTCCATGCCGACCAAGATTCCCATCTAAGCTAGTCCCATTTGCCTGCATTTGGCTCATATCCCTCAAAACCTTTCCTATCCATGTACCTGTCCAAGTGCCTTTTAAATGTTGTTAATGTACCTGCCTCAACCACGTCCTTTGGCAGCTCATTCCATATACTGACCACCCTCTGGGTGAAAAAGTTGCCCCTCAGGTTCCTATTAAATCTCTTCCCTCTCACCTTACACCTATGCCCACTGGTTCTTGATTTCCCAACCCTGGGAAAACTGTGTGCATTCACTGTAATAATGCCCCTCATGACTTTATATACCTCTATAATATCACCCCTCATTCTCCTATGTTCCAATGAATAAAGTCCCAATCTGCTCAACCTCTCTCCATAACTCAATCCCTCAAGTCCTGGCAACATTCTCGTACATCTCTTCTGCACTCTTTCCAGCTTAACTGCATCTTTCCTATAGGAGAGTGATCAAAACTGAACACAATATTCCAACTGTGGCCTTGCCAAAGTCTTGTACAACAGCAACATAATATCCTAACTTCTATACTCAATCCCTAACTGATGAAGACCAGCATTCCAAAAGCCTTCTTCACCACTCTGTCCTCCTATGGTGCCATTTTCAGGGAACTGTGTACTTGTACTCTGAGGTCCCGCTGTTCTACAACACTCCCCAGGGCTCTGCCATTCACTGTGAAAGTCCCACCCTGATTGGACTCCCAAAATGCAACACCTTGCACTTATCCATATTAAACTCCACTTGCCATTTCTTGCCCCACTTATCCAGTTGATCAAGATCTCTCTGTAATTCTTGATAACCATCTTCATTGTCTATGTAACCTAACACGATGGCAAATCTGTCTTAAATGCGTCAACATCTCTAAGGTATCAATGCTTCAGTTTTTAAGCTGCTGTCTGTTATTCCTACACCCTAGTATTAAATTAAACTTTCCTATCAGGGAAATGGTCTTTAATTAGCTTAATGAGATGAAAATGATAACATAATTTAATTCCTGATCCAACAGGCTGGAACTTTGTGTTCCTGGGGCTGGACTCCAAGATCCCTAATGATCTCATGTATACAATTGGATTAAACGTAGCCTCATACTAAATCAGGACAGACATTATGCATGCATGACTTGCTCAACCAACATCAAATTAATTAAAATAAATACAGATTGATAACATAATAATCATAAATGATAACACAATAATCCCATGGTTACATGGGAATATAAACATGTCCCGAATGAAAAAGGCCACTCTTTCTAATGTCTGTGTGTGGCTTTTTCAGTCAATTTTATTCAGTAAAGTCTGTAGTCTCAGCAGATTTGCCCAAAAGGGAGCAGTTGCATCTCTTGCATTGACCAGAACATAGACTAATCATGTGGAGATGCGAGTTGAAATCCACTTAGATAAATCTGGAATTAATAACTGAGACCATGAAATTACCAAATTGTGATTTCTTTTTAACAGAATCGGGTTTACTAATGTCATTTAATGAACAAAATCTGCTGATTTTACTCAGTCTGATTGACTGCAGGCTTACAGTGGCTGGTTGACTCCTGTATGGCTGAGTGACCCAGACAATTCAAGGGTCCTTCGGACTGGAAAATAAGTGCTGGGCTTTCCCGTGAAGCACACATCCTGTAAATGAGTACCAAAAATATAATTTAGTTTGTGCATGTAGTATCTTCTGTCTGTTGTAATTTAGGATGGGGCCGAACTTAACCCAACAACAATGTTGAAACGAGGATTAGCATTAATCATATTCCAGCTGCAGAGAAGAACCACAGAAGGATCTTAACTTAGACAAACAATTAGTCATAAAAGTAAGTCATAACATCTTAAAGCAATGGTGGCATTCATGCTAGGTCATGCAAGTTTAAACTGCATTAAAGTACCACTGCATTTTGAAGTTTAAAGACAAAAGCCTAGAAAATAGATTGATTAACACCCCTTTTAACTGCTAAGGAAGCAAAAATTGACTTAACCTGAGTAGATTCCAGGTGAAATTGTGCCCATCACACTTGCATGTCTAATCTTTGCTCACTGCCAGACTTGCATATGACATCATAGATTCAGCACCTTGCGCCTCACCCCCTACTAAATGACCTTGGACTTCCCACATCCAGAGAACGACAGTCACAAAGAAATCAAGGAGCATAAACTGCTGAAATCACCAATGAGACATGATTAAAGGATGTGTGCCCTGACTTGGACGTTTTACACTCAGCACCTATAAGTCTCACTTTGCAAAGCTGAAGATATTTGTGAACTCAACTGTGTTTGCACCATTAATGATTGCAGGCTGTTAATTTTATGCCCCGTAGTGCTGTAATCCCTTCTTCACTGATCATCCTACGCTGTACAGTGGTAAGGGGCTACTCATGCAACAAGACTCTAACAGGGCGGAAGGGGTGTAGTCACACACATGCGCAGAATTACGCCTGACCCCACCCTCCCGGCATTTTCTCCTCACCCCTCCATGGCAGGTTTTCATGTTTCTGTTCTGTAACTGACCTGGGGTGAGATCCTTCAAGGTCTGAATCAGAAGCCTGCTCAGCAAACATGAGTCAGCTGGGAGTGGTCAGTCATTTCCTGTCAGGAACTGTGCAGGTCTGCTTTCTGGGGTTAAAGCACCTTGATGATTTAAATGTCCTCTCGACTGATTCTGTTGGTTTTGAGGGAGACCTGATAAGCTGTTAGCACTAAGCACTTGCTCCATTCTGCACAGCAAGGTTAGGTGAAATCTAATTTCTGAGCAGGTATGTACAAGGTCATGACTGGTGTAGGCAGAGCAATGAGAGGGAAGCTGTTCCCATTAGCAAATGATTCAAGGACAGGGGAACATAGATTTAACAGCCTGAGCAAACAATAGACAGAAAACCTTTACTTGACAGTAGTCATGATCTGAAATCCATTGCCTGGAGAGATGTTGGATACAGAATCAAATTGGGCCTTTCATAATTTATGTTAATTTAAGTTTGATATTTATAATAATTAGGCTGCTGCAAAAAGCTAATTTTCATGGCATTTATACCCTGTGAATGCATGCCTATGACAATAAATTTGACCTTACTTGCAAAAGGGAATTGAATAGGAACTTGAGAGAGTATAATTTACAGGTCCTTGGGGAAAAGAGCAGGGGAAGGGGACTAACAGGGGAATGGGCGGCACGGTAGCATAGTGGTTAGCGTGACGCTATTACAGCGCCAGCGACCCACCTTCAATTCCGGCCACGTCTGTAAAGAGTTTGTATGTTCTTCCCGTGACTGCATGGGTTTCCTCCGGGTGCTCCAGTTTCCTCCCACGTTCCAGATTAGGAGCTGTGGGCATGCTATATTGGCACCGGAAGCGTGGCGACACTGGTGGGCTGCCCCCAGAACACTCTA
Source organism: Rhynchobatus australiae (assembly GCA_034780895.1). Taxonomy (NCBI): domain Eukaryota; kingdom Metazoa; phylum Chordata; class Chondrichthyes; order Rhinopristiformes; family Rhynchobatidae; genus Rhynchobatus; species Rhynchobatus australiae. The sequence goes on from JAUZTB010000065.1 coordinate 7,944,284, forward strand.
TGCAAAGATGCATTTCACTGTATGTTTCAATGTACATGTGAATAATAAAGGTATCTGATCTTAACCGAGTTGCTCTACAAGAAACTGACATAGACCTGATGGGCCAAATGGCCTCCTTCTGTGACATAACTGAATTATCATGCATTAATTCAATTCACTTTTGTGAATATATTGCAGTTAATTTAACTTTGCTTGATTGAGGCTCTGGGCACTTTTAAACACTGCCGAGCTCTGGAAAGTGTGGCTATTGTTTTTGATTGGATCTCTTCTAATGTGGCCAATGAAATGTTTCGTGGGACAGACTGTTTGAAATCTCCTTCATCCACAGCTGGACCACGAATCAGTTTTGTCTTCCATTCCGTGAAGATTGATTCTTTCTTTTGAGTTGCCAGGTAATCAGAATACAACTGCCACAAAACATTCAGAAGATTTGTAAGCATTTCTGCAGACTTTCTGTCCAGTCACCCTATTCCCTCAAGTCCCCAGCCCTCATTTCTCTATCCATACTGCCTCTCAAACATTAATGTTTTATCAGTTTCACATCCTGCTATATTGGTTCATAAAGACTATGTCCATATCAGTAATCTACTTTTTTTGTTTGTTACAAGTGCAACATAAGTTGATGTTCTCTGGGAAAGTGACCCACCTGTGGTTGGAGGAACTCAGGTCATTTTCTTGTCCTGGAGGATTATTATAAAGCTTTCGTGATTGGAAATGGATGTACCTGTATTATCGGGGATTTGTTTAATGGTATTTCTGTTACTACAGTAAAAAAAATTGGTTACATTAGTACAGGATGCCCCAGACTTAATCACAAGCAACCTGTTTTAAGATGATAGCAAATGCATCAGCCAGGTGGCACACAGCAACAACTTGCATTAAAATAGCAACTTTAAAGAAGTAGAACCCTTCACAGGAGCTTTGCCAAAATGTGACCCTCAGCCACACACTGATATTGGGACGGATGTTCATTCAAAGAATAAATTTTGAGGAACATCCTCGAGGTAGAATGGAGGTGGAGAGGCTCAGAGATTTAGGCAGGGAATTCTGCAGCTTTGTGTCTTGTCAACTAAAGGAACGTCCACCAATGATGAACCAATTACATTTGGAGATTTCGGGACTTCAGAATTTGAGGTTTAAATATCTTAAGACAGCAAGGCTGGAAGAGATGGAGATTAGGCCTGGAAGGGATTTAAAAACAAGGATGACAATTCTAAAAACAACCAAAGAATGATCAATAAGAGATGAAAATAAGAGATAGAAACTTCCATAGGAAGAATTTGATTCCAGTGGAGAGGGTGCTGAGGAGATTCATCAGGATGTTGCCTGAAAAGGAGTTTTCCACCAATGAAGAAAGACTGAACAGATAGTGCTTGTTTACCTTTGAGTGGGAGGAGGCTGAGGGGAGACCTGATTGAGATACACAAAATTATGAGAGTCATAGGTAGAGCAGGCAGCAAGAAAATATTCTCAATTTCCTAAAACTTGAGGGTATAGGCTTAGGGTAAGGGGTGAACGATTCAGAGGGGATTTGTGGGAGAACCTATCCACCCAGAGGGTGGTAGGAATCTGGAATGAGCTGCCTGAGGGGGTGGTGGAAGCAGGTACTCTCAACTTTCAGAAGTATGTAAACGAGGACGGGGCAGCAGAGTGGTGTACCTCAGCTTCACAACCCAGGTTCAAGCCTAACCTGTGATGCTGTCTAAGTGGAGTTTGCACATTCTCCCTGAAACTGTGTGGGTTTCCTCTGGTTTCCTTCCACATCCCAATGACATGTATGTGGAGGTAACACACACAAAGTGCTGGAGGAACTCAGCAGGTCAAGCAGCATCTGTGGAGGGAAATAGTTGACGTTTTGGATTCTTCATCAGTCTGATTTTGGGTGGTCAAGGCCCTTCCTTAGGCCTGATGAAGCATCTCGACCCGAAATGTCGACTGTTTATTTCCCTCCATAGGTGCTGCCTGACCTGCTGAGTTCCTCCAGCACTTTGTGTGTGTTGCTCCAGATTCCAACATCTGCAGAATCTCTTGTGTCTATGTGTAGCTAAGGGCTAGAATCTGGAGGGCAGTAATGGGAATGTGGGCCGAGTGTTGGTTAGTGTAAATAAGTGGTTATTGGAAGGCACACACTTGGTGGACCAATTGACCCACTTCCATGCTGTATGACTCTATGACTATAACTCTATGACTTGATTTACCCAAGGCATAGAAGGCTATAGAGTAAGTAAATGGGATTAGAGATGGTTGTCATGGACACGGTGGATTATAGGCCTGCTTCTGTGCTGTATGAATCTATCAGAAATAGGAATGGGACACTTGGCCCCTTTGCACCAGGTTTGCTGTTCAATAAGGTCTTTTCTTACCTCAGTGATACTTTCCTATCCCAATCCCTTGATCTCTTTAATATACAAAAATATTTCACCACGTCACGGATATACTAGCAACTGAGTCTCCCCAGCCCAGCTGGGTAGAGAGTTCCAAAGATTCACTAAGTTCTGGATGAAGACATTCATTCTTATCTCAGTGGCTGACCCCTTATTCTGAATAAGTGTCTTCAGGTTTTATACAGTTCAGCCTGGGAGATCATTCTTGTATGCACCCTACCTAAACTTTAAGAGCATTTTACAGTGGCCAATTAACCTACCAGCCCATGTGTTTAGGATGTGGGAGGAAACCAGAGTACCTGCAGGAAACCCATATGGTCACAGGGAGAACTCTACACAGATAGCACCCGAGGTTAGGATTGAACTCAAGTTGCTGGAGCAGTCAGGAAGCAGCTGTGACAGACTTGATGGACCAAATAGAGTCCTCATATGACACATTCCATGGGGAATAATTAGTTTTTGGTATATTGACTGAGAAAGAACTGGGGGTTTGACTGGAAAATGCTCGTTCCACTGTGCCGAGCACGTGATCTTCTGGATCAGAGGGAGCCAGTAGGCAAAGCTGGAGGCAGACTTCCCATCTGCCATCTAGTCCATCACAAATTCAGCAATCCCATAACCTGCCTGTCATCTGATTCCTGCCTCATATGCACTGCATTGCATTAGTCACCTCCTGAATATGGGTGACTCCCACCGATGAAGGTGGATTTCTAATTTACCATGGCATAAAACTATTTTTGCCAAGAGTGAGTACTCATATTATTAAGTCATCAGCTCTACCTTGAGAAATGGGTGGATGTCATTCCCAAGGTTTTGGCTTGGGAGCACTGGGAGTCAGTGTGGAAAGAAATGCCAAAGGAAGGAAGTTAGGAAGTTGTGGGCATGCTATGTTAGCACTGGAAGCGTGGCGACACTTACAGGCTGCCCCCAGAACACTGAGCAGAAAATGCATTTCACTGTGTGTTTCAATGTACATCTGACTAATAAAGAAATCTTGTCTTATCTTAAATCCTATGAATTGCAGGCTCTTGGTGTGGAGATCTGACTCACCAGGAGCAAATGTCAGTCAAACACTGAGGTGCTGCCTTAGTGGGTGAGGAATTCATTAAACATTCACAGACTACATCAGCATTTTCATCCATAATGCATGGTTTTCAGAATAATGAACTGAAAATGCACATTTATATTTTGTTGAAGGAACTGCCAGAAGTATAGCTCGACTACTTGACACGAAGTCCGTGAAGACAGCCTGGGGAGAATCTTCCATTTCCCCCCTAAAATACAGTCCACCCGGCCCCCTGTTCTGCATGTTTGCCCCAGGTGTGGACAGCTCCGAGGACCCCGGCTCCCAGCACTTTGTTGCAGCTCAGCTCACACAAGCTCCTCCTCAAGTGCAGGCAGCCAGCTGCTCTCACACAACGGCTTTGCACCTCCCACCTCTCCAAGCTCATGGGCTGCCCAAGCCTTCTGCATGGTCAGGGTATAAAAATATTATTTAAAAAAACTTTGAAATATTCTGGCTTGTAAAACTAAGTTTTTCTCTCTATCTCAGTACATATGACAATAATAAACCAGTACTATCATTCTTGGCCTGAATAAAGAAACCAAATTATTTCAATATTAGAATTTCACACACATATGCTCTCTGTGTCTCTGGAGACACAAGAGACTGCAGATACTGGAATGTGTCCAGACAAATGGTCTCAACCTAAAATATCAACCTAAAATGTCCATTTCCCTCCACAGATGCTGCCTGACCCATTGAGTTCTTCCAGCAGTTTGTTTATTTGCTTCAAAATGTTATATTTGTCTTTACATTCAAAAAGCTAAGGTTCAACATGAACATAAGTTCAAGTAAAATCATTATCACCAACAAATATTAATAAAAACATCACTATGCTTCCTTTCCCTCAGGAACCAATGGCTCGTGTTCATCTGAATAGACAAACTGTGCTCACACCAAGCTTAATCCAATCCAGGGACAGGATCTGGATACCTGCGGAAGATCGCGTGGGCTGATTGCACTCCATGGGGATTCCACTAGAGCAGTGTCAACTTACACCAAGACTGGAAACCCAGAGTACTGCAGAATCCCTGGATGTTAATACTGGAATACAGCTGGAGGATGTTCTCCTGCATGTGATGGTTTGGTTCAGGTGTATATGCTCATGAATGATCGCCCAAGATCACCAATATCTGACCCTGTGCTGCACTTCACCATGTTTGGTCTGACTGTGCTGTCCAGGGAGAAGATACAGGCAGAAAGAGAGAGAGTGAAGGAAGGAAAGACAGTGTGTTTGTACATGGATGTGTACACCTGTGCGTGTGTGTGTGTGTGCGTGTGTGTGTGTGTGTGTGTGTGTGTGTGTGTTTGTCTCTGTGTACTCATTGGGTCAGACAGCATCTGTGGA
>JAUZTB010000065.1:8428286-8447109 GCA_034780895.1 Rhynchobatus australiae
AGCATTTTTTTTGAAGGGGGTGCGGGGAGGGGGAATTGTCGACATTTCCAGTCGAAACGTCGCATCAGGACTAATTCCTTTCCCTCCACTGATGCTGCTCAACCCACTGAGTACCTCCAACAGATTGTTTGTTGCTCCAAATTCCAGCATCTACAGTCCCTTGTGTTTCCATCATCTGCAGCTAATTTTATTTTTCAATTAGATTTTCCAGATTCGGCCATTGCCTATGGCTTGGTACTACTTTGGTTGCTCTGTCGTAACTGAACAAGTTAAATGTTGAGTGTGTCACAGTCCCATAAATCTTTTTCAAAGTAAATCTTTGGCTGGGTCAATGCCAATAAAGTTACAAAAGTTTCATTTTGTAATTAAACTTAAACCAGGAAATCCCTATTGGAAAACCACTCCTGATTCCTTTTCATTATTTAAGGATGAGCTAGAAATCATGTTCCCCTGTCCTACAATCTTATTTGGTTTTGAGATGCCTTGGTTTAATTGTGTGTGAATAATTTTAGTTGTAATCAGTTCATGTCTGTGGAATGACACTTCAACAAGGCACATCTGAGATCAGGTGCAATGAACTTTAACATTTTTGTGAGCAGTTCTGATTATTGTGTGCAGTTCTGGTTACCCCGTTACCGGAAGGATGTGGAGACTTTGGAAAGAGTGCTGAAGAGGTTCACCAGGATGCTGCCTGAATTAGTGAGTATGAGCTATAAGGAGAGGTTGGACAAACTTGGGTTGCTTTCTCTGAAGCGTGAGAGGCTGCTAAGGGGAGACCTGAAAGAGGTTTATAAGATTATGAGAGGCATGGGAAGATAGAATCTTCTTCCTAGGGTAGAAATGTCAAGTACTAGAGGACATGCATTTAAGGCGATAGGGGGAGCGTTTAAAGGAGGTGTGCGGGGCAAGTTTTTTTTACACAGAGAGTGGTTGGTGCCTGGAATGGGCTGCTGGGGGAATGGTGGAAGCAGTTATGATGGTGGTGTTTATGAGTGTGTTGGGTGAATATGCAGGAAATGGAGGGATATGGGTCACGGACAGACAAGAGATTTAGTTTAAATTGGCATGGTGTTTGGCGTAGACGTCGTTGGCTGAAGACCCTATTCCTGCGCTGTACTCTTCCATGTTCTTGATTGAATGGGATCACCTGAGACACCCTCATCCTCACCAACTCCTCCCAAAAATGTCACCTTGCAAAACTGGGAAATAAAACGTTGCCCATCTTTGAGGTCATTATCTCTTCAAGGAGTCAGTATGCACTTCAGCTACTAATGAAGGGCACTAAAGATGCAGCCACAATTCCAATGTGGGAAACGTGGCAATCAGTGTGTGCACAAAATAGCAGTGATTAATTTATGTTTAGTAACGTTGAGCAGTGAACGCGTCTTGCCTCAGGATGTCGTGATGTCTTTCCTCATTGTCTTTGATTGTGATGCCACGAGATCTCTTACATCCACTCAAGAGTGCAGATAATGTCTTAATCAAAAGGCAGCACTTCCAATGATGGGTGAGAGTCTAGATATTTTGTATCTAGAGGACTTGAATCCGTAACTTTACAGCTCGGGCACAAGCCCTGCCAATGAGTTGGGGCTGACACAGATGTGCACAAAGTGACTCAAAGCCTTACCAGCATGTGAACAGTTTCTTTGTCACTTAGAGCTCCTTGGTAGGTTGAATGGAGCAGCTATGATCTAATGAAATTTAACTCATCCCCACTTTGAATATTCAAGAGAGATGGCAATGAGATAACTTTAACCAGCAATCGTATTTCTCAGACAAACAACAAAGTGGAAAAGCAGCAGCCAACGCACTTTGATTAACATTTGTTTCTCACATTGGTGATGAGCATTGCTGAGGCAGAGGTTTTAAAATGGAGCTTTGGGTGATGGGGAGTAGAAGCTCAAGCATTGCTGTGCAGTGCAAGTTCATCACAAGAAGAACAAGAAGCTTCACCCATCTCCTGTCACTGTCATGAAGTTCACTTCAGCTGAGCAAAGGAATTTCAAGGCTACACACACAATGCTGGAGAAACTCACCAGGTCAGGCAACATCTATGGAGGGAAATAAATAGTCGACATTTTGGGTTGAAATCCTTCATCAGGACATCATCATCAAAATGTGTTCCTCCAACATTTTGTGTGTGTTGCTCCAGATTCCAGCATCTGCAGAACCTCATGTCTCGGAATTTCAGGGCTTATTGCCTGCTTTGATTTTATTACTGTCACATGTACCAAGGTACTGTGAAAAACTTTGTTTTCAATGCCATTCATATGGATCATTTCATCACATCAGTACATCGAGGTAGTACAAGGGAAAACAATAACAGAATGCAGAATAAAGTGTTACAGTTACAGAGAAAGTGGAATTCAGGTAGACAATAAAGTACAAGGCCATAATGAGGTAGATTGTGAGGTCAGGAGTCCATCTTATCATACAATAGTCTTATATCAGCAGGATAGAGGCTGTCCTTGAGTCTAGTGGTACGAGCTTTCAGACTTTCGTATCTTCTGCCTGATGGGAGGGGGAGCAGAAGAGAGAATGTCTGGGGTGGAAGGGGTCTTCTGTTGGCTGCTTTACCAAGGCAGCGGGAAGTGTAGAGAGTGTAGGGAAGGCTGGTTTCCGTGATGTACTGAATTGTGTCCACAACTCTCTGCGGTTTCTTACAGTCTCAGGCAGAGCAGTTGCCATCCCAAGCCATGGTGCATCTGGACAGAATGCTTTCTATGATGCCTCTATATATATCCAAAAAATGGTGAGGTTCAAAGGGGCCATGTCAAATTTCTCTAGTTTTGGGGAAGTAGAGCTCTTATCTTGGTTATGATTAATGATCGCTTGGGAAAGTTCTCTGGAAATGGTAGCTGAACGGAAAGCTGATTTGCATTTCTTGCAATTCAGTGTGGCTTGACTTTATTGATGACACAAAAGTATGTAGGAGGGACTGCTCTGATGAGAATATTTGTACCGTGAAGCAGTGTATAGATAGGATGAGTGAGTGGGCAAATACTTGGGAAATTGAGTTAAATCTGTGAAAATGCAATAGGCAGATTATTATCTGAATGGAAAGACACTTCAGCTGCCTGAAGTACAAACATGGAGATGTTCATGTGCACAAAACCCAATAAGGGAGCAGGTCGTCGGGAAGGCACATGGGATATCGGCCTTTTATTGGAAGAGGGTTAGAGTTTTGAAATGGAGATGTATTGTTAGAATTTTGCGGGATACTCCTGGAGTACTGTGCACAGTTTTGGAAAATAGATATACTAACATTGGAGGTAGAACAGAAGAGATTCACTTGGCTGATTCCTGCCATGATAGACTTGTTCCATCGTGAGTGGCTAAAAAAGTTAGATCTGTTGGAATTTAGAAGGAGGAAAGTGATCTTATTGAAACATATGAGATCCTAAAGGGTTATGACTGGGTAGATATTGAGATGTTTCCACTGGTGGGAGAGTCCTGAATGAGGACTCGTTTAATGGGTAGTCATTTAAGACTGAGGTGGGTAGGAATTTCTCAGGGGTTGGTGAATCTTTAGGATTCCCTGGCATAGTGAGTTGTGGAGGCTGGATCAGTGGAGATAGATGAACTTTTGAAAGATCAGAGAATTGAGGGCTGTGGAAAACTGGCACGAAAGAGGAGTGGAGGCCTGCAGAATATCAAGCTGTGGTTGTATTGAATGGCAAGACCAGCTTGAGCAGCAGTGTTCCCCCTCCTGCTTTCTTGTGTTCTTATCAGGATGCTTTCCCTTGCATTGCCCTCAGTCAATTACCGTTTAGAACATAGAACACGACAGCACAGCACAGGCCCTTCGGTCCATGATGTTCTGCTGACATTTTATCCGGCTCTAAGATCTACCTAACCCTTCCCTCCCACATAGCTCCCTATTTCTCTATCATTAGTGTGGCTATCTCAGAGTCTTTTAAATGTCCCTAATGTATCTGCCTCCACTACCTTTGCAGGTAGTGTGTTCCAAGCACATACTGCTCTCTGTGTAAAAAAAAAACTTACCTCTGATATCCCTCCTATACCTTCCTCCAATCACCTTAAAATTATGTCCCTTCATGTTAGCCAGTTTTGCCCTGGGGAAAAAGTCTCTGGCTGTCTACTCGATCTATGTCTCTTATCATCTTGTACACCTCTATCAAGTACACCTCTCGTCCTCCTCTCCATAGAGAAAAGCCCTAGCACACTCAACCTATCCTCATGAGACATGCTCTCCAATCCAGGCAACATCCTGGTAAATCTCCACAGTGCAACTACTGACCAATAACCAGATGTAGGAACAGACAGCACAGCAGCGGAGTAATTAAGCTACTGAATGTCGGTCAGTGTTCTGGATCATTGATCCAGGGGCATGAATTTGAATCCAATCACAGCAGATTGATCATTTCAGTTGAAGTGTTTAAAATTAGTAAGGCTAAGCACAAAACTACCAGATTGTTATAAAAACCCAGGAAGTTCATTAACATCAGTTTGGGAGGGAAGTCTGTCCTTCTCGTCTAGATTGGCCTATGTGGAACTCCACTCCCACCAATTTGGTTGGCTGTCTGTTTGTGGGCAATTATAGATGAATAACAACTCCTGGTGATGCCAGTATTCCCCACATCCTCTGGACACTTAAGTAACTGGGAGAGTCCTCTCACAGATTTCTTCTCCGTTCATGTAGGCAACTGGGAATTGCAGAGTAAATTGTTGTATACAAATTGGTTGGGAGGGTATCTAATAACTCATTGGATGAATAGGAGAGAGAGAGAGGTAGGTGTGTATATCTGCAGCTCCTTTTAAAGAGCTCCAAAAGCACCACAGAGCCAGTGAAATACTTTAGAAGTGCGGTCACTGTTGTAATGTAGGAATTGCAGCAGTTCTTTGCTCCCACAGAAATTGGAAATCTCTGTTTGGTAATGCCAAGTGAGGGATAACTATTGACCAGGACGATGGGGACAATACCTCTGTTTCTTGAAAGAATGCCACCTTCAAAATATGTACCTTTTATATCCATCTGGTAGCACAGAGGGGTTTAACATCTTCCAAAAGGAAGACGCCTCTGACCAAGGGAATACTGCAGTTTGGTATCAGCCAAGATTCTCGCCCTCGAGTCTCCGGACTTGAACTTGCAACTCTCCCACTCAGAGGTGCAGAGGTAACAGTTGATGTGCATCTTCCAGGCAAGTTGGCAGTTACATGAACTTCTCAGTTAAGCTCGCACCTACTTGCACTGATTAGTTTATGTTGGAAGGGAGCAGTCTTCCAAAAGCCAGAGTCTATTTCTGAAGTAGGAGTGTAACTTGGCAATGCATCCTGAGGACACCTTTCATACATCCAACAGCTGGAGTGTTACAATTGGTTTTAGTTTTGTAGCTGATCTTCAGAAAATGGCTAGAAGAGATGAATGTAATACTTAGAATCTTTTAACAGCAGTTACCTTGTCCGTTCAACTGCTTGCTTGTATAAACTGTTTAGTTGTTCCGCACTAGTCCAATAATATAAACAGTTCGGGTTTCCTTTCACCGCAAGATCAGAAATAGCCTGGAGCAAATACTTTTCATTAAAAATGTTGTTCAACCTTTTCAATATTAAGAATCCAGTAATGGGACCATAACTAAATCTGTCTCTCAAAGAACTCTTTTTTTTAAAAAATACTTTTTCCTTTTTCTTAGCAGGTGTCACTGCACAATTAGTATAGAAATTAAAAGAATGTGAGCAATTTGTAAAACCAAATATTGTGTGTAATCTAGAGGAATTAAATACACTCTTACTTTGTATTTGGAAGGTAATTGGTAAAATGATGGAAGTCCTATTGAGCGATATTCCTTGACTGGGCTCCAGTAACTGGCCCAGATTATATACGCGCACACACACACGCGCGCACAATTATCAGCCCTTCATCACTGAGTGTAAATCCTGGGGCACGCTACCTCAAAGCACTGTTGGATTAGCTTCAGAAAGACTGCAGCAGTTCAAGGAAGCAACTCATTGTCACCTTCTCGATTATTAGCATGGGTGTGCAATGAAAATGGCCTTTTAAATTACGTCCATACTCTGTATTTAAATAAACAAAATGAGTTAAATTTTGACCTTAAAACCTTGAATTGTTGCCATTTGAACTGAGCTTAAGTAAAAGCAAAGCAAATTGTATTGAAATTTATTTGTTCCAATACAGAGTGGCCTCTCCAGCGTTCAGTGACCAGCTGTTCATGGTGTGATTTCACTTGATAGTGTACCTGATCTCTGTGTCCCACTGGGAAAATTGCTATCCAGTCTTGGGGGACATATTTTCCTTGAGGTCTTTCTCCATCTAATTAATGCTGAAGATGTTAAATCTCTCTGGGTTTTCATGAATGTGCTAATTGATTCTCCGGTTAATCGAACATTATTGAGTGTGTTAACCGTTCGATGCCCAATATCTTCTTCAGATAGATTTACTTTCTTGCTGAGTTCTAAATTGTTCTTCAACAATTCACATTGTTCAAGGCTGGGAGAATTTGATTCTTATGTTGAGCATTTACTTAGGGAAGTTTGGTATAAGGAATAAGTTAAATATTTTTAATGAAAATTGTAGTAAAGTAGACAACAAAACAATGTCATCCAAGAGTTTGCAAATGGTGAGATTTGCAATCTTGGCTTCAATCGCAGTTTGGTAACCAAATATGATCTGATTACCCTTCAGGAAGCTTTGTTCTTGTTATTGGGTGTAGTAGTTGATGCCTATCTTCTAGGCAAGTTACAGGAACTTCTCAATTAACCTATTAACACTGATTGGATTGTGTTGGATGATGACACTTTTCCAAAAGTCAGTGTCTGTTTCTAATGTTTGACAATAAAATGGCAAGGTACTCTTAACGAGAACATTTTAGAAAACAACAGCTAGAAAGTTCCAATTGCCTTTGGCTTAGCATCTGATTTTAAGAAGAAATGAATGTAGTACTGTATTCAGAGACACAGTTTTTAACCTTTGTCAGAGTTTAATCCCAAAAGAGTTGTGGTTTCTTTCACCCAAAGAACAAAAGTAGACGTAGATACAAATGATTTTAGAAAATTGTTAGTGGAACTTCACAATATTAAAAATTTAGTAATGTGGCCATAAATGAGTATGTGCCCCAAACCACTTCACTGCAAATATACATTCACTTGGTCTCAGTGTATATCATATCACAATCGCTATAGATGGTACCAAAAATTAAAAGAACGGAAATTCAAAACCAGGTTTTGTTTTGCAAAGTAAAACTTCAAATTACTGGCATTGAAGTTTTTGTTCAATTTGTGATAATTTTTGTTTGCCACTTCTTTGTACATCTTTTCACCCTCTCCCCTCGCGCCCCCATTTTGACAGCGGAACTGGCATTTAAGATTGTGCGCCTAAAATGGTACATTGTGTTTAGGTTTTTGCAGTGTTTTGCAGCCGTTTTAAAAACACGACGCTGGAAGTGGGCCCTGACAACCAAACTAGCCGCACCCCTCAGTGAACCAATCACTATTGGGAGTTTATGCTAATTGCCCGCATTTCTGGGCTTGCAGGTGTTCTGAGGGTTAACTTGGTTGTGTAAGGCAGAGGAAACTAGCAGGTAGGCTTTCAAACGCCATGAATTAAATCTTTTATTAATTTGGTATGAAACTGACTTTAGTAACCATTCTAAATAGAAAATGATTTCATAATATTCTAAAAAGTGAATTTCAGTCATCGATCATTGGATGAATCAGTGGTTTTAAAATGCTTTGTTACTTTGTGATAAATCCATTTTCAGCTTTCTTGAATCAAACTTTGCCAAGGCATCGTTCAAGGGGTATTTTAAAGCAATGTTTTTTTTTCTAAATCAGTTATATTTTAATATCTAGCAAAAGAGATGCAGAGGAATTGAGATTGTGCAAGATAAATACTGGTTGCATCTACTTCGTTCTTGGGAACGTTCCGACATCCTATCATTCCATCATTCCAAGTCAAAGATGTGTGCAGTCAAAACTCAATTATCACTGGGAACTTTTGAGAAGAGTGCAAACAAAACAGAGGTTGGGTGCACCAAATAGGGTAATGCATGAATGTACAACTAACCACAGAGCTAAGGAAGATGAGAGAAGTTGAAAAGAGATAATTCGACTAAAGCTTTGACCCCAGTGCCTTGGCATAACTGCACTGTGATACTGAGTTCAGAAACAAGAACAGGCTACCCTGTGTTACAGGGGGATGGGGGATGTCAGGTCATATTCCCAGAAAAAGGTCCGCATCAAAATTTTCCATAACGCAAGGCCACATCATCAGTACGTGTGCCAAGAAATGCAAGTTGAAAAACAATTGACACAAAAATTCCATGAAAGTAAATTTTTATTCCATCATCCCTGAATTTCTTTTGGAAGTAGTTTGTGAATTTCATTGGGCGAATTTCCATTGCCCAAACTGATGTAACATGAGGGTTACCTGTACTCAAACCTGCCTGTCAGCTTACACAAAGGACTTGACATCAGATTCAAAATCTGTACCATATCAAGTTGTGCTATAGTGTGAATTCCCTCAAAGCATAACATTGCCTGAAATCCATTTTCTCTCCATTTTGCATGATTTGTGCTTGTTTGTAACTCCATTGTGTACTTCATTATGTTTGTATCCCTCCAACCAATGCGGGTGAAACAAGTGACCCAGTCATTAAGCTCACCTGCTATTTCAGGGACCTTGCACACATTGGATTCTGTGTTTTCACAAATAGCAGTAGAGCCTACATTTCTAAATCAATTCATTGGGAGTGATGTGATTTTTGGTTGTCCATAGAACAATGAAAAAGGTAAAATAAATACAAGGATGGGAATAGGAAAGACACTACATCCAGGGGCAACCACTAGCAGACAGAAAGCATGGTTCTTGATAAAATGATTGCTCTGTAGCACACATTGATTAACAGGATTTGAGTGCATTGGCTGAAATAAAAGAGTTTGCTGTTTAATTAATATTTATTTTTCCCCAAAATGGAAGAATAATCAAGGCAGTAGGAACCACTGTCTACCTGTTTTGATCTGGGTCAATTGGGTGCCAATGACAATTACACCTTAATTATAAGCAGCCACTTACATTTATAGAGTAGCCGCAATGTCCTATGACACCTGCCACTTCAAAGGGATATAGTCAAACTAAAGAGTCTTCAGATGCCGGAATCTGGAGCAAAAAAAACTGCTGGAGGAACTCAGTGAGTCAGGCAGTGCCGTTGAGGCGGAGGGAGTTGTCTGTGGATGCAGTGGGACCATCCCTCTGCCTCCACCAGTGCAGCCTGACCTGCTAAGTTCCTTCAGTAGTTTGTTTTTTTTGTACTCTATAATCAAACAAAAGTTGGTTGAATCACATAAAGTCAAGTCAAAGTCGAGTTTATTGTCATATGGACAACTACGTGTATGCACAAGTGCAGTGAAATGCAGCAGCATCACAGGCTCGTAGCATCAGTTAAGCAGCATTCACAAAAACAACATAAATATTAATTATACACAATTTTTACAAGAGAGAACACAATTCGAACAAAAAGTAACAATGTCCATTTTAGTGCAAAGTGGTCAAAGTGTTGGTAAACTGTAGCAATTAGGGTTGTGCTGGTTGGTTCAAGAACCAAATGGTTGAAGTAGCTGTCCTTGAACCTGGTGGTGTGGGATTCCGTACCTCCTGCCCGATGGTAGCTGCAAGAAGATGGCAGGGCCTGGAATGTGGGGATCTTTCATGAATGTTGCCGCCTTGAGGCAGCGCCTCTAGTAGATATTACCGATGGCGGGGAGGGATGTGCCTGTGAGGTATTGGACAGAGTCTTCTACTCTCTGCAACTCAATAAATTCTGGAAATACTCAGCAACCAGTAACTGTTGTGAGGTAAGCTGGCAATGTTCTGATCGGTGGGGTTTCATTAGACTTGGAAAGCTGTAAAGAAATCACAAGTTTTACCATGTACAGAATCGGGGAAAGGGATGGGAAAGAAGGGAGTAGGAACAAAGGAGGTCTCTGATAAAAGTCATTTGTTGTTTAGTGACTTCATCCTTTCTTTCCTCTCTCGAAGGGGGGAATCACTTTTTTTTTTCAGCTTCCATACTTGGAAACAGTTGTCACCCAGATCCAAAAAAGCATGAAATGTTGCTCTCTCCACAGGTGCTGAGCATTTCCTTAATTTCCTTATTTTGGATTTCCAGCAAGAGCACCATTAGTGGAATAAAAGCTTGGTTAAAGAGTGAGGGTTTAAAATACCTCTTACAGGGATGATTTGAATGAAGAGAGAGCAAGGCAGGGATGTTTATGGAGGGAATTGCAGAACTGAGGACTTAGGCAGCTGGAAAGGGATTCTTCCCGTCTTCCAATCTGGGAGAACTGAACATCCTCCTGTATGGCCATCTCTAGGAGAATTCTTTATTCCTGCCATTTTCGAGAGAGAGAGAGCCTGTTGCAGTCTTTTCCCTACACTTTACCAAACATGCAGCAATGAAAAATTATATTGTGCAAGGCTCCGGAATTGGAGGAATGCAGAGATCTCTTTGGGTTGGACTGCTGGCGGAGGTAAAGATAGAGAGGGGAAGAGCACTAGTGAGAAACTGCCAGTTATTGCTGGGAGTTCCAATGCATTTGAGATTCTAACACTGTCTGAGAAGGGTTTAACAATTACATAAAAATAGAGATAATTAAACAATTTAATTCATGCTAAGTAATGTATAGTTATTTAACTTTCTCTCCCCTCCTAAGTGCTGTCCATTTCATTTTATTCATCTGGACATCTTGCACGTTCTCTCATTAGAAGTATTTAAATTGGAGCTAGTTAAATTTTTGAAAGATTGAGGGTGTTGGGATCTGGCACAGGGAAGGAGTTGAGATCTGGAGTAGATGAACTATGATTATATTAAAGAGCAGGGCAGGATCAAGGAGCCAGACTGCCTACTACTCCTATTTGCCTACATTCTTTCATCATCATTTATTTCAACTGTTTCTGTTGAGTTGACGTCAGATCTGTGTTAAAGGCCCTCTCTTTGAAGGCAGAAAATAGGACTGTGGTAAACTGAACAGATCTAGTGCAACGCACATTTTGTATTTTTATTGTTCGGGCTTGTTTACTAAGTAATACCTTTCCCGTTCCAATCTCTTGCAATGATCATTTTATTCATGTCAGTCTCTTGAGAGTGATTCACTTAAGTCTTTTTTTCATCTGTGCATTGCCAGTCTATGGGGTGGGAATCTGGCACCATTATCCTGGAACATGTTGCACTAGCCACACTCAGTGGGTCAGTGAATCAGAGAGATCGGTGATTAAACCATCCAGCGTGCTTACTTTCCATTGCCCTAGAAACTTGCAGAGCTTTATCCGAATACCCATTTTGGAATGGGAATTGGGTGGCACGGTAGCGTAGTGGTTAGTGTGACACTATTACAGAGCCAGCGATTGGGGTTCGATTCCTGCCGCTGTCTGTAAGGGGTTTGTACGTTCTCCCGTGTCTGCGTGGGTTTCCTCTGGGTGCTCCGGTTTCCTCCCACATTCTAAAGACGTACGGGTAGGGTAACATGGGTTTAAAATGGGTGGCGCGGACTCATTGGGCTGGAAGGGGCTGTTACCACGCTGTAAGTAACATTTTTTTAAAATTTAAATTTAAATTCCATTGCAGAATGAATAATTCTGCTCTGTGGTTAGACTCGCCTCAGTGACATTATTCATTGGAAGCCAATGCATATTTTCTCACTTTCTCACTCCTCTGTGAAGAGCCCGTCATGACTGAACTGCTTCCACCAGTTAGAACAGTTGTAATGTGATGATGCTTGGTTCTGTTTGATGCAGATGGGAATATTTCTTCGCCATGTTGTGACTTGTGGACGCTTGTTTCTTTCTACCTGTTACTGTGGAGTTTAGTCCTAGTTGAGGTTCCTTGTAATCTGGTATCTTTTTCACTAATCTGGCACTTTATTCATCGTGTCTGTTCTGTGGCCAGCTGTCCAGTTCTGTCAATCTGAAGGAGATAACTAGGGAGCCTTGCCAAGTTAGGAAGTCTCTCCCATGGCCTTGTGTTATTCTTTTGGTTTTCAGGCGTGGGAGGAGAGAGGTAAAGAAAGCAAAAGAACAGGAAAGAGCAAACTCCATCCCTTCTGGTGCCTTGGTACAGATAGGGCACCAAGATGTACAGTGTCTATGCTTCTTGCTGCCTCAGTAAAGCAGGCAATGTAATCAAAGACGCCACCCACTCCGGACATTCTCTCTTCTCCCCCCTCCCATCGGGCAGAAGATACAAAAGCCTGAAAGCACGTACCACCAGGCTCAACTTCAGCTTCTATCCTGCTGTTATAAGACTAAATGGTTCCCTCATATGATAAGATGGACTTGACCTCATAATCTACCTCCTCATGGCCTCACGCCTATTGTCTTCCTGCACTGCACTCTGTAACTGTAACACTTTATTTTGCATTCTATTATTGTTTTCCCTTCTACTACATCAGTGCACTGTTATGAGGAAATGATATGTATGGAAGGCATGCAAAACAAACTTTTTCACTGTACCTCAGTACACATGACAATAATAACCCAATTTACCAGTGTATCTGAGACCATCTGTCAGAATTGATGCCAGTTATTTGCTGCACTGAGATTTGTTCAATCCACTGCTAGTACTAGATCCTGGCTGGAACATTGGCCAGGGTTCCTGAGTACTCTCTGTTATGTGGGAAAATTGAGTGTAATGATGCTCTAGCCTTCAAAGTTATAAATGATAATCATAGTCCATGAAATATTAACAATGCTTCTCTTTACTGTTTATAGTTGGACAGTTATCCAGTGCTTCACTGTTAGCTTAATATTGGAAGTGATAAGGAAGCTCAAATTTAAGGCAATTAACGCAAACACCAATCATCAGATCAGGAACCTTTCTTTAACCCATTGAGTTGTGATCTGGAATGCATTGTTTGAAGGGCTGAAGAAAAATGAATGCTTCACTGAAAGCAGAATTTGAAAAATATCTGAAGTATTTTTGTTTCCAAGGAGAGTGGGATTAAATGATTCTAGCCAAGGGCTGGCACCAGAATGATGGGCTGAAGGACTCTGCTCTGAGCTCATCATTCAATGAATTGATCATCTGGCATTATCATTGAAGGTCTGACTGGCAGAAGGCAAAGAGTAAGAATAAAAGGGGCCTTTTTTATTTGGCTACCGGTGACTAGTGTCACAGGGGTCAGTGTTGGGTCCGCTGCTTCTCAGGTTTGTGTTAATTATCGGGATGAGGGTTTTGTGGCCAAGTTTGCAGATGATACAAACGTAGGTGGAGGGGCAGGTAGTGTTGAGGAAGTAGGGAGTCTGCAGAAGGACTTGCACGGGTTGGGAGAATGGCCAAAGAAGTGGCAGATGGAATACAGTGTAGGGAAGTGTGTGGTCATGCACTTTGGTAGAAGGAATACAGGTGTAGACTATTTTCTAAATGGAGCAAGTTCAGAAATCGGAGGTGCAAAGGGACTTGGGAGTCCCAGTGCAGGATTCCCTAAAGGTTAACTTGCAGGTTGAGTCGGTAGCAAGGAAGGCGAATGCAATGTTAACGTTCATTTTGAGAGGACTAGAAAATAAAAGAAAGGATGTAATGCTGAGGCTTTATAAGGGGTTGGTCAGACCACATTTAGAGTACTGTGAGCAGTTTTGGGCCTCCTATCGAAGAAAGGATGTGCTGGCATTGGAGAGGGTCCAGTGGAGGTTTACAAGAACAAACCCAGGAATGAAAAGGTTAACATACGAGGAGTGTTTGATGGCTCTGGGTCTGTACTCGCTCGAGTTTAGAAGGATGAGTGGGGATCTCATTGAAACCTACCGAATGTTGAAAGGCCTGGATAGAGTGGATGTGGAGAGGATGTTTCCAGTAGTGGAGAGGCTAGGACCAGAGGGCAGAGCCTTAAAATAGAAGGACATCCCTTTAGAACAGAGATGAGGAGGAATTTCTTCAGCCAGAGGGTGGTGAATCTGTGTAATTCCTTGCCATGGACGGCTGTGGAGGCCAAGTCACTGGGTACATTTAAAGCAGAGGTTGATAGGTTCTTGATTAGTAAGGGTGTCAAAGGTTACAGGGAGAAGGCAGGAGAATGGGGTCGAGAGGGGAAAAAATAAATCGGCCATGATTGAATGGTGGAGCAGACTCAATGGGCCAAATGGACTGATTCTGCCCCTATGTCTTATGGTGTTATACACTTGAGTTCTACGTGACTGCAGTAAGCAGCCCCTCTGCAGTCATAGATATACCGGAAAAAAAGTTGGGGAAGTGGGCCCAAATAGGATTCAACCAAAGGCAGGTCCATGTTTCCCACAAAAGGATAAGCCTAGCTTGGGTTCTTTCAAGTGCCCATAGCTACACCTTTTGACTTGCAGAAAATGTGTGGATTGAAGGAGAAGCTGTTTAATGTGAGGACAACATTTAATTTCAGACCCAAAACACTGATTCCAAATGCTGCCTGACCTGAATATTTCTAGTATTTTCTGTTTTTATTTCAGATTACCAGAATATGGTATTATTTTAAATTTTCAGTCAGTGAACAATGTTTGTCTGCACCCAGTGTCGCTTTGTCCAAGTCTGAGCATTTTTGAATAGTGATTCTCTGCATGGTTGAGCAAACAACAAAGTGGTACAGACAACCCAAAACTGAGTGCACAACCTCTCCTAATAACCATGAAAACTATGGATGATCAGACTAATCGGAATAGCTACCTCATTCTGACACTCTACTGCTGCTGCTATTTGAATCCTTCTGGAGATATCAGTGCTGGGACAAAGGCAAAACACATTGACAAAAACAAAACATGTTCATCCCCAATCTATTAATTTTCTTTCCAGGCAAATTCTAGGTTTGACAGATTCCATCTAATTTCTCAGTTCAATGATTTTCACACTCTGAAACTCATTGCCACTTTGTAGTTCTCATCCCTAACTTACTCCTGCTGCACTGCAAACTCAGATCTGGAATTTTGGACTGGTATTCATCAGCACATACGTGGTGGCTGAAAACTTTACCACACTTGAGCACTTAGATCATCACGACGGTAATCCATCTTAATGGATGGTCCAGGAAAAAAAAACAAGATTTTACACTTCAAGGGTGAAATTTAAGGGCAGAGACCAATTGACTTCAAATGCACGCAATACAACATTGCAAACACAAAAGTTTCACTGTCAAACAAGATGTTTTTGTATTTAGAGGAACTTTGTTCGTGCATTACGAAGGAGCTGGTCGCTTGCAGTGAAGTTTGGAGGGTTTAATCCGCTTCTAGGGCTTGGGGAAACTCTTTGATTATCTCGGAAAGATGAACTAAACTGCCCACAGATTTTTTTTTAACGGCAACTAGTTGGGCTTTTTCAATAAAGTGAAGTTATCTATTGAAATTTTGGTTGTACCTTATTTAATTAATCAGCATTTCCGCCCTATGATACCAGCCAGATTGGATTTTTTTTTGCAGATGCGTTTTGCCAAATATTACATAGCAACGGAAACATGACGCATCCAGAGTTCAAATGTTCATGAGGTTGGTTATGGCTCCGTGTAGCTGTTTTCGGATCCCATGAAAAGTCTGCAGATTGAGGGTGAACCATGGACGTGAAGACATTTCCAGCTTTCGGCATCATCTCTCTGAGTGCACTCTGCCTTTTCTCCGCGTCTTCCGCCAACACACCGGGTAAGTTCCTAACTTTTGTTTGGACTTTTCTTCCGTCGGTGTTTTGTTTTTGATTTATTCGGCGATGCGAAACCAAATTTCCGAGCCTTTCGAAGCCGTCCTCTCGCACAAACTTAGGCGAGTCAAGAAGCCGCAGTCGTGATTTGTGCCTTGATCTGTGCGGTTATTCCCGAATCACCCGTCGATCCTCAAATGAAAAATGCTCAGGTTTTATTTTAGACCTTCCAGAGTCCAGGACAGGGAGTCGTGCTTTCCAGTCTACGTCACGATGCGAGAATTAACATTATATTTACAAAAGCAAACATTACATGCAAAGCGGAACCGGGATGCTTGCTGTATTTGCCGCCCTCTAACGGTGTGAGGTTCGAGTGAAAGTAGGAAAAAAGTAACCAGTCACTGTGGAGGGAGAAGCAAAGTCTCAGGCCTACGACTTTAATTGGAGCTAGGAAAAATCAAATGTTTTAAGTTGTGGAGAACAAAATAATCATCTGTGAAGACAAGAGAGACCGCAGATACTGGAATCCGAAACAAAGAATAAACCACTGGGAATAAGTGGGTCAAAGGGCATCTGTGGAGGCAGAAGGTGTAAATTGACGTTTTGGATTGAGACCCAGCATCAGGACTTGGAGGGAAGAGGAAAGGTTGCCACTATATAGGAAAATCTGTGATTTGGATGGAAGCAAAGCGAGACTGACACAAGTGATGGTGATGCAGCCAGAGAGAGGGCAATGAAGCAAAAAAACAAAGGAACTCTGTGGGTTGGACAGCATCTGTGGAGTGAACGGAATGGTCGACGTGTCAGGTCATGACTTTGCATCAAGACTGAGAGCATAGAGGGAGGATAGCCAGTATAAGGGGAAGCGGTGGAGGGGTGAGGCAGAGGATGGTAGATGGAGTGAGAGATGATGGGCTGATGGAACCTGAGGGGGACAGGTGGAGTCAGAGGTTGGGGATGATAGGTGGAAACAGACAAGGAAGAGAAAAAGGGGCCAAAGGAGCCAGGGGATGGGAGGGTGAAGGTAGAGACAGAGGCTGAAGGGTGATGTGGTGACACGAGGAGCAAGTACTGAAATCTGATAAGTAAGGAATGTGATAAATGGAACCGGATAAGAAAAGGCAGACGGGCAAAGGATAGGAAGTGCTGCAGGAAGAGTGTGTGAGTGATGGGTAGATGGAAACAGGTGGGTGATAGGGGGTTAGAGGGGGTATGAAAAAAAGAGGATGGGAGGACCTATGTGCATTGGAAGGAGAGAAGCAAGAGGTAAACACAGGAAGAAAGGGTCGCCTTGCTGGAAAATTCAGTGTTCATGCTATTGGGTTGTAGACTAACCTAGCAGAATAAGAGGTGTTTACGTTTGCATTTGCCCTCGCCCTAGCAGTGGAGAAGACCAAGGATGGACAGGTTGGTGTGGGTGAATGGCCTCCTTTTGAACCATACATTTCTATTATTTATTTCAATTCAATTGTTTAATTGTCCCGAATACAACACTTCCCCTGTTTTATACGTCATTACAAGATATACTGGCTTGGCAACTATTTTAAGGTATGCATGATGCTGCTAGTTGCATGGTACTCTGCACACCTCACTGCACCCAGGGTTGGTCCTCCAGCCACATTGATCATATTGTGCTAGATCATGAGGTTATAATGTTGGATTATTTTCATTGCTGCTGTTGGATACCCAGTTTTGCAGTGCTAAGTCTGCTTCAATTCATTCCCATTTGGCACGGTGATATTGGGTACAGTTTGATGCAGTGGGTCTTCATTTCACAGACAGGACTTTATCTTCACACAGACTGTGCAGGTAAGAATCAAACGTTGTTGTAGCTCTGGAATCTACAAAAGGCCCCTGTGTACGAGGAGGGCAGATTCCCTTCTGTTATGGATATTTGTGAATCAGATGGGTCTTTGCAACAATCTGGTAGTTTCATAATTGCCATTAATGATGCATTTTGTTAATTCAAGATTCTTATTTAATTAACTGAATTAAATATTCCAGCTGCTGTGGCGGGATTCAAATATAAATTCATTTGTTTGGGTCTCTGTATTCCAAGTTCAATCACAATCCTACTGTATGCCCAATACAAAATTAGAAATTATGAAATATTTTGTTGAGATAAATTGAGATGGACTGTATCTGAGGATTGGAAATTAATTTTAAAGTTTTCATTAAGAGTGGGGGAGAAACTTGGAAAATTTAATGCTGAGACTTATCAAACAAAATAGTTGGCACAGGAAGTAATTGACTTAACATTCACATGAAGCAAAGGTAGGTAAGACAAAGCAGAACACTGGGACTGCTTTTGGATTCTCTGAGCAATGTCCCATTTTTGACCTGCTGAACTACATGGCTTTATTCTTTGCTGTAAATATCTGTGGTTCTGATGGTTTAGAAAATATAATCAATAATCGCATGTAATTGCCGTAGTACAACTTAAATGGTTCACTGACTGAATAAAATTATTTACTGCCACTAAAAGGTAGTTTGTTGATTAATGATGTAGCTGACTGCTGATTTCTGGAATGTATGTTTGGAATGCAGTTGCTGAACTAAGTGTAACTTCCTCATTGTCACCTTAATTCGCACATGGTGTGCATGTTAGTGGAGGACACAGAGGATATGAATATGACATACAATCATAAGAAATTTATGAACCCTTACTTTTAACAGTATTAAGTATAGTGAACCATCTGTAGCTTTAACTGCAGGAAATTTAATGTTGGAAATCTTAGACTATACATAATCTTTCTGTTCTTCTCTAAAGGTTGTGATGTCACATGGATTCCATTTGAAAACAAATGGTACACTTTTATTCCATCTCAAGGAAATGGCTACAAAATAGGAAAAGCACAAGAAGTTTGCAAAGATATTGGTAAATTTTTTTAATGTTTATTTTCTATTGAATAAACAGACAAAATGCAAGCAGCACATTACAGATTTGGTTACCATTTGAATAGTAACTTACATTTTGTTGCATATTTAAGAGAATAGCATCACAAGGGCCTTCAGAGACAAACCAACGAAGGACCTGAATAACTGCATTGTGAAATAGACATTTTCTTTGAACCCTTTTATTATTAAATGAAAAGAAAATTTTTGTTTTAATAATTTGCTCTGCCATTCAACAAGATAATGGCTGATTTTTTTTTACCTCCATGCTACTTTCCTCTATAAATCTCATGTCCCTTAAATCCTTA
>JAUZTB010000065.1:8460315-8472786 GCA_034780895.1 Rhynchobatus australiae
CAACCCACACTGGACCAGTTCAAAGGTCTCGCAGCTGAGGCACTGTGGAATACTTCGAGACAATTATCTCATCATTCATCCATTGAGCAATTACCTGTTATGCAAGGAAGGATCTTGCAGACTGAACTTTATTGGTCCATTTAATGCAAGATGTGGCGGATCCCTCAAGCTGAAAGTAACACAATCTTTTGCAAATATGTGTCATAATCCAACAGAATCTGTGAAGCATGTCACTTCTGAAACTTCTCTTTGTTCTGACACTGGGCTCTAAAGACCAACCACCCACTCACTGGTACAGACTATCAAATCCAGTTGCTAATTTGTAAATCTATCTGCAAGTCATGTGAAAGAAAGAATTACGGAAACTCAAGCACAGTGTCTCTACTCAAACTATAGCGAGAGAGAGAGATTTGTCTGCCAGGAACAAGAATATCCGAAGAATGACAGCAAAGATAATTAATTGTGTCTGAGAGAGGTATTTGCTGAAGGTTATTTATAGTCAGTGTAGATGCTTCGAGAGGTGGATAGATGTCTAACTAGGTTGCAGCTATTCCAGTATCTTCTAGTCAATCGGAATTGTAGGGCGGAGGAAAGGATGAGAGCAAGCTATAACAAAATGTCATCTCTTGGTTATTGTGCGTCAGCAGAAAGTGTCACCACAACCTTTGAAGAAATGTCTTCATGCCGTAGTCTGTTTTTTATTCTTAATTTCCCTTCCACTCTTACTAGAATCTCTGAGATTATCTTGCTGATTGAATGTGTTTTTTTTTTGCTTTCGGTGCACTTTCACACTGTGAGGCCCCACAAACTGCAACGAGCTTTTCAGTGATACAGATTGAGAGAGAACTCTTTCTTTCTAGTTTGACTTGTGCCATGGACACGCTTTGATTCCACCCGATCAGGTAAATAAGATTTTTAATTCAAAAAGATTGTGCATCTGGCAATGAAGCACTCTGTTGGCATTGTACTGGGTGATGTGTTTTGGTTCTGGGTTGGGGGTTGGACACTTATTTTTACTCAGAGGTGATTGAATCCAGACTAACAAACTTAAAAGACATTATGATCCAGATGTGTACCAGCTGATGGAAGTTAGAAACTCATTCCAAAAGGCTAAATCTGTGACAGAGGAGAGAGATTGGTGCAAACTGCATGGGGCTTTCTATTTGAAAGCTTATTTGAGATTGTTAAGTAAACTGCACCTTCTTAATCTGGTGTCTGAAATCCTGAAAGGATATTATTTGCTTGGAAGTTCTGGTATCTGCACCTTTCACCAGTAAATCAAGATCTAGTTGTTGCCATTTTGTTGCTTGTGGGAGCTTAAAGCATTTCATTGATACATGAAAAATAGGAGCAAGGAGTAGGCCATCTGGCCCTTTGAGCCTGTTCTGCTGTTCAATATGATCACGTCTCCCCACCTATCAACGATATATTCCCATTCTCTCCCTGTACCTCCTGATGCCTTTTGCATCTAGTAATTTAATTGGTAGTTGGTTTATTATTGTCACATGTACTGAGATACAGTGAAAAGCTTTTGTTTGTTTGCATGCCAATCATCCAGACAGATCATTCCTTACACAAGTACATAAAGGTAGTACAAAAGGGGGGATAAAAAGCAGAGAAAGTGCAGTGCAAGTGGACAAGTACAAGGGCTGTAATGAGGTGGTATCCATCTCCTTTGTAGTATATTCAGTGATGTGCTCTCAGTGGTAGCAAATTCTACAGCTTCATAACCCTCGAAGCGAAGAAGTTTCTCCTCATCTCAGTGCTAAATTTCTTGAGACTATGGCATCTCATTTTAAACACTCCAACCAGAGAAACATCTTCGTGCCCTGTCTGTCCAGCCCTGTGAGAAATGTGTAAGTTTTATTTAGTTCCCCACATTCTTCTAAATTCACCAGTGAATGTAAACATAACCAACCCAATCTTTCCTCATCTGGCAGTTCCACCACCTCCAGGAACCTTCAATGCTCTCCGTCAATGGCAAACACAAACCTACATTGTAGCCCCTCAGTGGCAAGCTTTAAAGCACAGCAGTATTTCATTTGCTATAAAGCACTTCTAGATTCTGTAATGGGGCAAGATTTTCTTATCTCAAAGGTGGGTCATGTTTTGTTTCCCATTTATTGGGTTGGGAGACATTACATGGATCGTCCTTCAGAATGCCCCAAGAATTGGAGAACCAGCTAAAGTGACATCCAAGAAGGAAAGCATTCAAGAGATAACAGTAATATTGGGATATTTCACCCTATTGGTAAATGCATTCCTCTGACGGCCGTAAACCCTCCACATTGCAGCTGAGGGAGGGTTACCACAGTAGATTCTGAATGGCACTGGCATGTTTTCTGAACAAGGAATTCTACGTAACTCACAGCTCCAATCTTTCCTTCCTTGTATCTTATATTACTTGAAATGAAATCCTTCCAATAATACTGCTGCTGTTGGAATCCCGCTTTGGACCAGAATTTATTTGAAGGCAATCTGATTTTGGGTCAAGCTAGAATCTTGGAAGGCAGTCTGTCCACAGGATATCTGTATGACCAAAACAAAATGTACATTGTAGCTGAGCAGTGATAGTGTTGTAACTAGCAATCTGATATTGTAGCATGTGACATTGATTGGAAACCTGTGAGTGGAGATATTTTCTCTTGTGACCCATTCTATTTTTAACATTGATATTACTTGTTGTCTGGATATATCTGAATCGTCCTGAATGGCTCCCAAGCACACAAGATCACAATTTCTTTGTCCCCTTCAAATCTGCTCAGCACTTTTCAAGATGCCTTATTCTCTCTGTTGCAACATCTCCAGGCACAGTTGCAAGCTCACTACCCCTTCCTGGTGATGTGGTAACCCCAGTTCTGTTGCATTACCCTGGACTTCTTTCTATCTTGCCATTGGAAATGTTTCATTTTTAAAAATAGTCAGCCTCCATTTCAAATCCTTTTAGTGTTGCTACTTTCTATCCCTGTAATCTCCTCCATGTAGTAACCCTCTCAGATCTCTATACCAATAATTCTGACCTCTTGCTTGTCTCCAAATTTAATAATGGCCAGGTTTCAAGCCAATAATGTTTCTCTGTTAATTTTGCTACTTCTTTATCTCCCTTTCCTTTCAATACTGCTTTAAACCTCTTTAACCAAGCATTCGGTCATCTGCCTTAATATCTCCTTGTGTGGTTTGAAGTCTGGTTTTGCTTTTGTTTGATTTTTTTTCTCTGTGGAGCCCTTTTCTCTTTGAGAAGTAGGCCATTCAACCCATTGAGTCTATACTAGCTCCCAGAGCAATTCCATCAATCCCATTCCCCCCTTAATTTCCCAGTAACCCATTCTCTCTCATGTGCCCATCAACGGCCGCCACTTAATTCTCCTGCCGCTCACCTACACGTAAGGGTAATTAACAGAGGCCAATTAACCTACCTACCAGCTTGTCTTTGGGTTGAGGGAGGAAATCGGAGCACCCAGGGAAAATCACACAGTCACGGGGAACATGAAAACTCCACACAGACAGCACTGGAGGCCAGGATTGAACCTTGGTCACTGGATCTATGAGGCAGCAGTTATACCAGCTGTGCTGCTGTGTCACCCCAAAGACAGCATCAAGACCCTCAGGTCTCTGACATCATGGTAACCTGTGTGCCCAGTAGTTGGGACCATGGAGTGCTGCCTTCCCTTGTCCTCAGTTTCTCCTCCCCATTAACTCCACCCTATCTATCACAAAGACCAGTTGCATCCATATTTGTCCTGTTTTCTCTATTTAAGGGTCCCTTAAACATTCTTTCACTGCCTTCGAGCTCAACAGTTTCCTTCGAGTCAGACAGCATAGAACCAGGCCCTTTGGCCCAGCATATACCCACCAACCATTTTGCCCACTTACACCAATTCCATTTGCTTGCATTAGGCCCATAGTTTTCTCAGCAGCCTCCTGATCTTCATCATTGGTAACCCACCGTGTGTCCAAAGCACTCGTTCTCCCTCCCTGCCTGATGTCGTGCTGTTATCATTGACCTCCATTTGTTCCCCATGTTATGTGCTTCCTGTATTTACATTGGACTCAAAATCCTTTTTCTGTCAAATCCCTCCACAAGCTCACTCCACCCTCTTCCTGCAATCTGTGTAGCCCCGAATGCTGGGATTGAGTTTCCTCGGTAAAGGCCAGCATTTCTGGTCCATCCCTTATTCCCTTGAGGACCTGGTGGTGAACCACTGCAGTCCTTCTAGTGAAGACACTCCCTCAGTGCAATTGAATAGGGAGTTCCTGGATGTGGACCCAGTGATGATGGAGAAATGGTGATGTACTTCCAAATCAAGATACTAACATGCATCCCCTCTCCTAGTATTAAAGTATCATCAGTGATCAACCCTTCAATCCTTTACCCTTTCTCAACTATATCTGTTGCCTTTCTCCTTTGCTATATGTCCTTTTTCTTTAACCAAACCCTAGGGTTAACTGCTCTCCCAGATCCTTTTCCACATGGTATGAACCTTCCTTTTTAAAAGGGCTGTAAAAACACAGTCTACACAAATGTACTCTCTAAACATCTGCAATGTTGTGGATTCTTTGTGGTATCTTGCTGTGCAGTGTAACGACCAAGTATCCACATTTAAAGCAGTCACTGTTGCATGCAAAAGTGCTTTGAATGTTTCTAAGCAATGCATCCTCTAATTTATTCTATTCATTGTCCCCAAGACTGTTTTAGGAACTATGCCAAATCTACAATGTACCCTCAATGCGGAGCAAACTAAATCCAGTTTTTGCAGCCTTATCTGCACAAAATTTTAATTATTAATCCTCCTACAAACCAGGACACTGCGAGGTTCTTGAGTATTAGTCATGAATAAAAGGAATTTAAACCAGTTGCAAATCCACTTGGGCAGAGCTAAGCATCGGTATTAAAACAGGAAATACTGGAGATACTCAGGCAGCAACCATGGATAGAGAAGCAATGACGTTTCAAGTCAATGGCTTTTGAGGATGTCGTCAGCTCTGATGACACTGAGTGCCAAAAGGTGAACCCTGTCCCATTTCCCTTAATTAGAACAATTAACAAACCTATATATCTAGACCTATCTTGCATTTCAAGGCTTCCAAGCCATTACATATATTTTTTACAAAAGGCAGCCATCTTCTGGCTTGGAGTCAGGAATTTACCATCACCCGCCAACCTACAGACTGCTCCCGGCAAACAACAGTTAAAATGTAATGGACTCAAAGAATTAGTTATTGATAGCAATTGAAACGTGTGTTCCTAATGGCACAGCCGAAACTAAAAACATCTGCATCTCAGCAGCAGAGCAAAATTTAGTGTGCTACAAATTGGTGTGCCCTCATTGGTGGAAACCAGAATATATTGTCCAAATTACCCCACTGGACATCGAGCTTTATTTCAAAGAATATTGATTTCTTTGACTTATGAATTTACACAAGGTAATCTCATTGGATCAACCTCACAAATAAGATTTCCAGAGTTTTACCTGAAGTTGGAGTTGTTGATGGGCGAACATCTCCCAACCCTCTCTTCCAGGCATCTTCATGTTCCTTGATTTGAAGTTATGGGAGCTCAAAGCAAAGTTCTAGCTAATACCTTGAGATGTGTTCCTTCAGTTTGAGGTGGCTTGTCCCTGTAAACTGGAGGAGTTCTATTCTCTCTCTCCCAACTCCTCTTGAAAGCAAGAGTGTTATAACTAAATGTAAGCTGGGAAAGAATCTCTTGGCCACTTTGCCCTTTATCATTGAATGTTCATGAACCATGAGTAGCAAAACCTGGGAATCTTCCATTTTTATGATGAATTGCCAGTTCATTATGTTCTGAGTGTGGATCTGTGGAAAATTGATGCAAAGTGATCCAAGATTCCAACTCTTACTGTTCTTGCGATCTGGAACCATCTCCAGGTGAAAGAGAAAGTTCAGGAGGAAAGCTTGTGATTCATTCTCTTAAAATTCATTTGGTCAATGAGGGAGAAGGCAGAAGATGATAAACTGAAAGGTGTTAAGGGATTGGGGGAATATCCAACTATCCCAGACCATGCCATGTCTGAGGTTGCAATATTGGAGGAAAGGAACTTAAACCAGCTGCAAATTTGCCAGAACCAAACATTTGTATTGAAACACTAAGTCAGAACCTGGTGAAGATACTCAGCAGGTCAGGCAGCATCTATAGAGAGAGATAGTTAATGATTCGAGTTAATAATCTTTCATCAGAAAGTTTACTTTGGGCATTTTAAATTAGGAAATTCTATCTTGTTTTTAAATGGGGAAATGTTTACCAAATTTTGTTTAAGCTACAGGGCATGCATTTAAAATAAGAGGGGGAAAGTTTGAAGGAGATGGGCAGAGCAAGTTTCTGGCACACAGAGTGGTGGGTGCCTGGAATGGGCTGCCAGGAGTAGTGGTGGAAGCAGATACGATAATGGTGTTTAAGAGGCTGTTAGATAGACACATGAATAACGCAGGGTATGGAGGGATATGGATTGTGCAGGCGGAAGAGATTTAGTTTAATGGGGAGACAAGAGACTGCAGATGCTGGAATGCGGAGCAACACACAAGATGCAGAAGGGAACTCAGCGGGTCAGGCAGCATCTGTGGAGGGAAATGGACAGTCAACGTTTTGGGTCAAGACCCTTCATTTGGACTTATTTTGGCATTGTGTTCAGCGCAGACATCATAGGCCAAAGGGCCTGTTCCTGTGCTGTACTTTTTCTATGTTCTAATGATCTAGCACTAATATGACAAACTCTTTTCCCCTTGTTGCCTATTCTGTGCCTGCCTGAAGTAAGACAGTTGGCACAGTGCGTAGTGTGGTTAAGTCCCGTACCCCCTTAGCAGTGTTTGGAAGAGAAGAGTCTGTGTATCTGCACATGTTTCAAATCTGGGGCAGTGTCTGCCCTGTGCCCCTGTTCGTTTATTCGTCAGTGATTAGCTGTGTATCATTCACAGCCCTTTGCTGGCAGTCACCAACTGCCCAGTCCCCAGAATATGAAGGTATCTACAGCAGCTGGTGTGATGGTGACATCTGGTGGAAGTAAAGCATGGAACAGCTGGATGCATATAAAGACTCAGCAATATCTATAAATCACTCCCTTTTATATCAAGATATTCTCCACACCCCCACCCCTCCCTGCCCCTACCAAGAAACTCCCATCCTGTTCAGAAGGAAGCACAGATAAAGTTTATTATAAACAAGAAAGATGTTGATGGAATAGAGCCATTGAGTTATACAGCAGGAAACAGGCCCTTCAGCCCAACTTGTCCATGCTAACCAAGGTGCCTGCCTGAGCTTGTCCCATATCCCTCTATACCTTTCCTCTCAATGCACCTGTCCAAATGTCTTTTAAACATTGCAGTTGTACCCTCCTCTGGCAGCTTGTTCCATATACCCATCACCCTCAGTCTTAAACCAGTTGCCCTTTAGGTCCTCTTTAAATCTTTCCCCTTTCACTTTAAATCTATGCCCTCTGGCTTTAGACTCCCTTTACTGGGCACCGTTTCAACAAGTTGCATTTATGCAGTGCCTGTTAGTATATTTAATATAAGTTAATTGTGTTGCACAATGGCTTGACCAGAAGTAAATGCTCTTCGAGCCTGAGGACTTCTGTGCCCAGCCGACCTAATGGTCAGTCAGAGGGGGCTTTAAGGGTGTTGCTTAATGCAAGAGGGGCCAAGATATTAAGGGTGGGAATTCCAGAGGACAGGACCTAGGTTGCTGAAATCAGAGGGTATTTTGAATGGGGGTGAGGGGGGTGCCTTGCACAAGAGGTGGAGGGAGAGGTGCAAGTTAGGTCACAGCAGCTCAAACAGGTGGGGAAGAGCTTGGCCGTGACTGGATTAAAACATGAAGATGAAAACATTAAATTTTAACATTAAGAACATATGAAGCACTGTGTGGCATGAACTGTTGGGATGGCATGCAAACAAAAGCTTTTCCACTGTACATGTGATGATAATAAACCAATACCGGACTTTGGGTAACTAGGAGTAGGGGGTTGATCTACCGAGCAGTACAATCATGGCTGATCCTTTATCTTGATACCATATTCCTGCTCTGACCCCAAACCTGTTAACGCCTTTTGTGTCTGGAAATTTGTCTCTCTCCTTCCTAAATATATTCAGCGTACTAAGCCACCACAGACTTCTGTGGTATAGAATTCCATCCTCTTGAGTGAAGAAATGTTTGCTTATCTCAATCCAACATATCTTGCCCTATATCCCGAGTCTATGATCCCTAGTTCTGTAATCTCACCTCCTGTAACCCAGGGAAACTGTCATTCTTGCTTCGAACTCGTGGAGCCCTGTCAGAATTTTGTACATTTCAACGTACAAATTCTCATTTTTCTAAATTCCAGTGAATACAAGCCTAGTTGACCCAATCTCTCCTCATTTGACAGCCCCACCATCCCAGGGGTCAGTCTGGTGAAACTTCACCGTACTCCCTCGCTGGCAAGTAGATCCTTCCTTGGGTAAGGGTAACATTCTAGGAAACACAAGAGACTGAAGACACTGGAATCTGGAGCAACAAATAAACTGCTGGAGAAGGGTCCTCACCCGAGTCGTTGACCGCCTGCTTTTCTCCACAGATGCTGCCTGGCCTGCTGAGTTCCTCCAGTGACATAGTGTTTTTCATCTAGATTCCAGCATCTACAGTGCTTTGTTTCTCTAGTAAACTGCTGGAGGAACTCAGCGGGTCCAGCAGCATCTGTGGAGGGAAATGGACAGTCGACATTTCTGGTCGGCTCACCAAGGCGCGTACTATTGTAATAAGGCATCCTTACTCCTACACTGTGAGCTGTACAGTGGCTTTGCTTAATGTCTGGTGGAATTGGTTAATAGACGTAAAGCTCGTTTAACCAGAACCTGGTGTAGGATTTTGTATTCTTTGCTCTTGGGTGATGAACGGCTTCTGTAGCAGATGGGAGACCGTTTCTGTGACCTTTTGCTGCTCTAAGTGCGCTCGCCTCGTTTCAGTGAAGCAGGCAGATAAAAGGCACAAGGTGGTTATGATCGTGCTGAGCCTAGACTCCTCCACTGCTTCACCCCAACCTTCAACCCACCGTCAGAGGCTGTGAGCTTGTCGTGAAGTGTGGTGAGCTCGGCAAGGGCAACTTCTCCATTGAGATAAAAAAAAGATCAAGACTGCAAGGAGCGCTTTAAAAGGCCTTGCATCTCAGGCTGAACTGTAGCCACCAGGATAATCTAAGCACTGGAAGCAGGAAGAACAGGGCAAAGGACGAGAATGCAAGCCAGGGATTGTCCAGTAAATGTGTCTGCCAACTCACCTTGGAATGTTAAAGAAGAGCAAGTTGTTGCAGAGTGAGGGGTTTCCTGAGTTGTGCGGGGAGGACATTTGGGAGCTGTGTTTCCATATTGCCTTACAACTTCAGAAGGAAGCCATTTGGCCCATTGAATAGATGCCATTACCATTACCATTCCCCTACTGATTATCCCTGTAACCTATTTTCTCCACATTCCCAACGACTCCCACCAGATTCTGCCACTCACCTGCACACTAGGGGCAACTTACAGTGGCCATTAACCTGCCAACCCACATGTCTTTGAGATGTGTGTGGAAATGGAAGTATCCTGGTAAAAAGAATGTGTGTGGGCACAGAAAGCACGCGCAAACTCCATACAGATAGTACCAGAGGTTGTGATTAAACCTGGGCCACTGGCGCTTTGAGGCAGTAGCTAAAGTAACTGGAGACACAACAGACTGCAGATACTAGAATCTGGAGCAACACACAATTTGTTGGAGGAACTCAGCAGGTCGAGCAGCATCTGTGGGAGGAAAGGGATTGTTGATATTTCAGGTTGAAACCCTGCCAGTCCTGGTGCAGGATTTTAATCTGAAACATTAACAGTTCCTCCCACAGATGCTGCTCATTCCACTGAGTTCTTCCAGCTGATTTGTTTGTAGCTCGAGTAGCTCTTCAGATCCTCATCACACCTGGGGGAGCACTGAACAGTGCCAGCAAGTTTCCCTTGAATCTTGGGATGCCGTGTGTGTGTGAGCGAGAGAGAGAGAGAATGAGCTCCTCTTGCTCATTTCAGTTGGAACCCCTTGGAGCCACAGTACAGGTCACGAGTTTATTCTCAAGGAACTCTGGCAGCTTCCAGAATGAGACAGTTTCCGGTGCAGTCCATCCGGATAAAATGATTTCACTGTCTGTAACCCACATGGGCATCCTGACATTTGAACTCCCATTTCTTCCCCATCAGTTAAAGTGTCAGCTGGGATTGAGAGACTCCCCTGCCAAAGGTTGGCTCCTTGCCCTCCTGAAGGCTTTCGGGGTATTGATGAGTTTCTTAGTAAGTGGACAGAACAGACCCACTGTCTCGGTGCTTTCTGAAGACCATCTTTTCTTGCTTGTGCAACAATGCCAGATTGTCCTTGATACTGAATGGAAGTTCTGGGAATGAGAGAGGCACCATTGTATTTTCTTGCCAAATTCCCCTCTCCTGCTCTTTGTTTGTTTTGTTTACTGCTCACAAAGGATTGATAGCATATTGTCAACCCTGAGCTTTCATTACAAAGCTTCAATGTTGGGCACAGCAACCGTATTATCTGTAATATGGTCACCAGTACCTTATTTATTCCAAGTAGAGGTCTTGAATCCTTTTGTCTTATCATGCATTTAGAATCTTGTCACTCAAACAGTCCCAGCACCAACTCTCCATTTTGCATTGCAACTGACTCAATTTTTAAACAAAAGCTTGAGTCTATAAAACAGTTTGTTACAGATTTCAAATGCCTCTGAAGCATTTCTTGTGTAAAAATCCATGTTATGTGGGTAACCATAGCTGTCATTCTGTGGACATTAAGAGCAATGAGGTGAACTGTTCTGGTTGCCTCAGGGATTTTGGTGAGAATCACGAGAGACTGTGTCGGAGCCTTTGAATGTGTCTCACTATCTTTGGTACCTATAACCAGGACCTGAGGAGGTCGACAAACCTTAGACTAATGCCCCCATGTGGGACGAGAGTTCAGCCTGGTAACCTCTCCCGGGCCAGAAGCCATTGCCAATGATCCATCAATTAAGTGAAGGCTTTTAATAAGATTAATTCATTTTGTTAGCTTGGGGAGAGATGGGTCATGGATAAAACATTGTAATGCAGCCAAGTACAAGGAATTTGGGAAATCTCCCATGTGCCCAGAGTGGGGGAGAGGAAGATGCCCCTTTTGATTTACCCAGGAAAGCCCCTTCCACTCCAGAGCCTGCCTTCTAGCAATGATATTGACTAAACAGCAACTGTACTTCAACTGTAGGAAGGAGGTAGAGGTTGATTGTATAATTGGTGCATGGAGAACCCATTACCGGGCAAGTTCTTCATGACAAAAGTATCTACTTGTTCAAGTAGTTTAGTTTCTTTTGCTGTAAATATTCTTGTCCGTTTTGTGAGCAGCGGAATATCCCTCGTCTCATCGGGAACTCTCTTTCCCCCTCCTCCCCTCCCCCTCGCTCTCTTTTTTTCCCACTCTTTCTCCCTCTCTCGCTTGTTTTTTTTTACTCTTCTTCCCTCTATTTTCTCAATTTAATGCTTTGGAAACAGGAAATCGTGAAAAGCAGCCTCTGGGTAGGAAGGTGAACATAGGGTTGAGGATAATGCTACATTGGCAAGGCAGGTTTGAGAGGCCATGTGGCTGACTTTGTTCTTGTATTTTGCATCTCTGAAGTACAACAGTTATTTTGTTGCTAAACTCTGAGGCACCTCTCTTGCATGCGGTGTCTGGACCCCATGCTGCTTCGCTCTCTGTTTGGTAGTTATCCCCCACGGTGGTTTATCCAGACATACTGTCTCCCCGTGGTGTACATCAAAACTGACAGATTGGGATGTGATTTTTATTTTATATATATCTTGCATGGTTCTTTGCATCTGATTGGGAATTTTCTTTTACTAACATTGTGGGATGTGGACACTGCTGGCAAAACCAGTACTTAACACCCATCCCCAAGTTCCCTTGGGAAGGTGGTTGTGAGCCACTGCCTCGAACCGCTGTGCTCACCCGGTGGTTAGGTTACAACTTTGTGGCTTGTGAGGCCATTTCAAGAGGGTAATATAGAGTCGACCACATTGCTTTTGGATCTGGAGACACACATAGAGTAGGAAGAATCTCAGATTTCTGCCACTGAAGGACATTAATGAATCAGGTGAATTGTTAATGCCAATCTTATAATATTGTGGGTATCATTACTGTGGCTGGTTTAATTAATTAATTGAATTTATATTGTACGCTAAAAAATGAACTCTCAATTTCCCCATATAACTCACTGTGGCCTTTGTACTTTATTTGTCTACCTGCACTGCAGGTAACTGCAACACAATATTCTTCATTGTAATTCTTCATTGCGTCACTCTGTAACTGCAACACAATATTCTTCATTCTGTTTTCCTTTTTCACAACTTCAATGTACTTGTGCATGGAATGATCTGTCTGGATGGCACACAAACAAAACCGTTCCCTGTATCTTGATACATGTG
>JAUZTB010000065.1:8515882-8528680 GCA_034780895.1 Rhynchobatus australiae
TGTCCATTTTATTTTAATGTTTGTAATTACTCTTTCAATTAATTTCATTTTTAAATAATTTTAATTTTTTTTTGCTTATTTCAATTAAACATCTCCGATTGTCTGGGACCCAACAGATAATCCATATTATGATCCATACCCGATATTAATCCATACCCGTCCCCACTTCTCTGGGTTCCCATGGGTTAACGAGGTCAGAGACCTTCTCACTCCACAATGCCTGTGGGGTGCAGAGGGCTGGAGTCTGTCTCCAGGGGCCCCTGGGTTGCAGAGAGTTAGTCCCACACCCTGTCACCGACTCCCAAGGGGTGCATGGCTCAGAGACCCAGCGGATGTTCATGGAGTGTGGAAAATGCTGGTGTGGGTGCAGAGAGAGAGAGTCCCTGCTCTCCCTTGTCCGTGGTAACATGCTGACTGGGACCTCCAAGCCAACAAGCAGACAGCACTCATGGGAACTCTGCACCCCCTCAGGACGGCACTGTGCTGCCTGCCTCAATCGCTGGCTCAGTTCTTGGTGTGGGAGCTCCTGAGACCATGGTTGTGCTTGCTGTCTGACCAGAAGGGAGGTAACTCCTGTGTGTTAATGGCTGGTCGGGGTTTTCCCACAATTAAAACTACTGCTGATGCTTTTTGCCCTGGGCAGAAATGAACACACAGGGATCTGTCGCTGAACATTGCCTTGTCCTGCTATCCTTCTGGGTATCCAACTGCAGCGTAACGCTTTACAGCGCCAGCAACCCGGGTTCAATTCCGGCCGCTGTCAGTACGGAGTTTGTACGTTCTCCCCGTGTCTGGGTGTGTTTCCTCTGGGTGCTCCGGTTTCCTCCCACATTCCAAAGACGTACGGGTTAGGAAGTTGTGGGCGTGCTGTGTTGGTGCCGGAAGCGTGGCGATACTTGCGGGCTGCCCACAGAACACTACACAAAAAGACACATTTCACGGTGTGTTTCAATGTAAATGTGACTAATAAAGTTATCTTATCTCTGGGCCGAATGCGGTGAGCGCTTGTCGGGTTGTGTGCTGATGCTGTGTCTGATTTTCAGGATCCCGCTGGAAAGCCATGTCAAACGTTGAGAAGCAACCCTACTACGAGGAGCAGGCAAGGCTGAGTCGTCAGCACCTGGAGAAGTATCCGGACTACAAGTACAAACCTCGGCCAAAGAGGACCTGCATTGTGGACGGGAAGAGACTGAGGGTGGGGGAATACAAAGCACTGATGAAGTACAGACGGCAGGAAGTGCAACAGTGTTACTCAGTCGGGTGAGTAGCTCCAGCAGCCAAGAGGCAAACCTTTTCTGGGCCGGTGCTGGGCTTCAGTGACCATCACTAATTGAACTGGGTGCTGCACTGGGCCACCTCATGGGGCAGCCGAGAGTCCGTGCGATTAACCCGTAGATCAGGAGTCATCTTGGCCTGGCCAATGATTCCACAGTCACCGTTGATAAGGGCCATCAAGGGCAGCACAGTGGTGCAACTGGTAGAACAGTTGCCTCCCAGTACCAGCAACCTGGGTTCAATCCTCTCCTCTGGTGCTATCTGTGTAGAGTTCACACGTTCTCCCTGTGGCCACAGGGGTTTCCTCCCACGTCCCAAAGACGTGGTTTGATGGGACTTTTGTCCCTGGTGTGCAAGTGACTGGTAGCATCTTGGGGGGAGTAGGGGGGGAAAAAATGGGATTAGCATAATGGAAAAGTGTAATTGATCCTTGATGGTGGGTGTGGACTCAGTGGGCCAAAGGGCCTGTTTCCATGCTGTATGACTCTGTGACACTCGCATTATTCCTGCTTGACTTCAGCCACCAGTTTAGATTGGAGAAGCAAAGGTTATTATGGGATCCGAGCTACTTGTTCAGTCAGACAGATCCGGGGTTGTTCTCCTTGGAGCAGAGTAGGTTGAGAGGGGATCTGATAGAGGTATTTAAAAATCGTGAAGGGTCTGGACAGATGGGGAAGAAACCACTTCCCTTGAAGGAAGGGTCAAGAACAAGCAGGCACCAAAGGAAGCTGATTGGCAAAAGAACCATCAGAAACCAGAATGCTGCTGACAAAAGCTACCATCTGGTGTGATCAGTTAGGGAACCTCTTAATTTTGGGATGGTTTAAGTGATTCCAAGCCTAAGGTGCTATTAATAGATTTACATTTTCCATTGATCATAA
This sequence comes from Rhynchobatus australiae, assembly GCA_034780895.1. Lineage (NCBI taxonomy): Eukaryota > Metazoa > Chordata > Chondrichthyes > Rhinopristiformes > Rhynchobatidae > Rhynchobatus > Rhynchobatus australiae. Next base: position 8,518,039 of record JAUZTB010000065.1, read on the forward strand.
GTTATATGATCATGTTTCAGCCATGACAATAGGCTGTGTTTGTTTTCCTTGGAGCGGAGGAGGCTGAAGTTCACAAAATTATGAGGGGCATAGATAGATAGTGAGAGACTCTTCCTCGAACAGATCTCTAAGACCATGGTTTACGCACATACTGTAGTATCTACAGTACATGATGGATGTTGCCTTCTTGAGGATGCACCTCATCAAAGATCTCCACCATCGGACAGGAGGTACAGAAGCCTGAAGTCCCACACCACCAGGTTCAAGAACAGCCACTTCCCTTCAACCTTGGTTCTTGAACCAACCGGCACAACCCTAATCACTACCTCAGTATAGCAACACTGTGACCACTTTGTACGTCAATGGACTTCTTTTTATTGTAATTGTTCTTTATAATTTTGTATAATTTATGTCTAATTTATGCTTGTGAATGTTGTGTATCTGATGCTATGTGCCTGTGATGCTGCTGCTGCAAGTAAGTTTATCACTGCACTTCTGCATACAAGTGCTGTACTTGTGCATATGACAGGAAACTTGACTTTGACGAAGGTGAGGAGTAAGAGGGTTGGGGGGTGGTGGTGGTGGTGGTTCTGAGGAAAATCTTCTTCACCCAGAGAGTGCTTGCAATCTGGAACACACTGCTTGAGAAGGTGATGAGACAGGTTCTCTCACAACATGTAAAAAGCATCTGGACCAGCACTTGAATTGTACATTGAAGGCTGCAGACCAAGTGTTGGCAAATGGGATTAGTGTAGATGGTTATTTGATGGTCAACATAGAGGTGATAGGTGATAGGCCGAAGGGCCTGTTTCTGTGACTCGATGAAGCATTCACTACATTTTCCACTGGTTCCTCCCACAGGCAACAAGAGCAAGTTCACTTGCACCCCTCGGAAATGATGTACCCCGGACAGCTCGGGATGACCTCTATCCCGGTACAGCAGGCAGTATCGGAACAGTATCGGCCCTGCAGTCCCGATCCCAACATGCCTGTAATCCTGAACACTCGGAGCCTCAAGTCAGAACAGGCAGACCTGAAGGAAATGCAGCTGTCTGAAGCCAATGGAGAGATGTACGAGTACGGCGAGGAAGATGATTCCGATGTGGAATATCGCAGTGACGGCGAGCACGTAGTCCTAACCGACTAATGCCAGCCACGACTCTGTCGGTGAACGTTACCAATTTGAACCTTTCCAGCATTAGCCGGGCCAGTGTGTGTGTCTCCTGTCCTACTCTGGCTGAGCATTTGAGCAGAGCAACCTGGGGTGGTCTCTCTGATCAGGTTTGGGAGTGCAGGGGGGGTATTTGGAGGACTGAGGGGTGGTGGGGGAGGAAGCCATTAACTGCCCTCAACTTCATCCCAAATCTGCTCACTTTATAGAGCCTTGCAGGTTATCAAGATGGAAGGCAGAGGTCGGTGAGCTGGGATAGTGTGAGTGGAGTCAGGGTGGATGAAACCCCTGTATGTTATCACTGGGGTCACTATCACCATCTGCTCCTTTGTTTCAGCCCAGAACGTGAAGTTCACACAGCCCAGGTTATTAATGGTTTGTAGCAGTTTTCCCCATCAGCAGAGTCCAGTCCCTTAGACAAGAGGACACGACACCCATTGTGTCCTCGAAAGCCCTTGCAATGTTCTCCAATTGCCTCTTTCCCTAGAGCCTTAGGATTTATTCTTTTTCAAGTGTATATCCAAAACCTACCGCCTTTCATCAGCTTTTCAATAATATATATACAAAAACCTTTTCTCCCACCCCCACTTTTGCTAATTAACCTTAAATCTGCATCCTTCTGGTTTCCACCTTGTTGGTTCTCTCAGATATTGATGTAGACACCATCAAATCCATTGCATTATAGTCCTGAGCTCCTTAGTACCAGATGTGGATAGGAATTCCTACACATCAGTGATGATAACTCATCACTGCTATCCTGCCTCAGGGAAGAAGTTCTCATGCAGACACAAGAGAAAAAAGCAACCATATTTGTGTGATCTCCTGGATAAAAGAGAGAAGCTGAGGAAAGACTTTCAATTCTCCAAGTGATGCGGGAATCGTCGGCAAGGCCAGCATTTATTGCCTTTGAGAAGGTAGTGGTTAGATGCCTCTTTGACCCCTTGCAGTTCTGGGGTAAAGGTACTTCCACAGCACTGTTGGGGAGGGAGTTATAGAGTCATACAGCATGGACACAGGCCCAATTTATCCATGCTGACTGACCAAGATGCCCATCTAAGCCAGTCCAATTTGCCTACATTTGACCCATATTCCCTCTAAACCTTTCCTATCCATTACCTATCCAAATGTCTTTTAAATGTTATTGTACCTGCCTCAGCCACTTCCTCTGGCAGCTCACTTCTTGTACATACCACCCTCTGTGTGGAAAGCATTGTCCCTCAGGTTCTTGTTAAACCTTTCCCCTCTCAACTTAAAACTCTAATGCTCTCTAATTCTTGATTCCCCAACCCCTAGGAGTTCACCCTATGCCCTTCATGATTTTATACACCTCTATAAAATTACCCCTCAGACTACTACACCCCAAGGAATAAAGCCCATGCCTCCCCAACGTCTCCCTACAACTCAGGCCCTCGAGTCCTGGCAGCATTCTTGTAAATCTTTGCACCCTTCCCAACTTAATGGCATCTTTCCTATAATAGGGTGACCAAAACTGAACACAATTCTCCAAGTGCAGCCTCACCAATGTCTTGTACAACTGCAACATGACATCCCAGCTCCTGTACTCAAGTGGCCTGACTGATGAAGGCCAGTGTGTCAAGAGCCGCCTTCACTATCCTGTCTACCTGTGACCCCCACCTGTTCCAGGGCTTAGGCTCGGTAACGATGAAGGAATGGTGATGTGTTTCCAAGTTAGGTTGGTGTGTGATTTGGAGGGGAACCAATAGGAGGTGACAACCCTTTGGTAAATGACCTGGATGGTGGGCTATTGACCACAGTGTGGTGAAGGATCACAGTGAAGCAGGGGTCAGTGAGGAGAAGCAGTGTTCATCCATTGACCACCACACGACTCCACAGACCTTGAGACACACTGATGCAATTCCCTGCTCAACAGAAGCATATTGCGTTACTGTGGATGAGCTGGGCAATTCTATTCTATTAAGGTTGGCTGCTCAGTGTCCCGTGAGCCCAATCCTTGCATTGGCATCCAGGTTGGCTACTCCTGGTCTGGCTGTTGTTGTGTGAAGCATACTCCTCCCAAAACCAACATTTGTAGCCCCAGTTTCTGTGAGGTGCAGTCCCCTTCATGTGCACTCCAAAGTGAGAGTTGCACAGAGCTAGCATGAACACAGATGCACTGGCACGGGAACACATTCATGAATATTAACTGATTTTTTTTAAGATCTTTCGACTTCACGTCACACCTGTGAGATTGGAAGTACAATTTCCTCAGCTGCCATTCTGGAAGAGACCCGAAGGTGCACTGCCCACAGTCCTGGTCAGTTCCATCAGAGCCATGGACTCACAGAGCCTTACAGCAGGGAAACAGGCCATTCGGCCCAACTCATCCATGCTGACTGTGTTGCTCAGCGAGCTAGTCCCATCTGCCCGCATTTGACCTAGAGCCCTCTAAACCTCTCCTATCCATGTGGCTAATGTGCCTGCCTCAACCACTGTTTCTGGCAGCTCATTCCAAATACGCCCCAGCCTTTACATGAAGAAGCTGCCCCCTGATGTCCCTTTTAAATCTCTTGCCGCTGATCTTAAACCTATGCCCTCTTGTTTTTTTCAGTACCCCTTCCCTGGGAAAAGGACTATGTCCTTCCACCCTGTCTATGTCCCTCATGACCTTGTATACCACCATCAGGTCACCCCTCAATCTCCTATGGTCCAGGGAGTAAAAGTCCTAGTTCACACAACCTCTCCTTGTAACTCAGGCCCCCAAGTCCAGGCAACATCCTGCTAAGAGTCTAATCTGACTGGAGCTCTCACATGCCAGCAGATTCAGATCCCACCCCCCACCCCCTTCTGTTTTCCTAGCAGCCCTTTGCCAATGGAGGGGCACACCCTTATTGCTACACTCTCATGGGGACTATAATCTGATGCTGGGTCACTTCTACAGTTGTAGATGGAACAGATGAAATGTGGTGCAGTTGACACCCTGTCCCTGCCAGTCTCTGGAGTTGGAGTTAGTGGCTGTTGGTCACATGACCCAAGAGACAGGCTGGCCTGATTGGATGGGAAAGATTCCCATTGTATGCTGGACACAGACAGAGACTTCTCAAAATACTGCTTTTCCCTCAGGTACTCAATGGTATGTTTTGGAAAAAGATGTCAATATTTGTATAAAGGATAAGAAAAATAGTAACATTTCAACCTGTTTACTGTGTGAGTGTGTGTGTGTGTGAGTATATTTTCTAACTACAAGAACTTTCCTCAGTTTCTCCTCCCCCAGATCTCAGCTGAGAAATGGCTGCCAATACAGGGCTTTAATTTATTTTGTTTCCAGGGGCTATTTATCCTTCCTGCCCTGCCTTTCTGTTTCAGTTCAGTCCGAGAGAGCTTGGTGAAGGGAAATTCAGTGACCGTTGATCATGTTAAAGGAGCCGCTACGTAATCTACAATAACATCATTAATCAGCTTCAACTGGAATATAAAGAGTTGCTTGCCCCTTTTAAGAGAGGTTTTTAATGAATTGGCTTTTCTGTGATCTTCACATTTTCTGTTTTTCTCGATTCTAATTGGTTGATGTTTTCCAGAGAATGGGGAGTTAAAATAAACAGCACTGGTGTTTGGAGACTGCCTGTCAAATTTAGACGAATTGTCTGGTCAAAATGCAGCTCTGATCTGACTGAACTTGCCCTTAATTTTTTAAACCTGATTTAATCATAAAGATAATTTAGTTTCCACAGCTTATCAGTTATCATTTTACTAAAACTTTGGTCTTCAAATTGTGTAATTACTGTGTATTTGAATTATTTTAAAATATTTGATGGTCATTAAAGCAAAAACCTGAAACAACTTAATTAAACAAGGATGTTGAGAAGTACTTTTTTGGAATTCGAAAACACGGCAAATTTTATGAATTATCTACTTCATATTTTTAAATGCTCTTGTAGGAAATAATAGTTTTGTTTGAGAAGGCTTGAGAAATTCATTTAATAATATTAGAGGCGAGGAATTTATCTGGGCGGGAGACGGAGGTGGAAATTCGATCTCTCCTACGCTGGTTTTATTTTAATTCCTGCTAAGAGATTATTTGTAAATGTGTTATTTTCCAGATCACTGATTTTGCCAGGTAGGCTGCGGGTCCCGGTTCATACGCTCATGTGCTAAATATATGGATGTAGAAATAAACGCGGTCGTGTTTTAGATTCATGATTTCGGAATACTATCTGGGAGCACTGTCTAAATTCCTCAGGCCATCGGGAACACACCCTCTCCGTCTCTCTCCCTCCCTCACACACAAAGTTTCTCACAGAAGACTCTCTCTCTCTCTCACACAAACACACCTACATCCACTCACATTCTCAAACTCATATTTTTGCAGACATATCTGAATTCTTGCATTCTCACACATCTTTACACGCGCACACACCCTTTCTCTGAATATACACACAATGCATATTCACACGCACACTCATTCCATCACAAACTATCTCTCTCTCTCTCTCTCTCTCACACACACACACTCAGGTTAAAAGTATGCATGAATGTGTGTGTGTGCGTGAATGTGAATGTATGGTTTAAATGCATGCATGTTTTCTCTCACTTCCTTGCACACACGCATACACAGAGATTCGGTGGCTACCTCTGAATCCCAGGGAAAAATATAACGGGGACAATCATGAAGCAATCAGCGTATTCACTGTGCAGGGATCAAACGCGCAGCGGCAGCCAAGGAACATTCAGTTCAACTTTATGTCTCTGATTTGAAAGGAGGGAGAGATTGGTCATGATTTGAGCTGCAGTCGGCAAGCGTTCAATGCAACATTAAAACGAGTCAGAAGGGGGTCGTTTACAGAGACTGCGGTTTGCATTTGGCTACATGAAGGATGCGGTAGCAATAACGCACCAATATAATAACAAATCGATATAACTCACATTTAAATGCACATTTTGCTGCCTTTTAAAAGTCTGGTCTGTGCCTTCCTGTAATTTATTGCATTTGGCGTATTAAGTTTCTTAAGCATATTGGATTTTTCGGACTGAAAACACCTTGTAAGGTCCGAGGGAGCGAAGACCGGGGGAGGTGGGGCGAGGAGTGGTGTGGGTGTGGGGTGGGGGGTAATGGGGTGGTTTGGGGGTGCTGCGGGTGGGAGGGGTAGAAGCCAGCAAGCGGAGTTAATAACGCCGTGGCGTATCTGCCATCAGTTACAGCGACGACTCGCCGGCCGCGCTCCCTGGCTGCGAGCCACGGTATTCAGGGGCCCGATCACGGTTTCTCGGGGATGCATTTCCCGCGCGTCTTATGTTTGTTTCGTGATCACCATCATCGTGATTCTGCGTTCGTGCGTCCGAACCTTAAATCTGGGCGGCCCTGCTTCTCCATCGGGCTTTTCACAGGCGGGATGGGTGCGGTTCTGTCCCACCTTAATCCCGCGTGGATGGCATTTAAAATTAGAGCAGAGCACGGTGGAAATGCTCAACAGGTCGAGCAGCGTATGTGGAGAGAAAGAGAAACAACAGATGGCGGTTCAGATTCATGACTCCTCGGTAGAACCTGCATTCCCTTCGGGGATAGATGTAATGCAGCAGGAGCTGGGCTCTTACCATGCCAGGATCTGAGGCTACTGACCCCAACTGTAGCCAAACACAAGGGCTCTCCCCAACTCCAACAAACGCGCCAGGTAACTAATACCCCAGCAGGAGCCCTCTTCACCCAGGCAGGTACATGGATAGGTAAGGTGGCGAGGGATATGGGCCAAACGCAGGCAAATGAGACTAGCTCAAGTAGGCATCTGAGGCAACTCAGTACAGACGAGTTGGGCGAGGCCCCTGCTTCTGTGATGGATGACAAGCACAACCACTTTATCCCATTGGCCCAACTCAATTTCCACTCTCCTTGACAATTTCAATATCTCCCCAAGAATGTTTAGATACCTGTCAGACATTGGAAGCATCCTGATTAATTATCAGTTGTAAATCTATAGTGTCCATTAGATAGGGAGACCATTTGGCCCATCAAGCCCATGCCAGCTCCAGTGAAGCAATCCCATCAGTCCTGTTGCCCTGCACCCCAGCTCTTTCTCATATATCCACCGGTTTCCCATTTTGGTTCTTTTGCTACTTAACTACACACTAGGAGCAATCTACAGTGGCCAATCAACCTACCGATCCATGCAGCTGCACGTAAACCATGCAGAGAGCACCCGGGGTCAGGATTGAACCTGGGACCCTGGAGCTGTGAGGTAGCAGCACTATTTGCCATGTCACTATGTTGCCCTATTTTAAAAGTGTGCCAGAACAAACCATATTTGCATTGCTAAAGGATGAACATTCTCTTCCCCCCCACACACACCCTGCCTCCCAACCTCAGGGAATTCTTTTCCTCTCCTCCAATAAACTAACTGCTTGGATATGAATAACATGTTACATGGAACAAACCTGAAACATGTTAATTTGTTCTCCCACACCTGTCGTTCTCTTCCTAATCCAGTGTGACATCAGGGTGCCCACCAGTCCTGGGTGGGGGCAGCAGGAGTTGTAGGGTACCCAGCACCCATTCTACTTTTCTGGGGAGAGGGTGATACTAGCCCTTCCTGAGCAGTATGATGCCACCCCCTCATCTCAGTACAAATGGAAGGACAATTGTTTACATGCACAACTTCTGTAAACTGCCACCTGCTCTCTGTGGCCCAGTGACAATAGCCCTGACCTTGAGGAAGACTGCTGTGGACTGGGCTGAGACTCCAGGTTAATGCCAAGGGCGTGCTGCACTGTTGAAAGCACTTCCCTTCCTGTGAAATATCAAGTAAGACCTTCCTGGGTATGCACCCTGACAATTGACCTCACGGCCCTGCTGAGGACCCTTCAACCACCAGAGAACCTGGTCATTAAACTATTGTTAATTGTGGGATCATGCTATGCACAGATGTGTATTTACAACAGTGACTGCACTCTAGACACAATACAGCCAGATCATGAGCGAGGACTGAGAAATGATTCTTGTTCCTTTGGCCAAATGCAGTCCTGAGTCAGAAATTACTGGGCAGCACAGTGGCACAGTTACAACTGCTACAGCCTCACAGAGACCCAGGTTCAATCCTGACCTCCAGTGCTGTCTGTGTGGAGTTTGCATGTTCTCCCTCTCACTGTGTGGGCATCTCCCCCCCCGCCCCACCCGGGTGCTCCGCTTTTCTCCCACATCCCAAAGTGTGGGTTGGTTGGTTGGTTGGTTGGTTGGTTGGTTGGTTGGTTGGTTGGTTGGTTGGTTAATTGGCTGCTGTAAATTGCTCCTTTTGCAGGGAAGTGGTAGAATGTGGGAATTGATGCGAATGTGGGGAGAATAAAATGGGATTAATGTAGGATTAGTGTAAATGGGAGCTTGATGGTCAGCAGAGACTCGGTGGGCTGAAGGGCTTGTTTCCATGTTGTTTGACTCATGATGATGAGCTTGCTGATGATTATCCAGGATTTGTGATCATTCCAAGCCCTGTATCACACCTCTCATAGTTTTAAAATGTTTAAGTCAATTCTGACTGACACATTGTCTGTGTCGTCACACAGTAGACCCAGACGTCACTATCTCTTGCCATTGGAGGTGCATCACCCCAGCTCAGGACATCACTGTAGGAGTTCCTCAGGTGGTGTCTTGAACCCAACCATGTTTCCTCAATGATCATTCTTCCAGGTGGTGGACAGAAGTGGGGATGTTGGCTGATGATTGCACAATGTTCAATTCCATTCATTAACTCCTCAATAGTCCATTCCTGCATGCAGCAAGACTTGGACAACATTCAGGCATGACTGGATAAGTAACACTTGGGCCACAAAGGTGCCAGGTATTGACCATCTCGCAGAAGGCATTGACCCTTTCTTGATATGAAAGGGGCTTACCATTGCTGAGTTCCTGGGGGTCACCAGTGGCCAGAAGCTAAACTGGACCAGCCATGTGTGTCAACAGGAGTGGTTCGAGACTGTCTGGTCCTTGGCACATGGTTTGCCTCTGGAGTCCCCCTTCTTTCCACCATCTACAAGGCCCAAGTCAGGAGTGTGGTGGAAGACTCTCCAATGTCTGGATGAATGCTGCTCCAACAACTTTCAAGAAGCCCGACTTCATCCATGGGCACCACAACCGCCACCTACAGTTTCACCCTCTTGGCCACCTGCACACTGTGGCTGCAGGGTATACCACTCCAGTTACAGTTCTTGCCTAGGCTATCCTGACAGCACCTCCCAAACCCACTGCCTCTAACTACCAGGAGAACGGAGGGGGGGGGGGGGGAAGAAAGATGGGGAAACAAGGCCAGTATGTGTAGAGGACAGCACAGCATGTTTCCCATTAAGATATCCACCTTCACAGCTCACCATTGCCTCATAACAATAGAACCTAATTCTGGAACTCCCCACCCATTAAGAATGTACCTTCATCAGAAGGATTGCTATGGTACAAGATGACGACTCAAAGCCACTTTCTCAGAGGCATCTAGAGGCCTAGACTATATGAGCATGGACGTTTTTGGTCAGTGTCATAAACTTACCCAGCATGGAAGGAGGCCCTTTGGCCCAACTTGTCCCTGCTGACCAAGATGCTTCTGTAAGCTAGTTCCATTTACCTGCATTTGGCCCACATCTCTCTAAACCTTTCCTATCCACGAGTCTGTCCAAATGTCTATTAAATTGTACACACCTCTACCACATACAGCTCATTCCACCTCCACACCACCCTCTGTGTGAAAAACTTGCCCCTCAGATCCTCTAAATTTTTCCCCTCTCACCTTCAACCAATACCCACTAGCTTTTGGCTTCTCTACCTTGGAAAAAGACTGACTGTTTGCCTTATCTATCCCCTTCATACTTTGTATATCTGTGTAAGGTCATCTCTCGGCATCAGGGAAAACTGTCCTAGCCTGTCCAATCTCTCCTCATAACTCAAGCCTATCCTTATAACTTAAGGTACAACTTTGTAAACATCGCTGAGGTCACATCTGGACCATTGCGTGCAGTTTCTATTGCCACAGTATAAAGAAGACATGATTACTTTGGTGAGGGTGCAGAGGAGATCAACCATGTTGTCTGAGATGAAGCCTCTCAGTTATGAGGAGAGGCCGTTTGGGCTGAGTTTGGTTTCCTTGGAACAGAGGAAGCTGAGGGGGAGGGGCAGCATGGATTCAGTTGGGCTGAAGGGCCTGTTTCTGCGCTATGTGTCTCTATGACTTGAAATTAATGTTTTTATTCCAACAGAATGAGGCTTTTAATAAAAATTCTCATTGTACAGTGCAGTTCTTACAAAACAAAAGCCTATTTGCTGATATACTTAAAATTCAAATCTGTTTGACTGTGTTCTGAAGAAAGCCTTGGCTGAAGCTGAGAGAACAGCCTGTGCCTGTGCCTGTGCCTGGCTCCCGCAGCCTGTGCCTGTGCCTGGCTCCCGCAGCCTGTGCCTGTGCCTGGCTCCCGCAGCCTGTGCCTGTGCCCGGCTCCCGCAGCCTGTGCCTGTGCCCGGCTCCCTGTGCCTGTGCCCGGCTCCCT
>JAUZTB010000065.1:9057246-9072852 GCA_034780895.1 Rhynchobatus australiae
TTCAGCTATACACCCCAGTCCCATTTAAATGTGTTTAGGGTTCTGCACTTGCGTTCTATCAGGCAGAGCTCCAGACCTTTACAACCCTCTGGATGAAAACACTTTTCCATATCCCTTCTGTTCCTTCCACTCTAAATTCATGCTCCTTCAATGCTCTGCTATCTGGGCTTCTCTTTATCTGGGCTTCTTATAATTTTACACATCACCATGTATTTTAATTTTAGCCCAGTTGATTTCCAAGATGAATTAAAGAAACTCTGTTACTGTAACTCTATATTCTGCATTCTGTTATTGCTTTTCCCTTTACACTACCCTCACTGTAAATGCTTTGAAATGATCTGTATGGATAGCATGCAAAACAAAGGTTTTCACTATACCTCAGTACATGTGACAATAATAAACCAATTAAGATCTCCACTGTTCCATAGACAATAAGGTCAGTCTTTACTGAGTGAATTTGTTTAGGGTACAATGTCATTCCTAGCTCAGTTGAATGGTGAAATTAGGTCCGTACACATTTGGAGAAGGGCAATTATATTTTATTTGTTACTTCGTTTTCTTTCCTGTGGTTTGCCAACATTAGCATCATGCACCATTGCCATGGACCTCTTCCTTAGGCTTATGGACCTGATCCAGCACTGTACACTTCACTGTGGTTTGTTGGGAGCAACTTGAGTCAATGAGGTGTCCACAAAGTTGGACCATGCAGGCTGTTGCCTGGCAAGGTAAGATCCTTGAAGCGTTCTCTTTGAAGATGATCAAGACGAGTCTCTCCAATTCATCCTGGAAATCAACTGAGCTAAAATTAAAATACACACCGTTAATTAACTATTTGCCTGAAGTACAAACAGCAAATGCCAACATATTCGTAACAGTCAGAATATTGATTGTGCATGAGAACAGTTTACCAGAAATATTTGGCACCAGCTTCACCATGGTGATAAAGGCCCACCTCTGCATCATGTATGTCCTGCCTGCATTGTCTTATGGATCAGAGATGGGGTCAGTCCTCTACTTCAAAGAGCACATCACCAACTCAGAGGTCAAAACAACATACTTGGCTCTGTCTGAAACAAGTCAAAGATAGGAAATTCCAGTTCTTTAGACATTTTGCCAATGTGGGTACTTAGCCAATCACATCACACCCCTTCACACCCATGTTTGATGGTCTGTTGCAAGACTGGAGTTGACCCAGCTGAGATGGATGCACACAGATGAGGCTGACATCAAACCTCAAGGTCTTGACTTGTACTCAACATGGCACCAAGTGCAAGATAGGATTGACCAGCACCATCTCTTAAGGACTGCTATGGGCAAGTGACTGATCATAAAAATGTTGTTTCTCCTTGCCTTAGTGGGTAAAATTCTTGCTTTATAAATCAGAAGGTTGTGGATTTAAGCCCCACTCCAGAATCTTCAACACAATCTGGGCTGACTCCAAGCAGGGGTGCTGCACTGTCAGAGGTGCCACTTTTCGGATGAGATGAGAAACCAAGGTCCTCAGAGTCATAGTCATAAAGCTATGCAGCACAGAAACAAGTCCGTTGGACCAACATGTCCATGCTAACTACCTATCTATACCAATCCACTTTCCCAACAATTGGTCTGCAGCCTACCGTACCTTGGTGATTCAGTTGCTTGTCCAACTGCTTCTGAAAGGTTGTGAGGGTTCTTCTCAGGTAGATATTAAATATGTCATGACTCTCCTGAAAAAATTTAGATAGGCTTATAAATACCAATTTGATCAACAAAGTATTTATTTTCCTAGAATTTTTTAGCATGCCTGTAATGACGCTTCAATGAGGAAGATCTACATATCATGTGCCCTACAGTATTATCAAACATTGAGACACTAAAATTATAGTGGAATATGAAGAAGAATTTTAAGCTGTTTTGGACAATCACTACTAGCTGATGAGGTGAGGGCAACTGAAGAATAGTTTTTTTCCCCCATAAGTAAATTACCGTAGATGCTACAAGTCTGAAATAAAAACAGAAAACGCTGGCAACACTCAGCAGGTCGGACAGAATCTGTGGAGAGAGAAACAGAGTTAATATTTAAGTCTGAAACTGTAGATTTTTGTTGGGTACAACCATCAAATCATCTGGACTTAAGGGAGAGTTTAGAAATTGAATCATAGCACAGGCTTGCAGGACCACATGGTTAATCTGTGTTCCTTACTACCCTCAAGGCGTTTCCAGTACTTACCTCCCTGTCCCTTACAAGCCAGTCTCCAGCCCCAACAGAAATGAAGACAATCCTCACTGTCCTCTATCTTTCGCCTGTTCTATACCTTATGAAACACCATTCTAACCCTTATAGACTATACAGAACAGTCCCGTCCTCCATCATAGTCATAGACCACTACAGCACAGAAACAGGCCCTTCGGCTCATCTAGTCCATGTCAGCCTGGTTTTACGCTTAGTCTACCTACACTTGGACCATAGCCCTCCATACCTCCCTCATCCATGTACCTATCCAAACTTCTCTAATTGAACCCACATCCAACACTTCCACTGGCAGCTCATTCCACACTCACACCACCCTGAGTAAATTAGTTCCCCCTCAGATTCCCCTTAAATTATTCTCCTTTCACCCTACACCTATGACCTCTAGTTCTAAACTCACCCAAGCTGAGGGCAAAAAGCCTGCATGCATTCACCCTATCTATACCCCTCATAATGTTGTATACCTCTGTAAGATCTCCCCTCATTCTCCTGCACTCCAGGGAATAAAGTCCTAATCTATTCAACCTATCCCTGTAACTCAGGTCCTCAAGTTCTGGCAACATCCGTGTAAATTTTCTCTGCACTCTTTCAAGCTCATCTTTCCTGTAGGTAGGTGACCACAATACTCTAAATTAGGCCTCACCAACATCTTTTTCAACTTTAACATAATATCCCAACTCCTGTACTCAGTGCCCTGATTTATGAAGGCCATAATCAAAAGGGAATCTCTCTTATTCTGGTTAATATTTGATGATGCTATAAAATCTCTCTGAAATACAGTGTTTATGAGTAATTAAGAATAACATCTTATACACAAGAGGATGTAATACACAATTTCTAGTGACAACTCCAGGATTTATAACTTCTGATCTTAAGACAACATTGCACATTAACTCAATACAGCCGAGGTACAGTGAAAGAGCTTTCAACAATATATCATTCCTCCAAAATGGGATCTTCAATAACAATTGCAATAGAATGAAGAACCCAAGGTTCAGCATATCTTTCTAATGCGCCTGCATCAAACTTAGCTACAAATGAAAAACGTAATGAGCAAAGTGTGAATGAATTGGAATCCCACTGGGAGTGTCAATATCACTGCCATTTCCACTTCAGTGGGGGAAACTGCAGAATTACAGTTCATACCAGGACAGCAAATGGTGGCATTGCCCTGCCTCTATGTTAGTTATGTTTCCCCAAAGCAGTGAATGGCTAAACAGTTCATCATAGTCAGGGAGCTATGAAAGTCAAGATTTCATGTGGATAAATATAGGGGCAATTGAGAAGTCCACTTAGCATCATAACCATCAAAGATAAATACTGCAGGGTTACATTGTAGAGTTACCCTTCATTTATCTTTCTCTGAAGGGAAGAAACCTTTCTCAGGAGACTAAATGGGCTGCACTTCATCCATGATGGGACACAATGGATTGAACAGACTCTGTTGCTTGCTTTTTATCTTAACAGATGGGTTAACAGAAGTCCTATATGTAGTTTCAGTACAGAACATCTATAAAAACAAAGACCTTAATAATAATCAATTGCTAATGATCAATTAAAAAGAATCAGATTAGAGCTTGGGATAATTTATTTGGCAAGGAATTGAGTGAAAGGCACTCCAGTTTATTTTTGCCTGAATTTGTCAAGAGTACTTGGCCATATGTGAATTATTTCATTTGATGGCCTTTTTGATGGTAGTACAGATTAACAGAGTATAGCAGTGAACATGCATTTACATCACTTAAGAATGAATAGACTGGGTGTCAGCTACATAGTCTTTTCCCAGGTGATAGTGTCTCTCTGGAATAGACAGTGAGCTGGTCTGGCATGTACTGAATGCCAACATGCCCTCAATTTTGCCTTTGATAGTGATTGCATCATATGTAAAGCAAGAGTTTCTTGAACAGGTGCATGGATAGGAAAGGCTTATAGGGATATGGGCCAAATACAGGCAAATGGGACTAGCTTAGATGGGTCGAAGGGTCTGTTTCCATGCTGTATGACTCTATGAAATGTAATTTCCTGGGTTGGTTTCCAACACTTGAGATGGGAGAGGGAGCTGTGACTTGGGGATGAATTTTCCAGGATATTTTCCTTATTAGCTTTTGGCATACAAGGATCTCATCTCAAAATGCTGCCTGACCCACTAAGTTCTCCCAAATTTCTACGTACTTCAGTTTTATATGACTGGCCCTTTATCTTGCAGTTTTGTTCCCTTGTTCAAGACTTTCCCATGAGAGAAAACATCTGCTCTGAAAAACCCCCTTAGGATTCTATATGTTTAAATAAGGTCACACATTTTTCCTAAACTTCAAGGAGTATAGACCCAAACTATTTAGTCTCTAATCATAGGACTGGCCTCTAATACCAACACTTAGCCTAGTGAAAAGGAAATACTATCTTTGTTCAGTTACATCTCTTTGCAGGATCTGCAGGAATATAGCATAAAGTGAAACAATAACTTGACATGCTTCAGATTCCTTTTATTTGTAAATTCAGGGTTTTGTTTTAAGTGCTTAATGCACCATTTGAGATTCCCATTTTAAACACAATTTGATGGGGAATTATAAATTAATTTTATAGCCATTTACTAATAATTAACAAATCTAATGCAAAATAGAATTGACTATAACTTTCTTTACACATTTTACAAATTGGGGAAAAAGTTACAAAAATAATTAGTTGCTCGGTAAATTAAAATCCATAAACTGAGGGTAAATGGTGCAAAATTGCATCTCTTGCAAGAGTCTTCAAGAACTCCCATACCTGACACTTTCACATAATAAAAGATGGAGATTACAGAATGCAAGAACAACAGATACCAATAGTGGGATTTGTGTCATGGCAATTTTGATCATTTTGCCTGCTGAGACCTACTACAAGTGCTCACCCAATTCTCTCCCCCCAAAAAAAATCAGAGAGTAAGGTTGCACATTTGTCAAGTGAGCAATATGAATAGCAGCAAATAATGCATGCTCAGCCAGCATTTCCCTACATCTCCTTTAGTCTGAGTGTTACAACTCTTATTTCAGGTGAGTAGATTCACCAATAGAAACTCATCAACTGGCAAGAAGAGATGCCCTGATGCAGGGTAGAGGACTGCTTTCAAATGTTTCCATCAATGAGACAACACTCCATCACCAGTCCCTTTTTTGAAAAAGAGTGCCTTAAGCATCAAAGCTCATTGCGCAAGTGCCACCAAGTTTGTGAGAAATGTAACACTTCAGTAAACCAAAAAGGTAGATGGATTTTCAGACTCTTAAGTTTGCACATTAGTTACTGGAAATGAAACCCAAGTGGTACTTAAAGCACCATTCACCATTAGCATGCGAGTAAGATAGCTGAAAAGTGGTTGTTATAAGCTCTGAAGAATTTGTCATTTCATTACTAAAGCATTATGCCACAATCCAAAAAGACAAAATTTACAGATCTGGATTTTGCACCTTGCTTTTGAAACCAATATCACTTATGAATTTTATTTTCAAAACAAGAATTCTAATAAGTTTGATCTCAGTTTGATTTCAATTAGGTGGAAAGTTCAAATACTTGGCAGCCTCTGGATTTTAACTCAGAATTTTGATGCCCTCCCAATCTCCATCAAATTGAAAAAGGAATCCCTAATTTCTAACTGAGTGAGGAAGTAGCTATGCAGAGTTTCATTAAAAGCGCAGGAGTAAATCAATTACACATAGCTTAGATTTAGCAATAATCTGCCCACAGCAAGCATTTCAAAATGAAATAATGAAAAGTGACCCAATATTTTTCGGTTCACAAAGATTTGAAAGGGATTGAAACAGACCTGGATTCTGTATGCGACTTGTACCACATTTAAAAATATGGCACTTGTTGCAGGTGTATAACCAATTTGTGCTTATTAGAAAACAGTGCTTAATTTTCACAAAAGCTATTAGAGCATAAAACAATGTGGATTTCATATTCCATGAGCTGAAAGATGACATGTAATATTTTATAGTTATAACAGTGCATTACAGCTGGGGAGGTAGTTTGGAAATCTGAAAAACTCAGAAAATGCTCAACATACTCAAAATTGGGCAGCATCAGTGGAGAGAATGAAGGTTTCAGGTCAATTTTTTTTCATCAAGCCATTGACCTGAAACGTTAAAGTTTTCTTTCCATCAAATGCTTCCTTACAAGAACATCTGCAATATTTGGTGTCTTTATATCAAATTAGCTGTTAAATAGGTAGCTGGGAAATACCTAAAACTGTATCACACATAGCACATAACCCACCTTACACCACAATTCCTTTTACCTCTTATGCTTCTAATTAGGCAACATCAAAATATCAAACAATTTTTTTTACTAAAAGAGAACCAGAAGAGGCTATCCTTTATCCAACGAGTTATGACATGGAATGAATTGCCTGAAAGCAAATACAGTGTTATCTTTCAAAACAGGGGAAAAAAAATTACAGGACTACAATGAAAGTAGGGGAGTGGGACATGCTTAATAGTCATTACAACATTTGGTTTAAGGGAGTTGGACCAAATAACCTCCTTCTGTCAAATATAATTCTGCTGATAGGAAACAACGAGAAATTCCTCCTGGACATTCTAGTTGAACCCAATAGGTAAATGATCCAACTGTAATGCACTGAAAAAGTTTTCAAATAAGTACACATCAGCTCCAAAAAAAATCTAACCAGACAGCTTCAAAGCAACAATTCCAGGCAATGGCAAATGAAAGAAAGAATTGGTCCTGATAATTTACAAAGTATTTGTTTCAGCAACTCATTCAAATCGAGATTTCCCTTTCTCCTGACATATTTGAAAGAGCTTAAAAAATGATCAAATGAAGTGAACAATACCCAAATCCTTAAAGATACTTGGGGGACAGGAGAAAGGGGAAGACCCATTAGTGCAACTAATTTCGTTCACATCAGTAGCTGTGAACTGAAATTAAACAGTCACCAAATAAAATTGAAAAATGAAATGATCCTGGTGTTGTTACACTGTAATCTGGTTATTATGCGGAATGCATTGTAAAATATTTCAACAAGGGAAAAAATGTATAAGCACAGAACCAGCAAGAAATTGAATGTGGTAGAAATTTAAAAATTAACAAGAAGGCTTAAAGGAATAATGAAGGCCAAAGCAATTTACAACTTAATCTTTTAGTGACCTCTAAAATAAAAGCAGCCATCTCTGTGCTTTGAATAATGAACTGTTAAATGTGCATTGGTCTTTAGCTTAGCTTCTAGCAACCCACTGTTCAGACTGCAGTCGTGAAGACCAGCCTTCAAAGATTCAAACTTCAGAGCTCCCCCAACAATCACAAAAATAAGCTTAAGTAACCTAGTGTGGTGCAGTTACTGTACCAATAACCCGAGGCCCAAATCAAATCCATGACGGAAGCTCAAAAGTTTGCCAGAATGGACATGATAGGCCAAATGGCTTCCTTCAGTGTCATGAGAATTTTTTTAAAAAATTGAGTAGGATCCTTTAAGGTTTTGCCCCACATTATTCCTAAGACACTTGTGACTTTCAGAATGAAACTCAGATGTTTGATGCAATCTAAGCTTCAAATACTTTAATAAATTAAGTTAGTTTTCCCTCAACTTCTTTGCTTTGATAAAGTGCCTCAGTCCTATTGCAGTTGAGCACCATATTGAATCAGAAATACATCTTCCAAATGCCATAAACGTTACATTTACTTTTTTTGCCTAAAGTGAATATCAGACAGGATTTAGTCAACAGATCTACAAGGTTCTTACATCAATCCAGATTGGGTTTTAATCCAAGTTCCGGGGGTAAAAGGGGAGTAAATTAATTACTATATCACACCAGTATTGGGTAACTGATTGAACAAATGTGCTTAATCTCAAGTAATAAATCTCTCCAGATGGGTCACAAATAGTGATCTAATGGCAACATGCACAACTTTCATACAGAAGCCATTTTGCACATTGAGGGAAACCAAGGTTAAAAAAGTGAAAACTATTTGAAGCATCAGACCAGATAATAGTTAGAACTAAATCTAGAAATAGGCCCTAAACAATATTGGACTTCTTTGAAGTTTCTCTGTAACCTCAAATGGGACATGTTTCATAATAGGCTGCTTTTTACTCCAAGTTAGTCCACACCCAACCATCCCGTCAGATGACATTGCACAGTTTGGATAAACTTGTGGATTAATTTGTCATTAGTCTTTAATTAGCAAAAGAGGAGAATTCATTTTTCTCAATCCTATCTGTGCTTGGGAATCACTAGCTGCCCAGCTGCATTCTTTGTAGCACAGTCCATCGATGTTTAAGGGTAAAACAGTAGCCAATACGTTCTTCAGTTTCTTTGATTCGCTTCTGGAATCGGCAGCGATCCCGAGCATACTCTTCCCAAGGACCTTTACGGATCTCCTCGCTGCTTACATAATATTCTGTGACATGTTCATCAAAGGCAACCTAAATGCGAGGAAAAAAAAAGTCGCTTTAGCAGTTGTAGATATTTAATATTGCATCTGCAGCAGAAATTGAAAATCAATTTCTTATGCAACTTACTTCCCAATATCAACAGCACAGTGATCAGTCCATTGTGCAACTCAGATAAGCGATTAGAAAACAAGCTTCCTTCACAGAGCATCAGAAATCATCATTGATGTGGCAGCCAAGATGGCTTTAATTCATAACTCACATCAGCATTCTGGAATACCAGTGATTAAAAAAAGTTAGAAATTTAATACAAATTACAAATCCCTCATCCACAAACAAGGGGAAAAAATGTGACCTTGCGACAAGAGTACAATGAAAATGCAGAGGCTAATTGGAGTTCCATACTGGTGAGAACTCTAATATTCACTGAAAAATGTTGCACATGCCAGAATACCAGGACTTCCCTGATTGTAAAGAAATTCTTAGTCCGTCTCAAGCAGCACCCTATTTCAACTCAATTCCTTCTCCTTAACAGTCAATTCAAGACTTCATAGTGCTTAAGATAATTATAACAAATGGTATCGAATAATGCAGAAAATGTACGAGGCCAGCCACTAAAGACCCCAGTGTACCAGATTGTTGGAATTTTACTGTTGCAAGGACAGTAACCCCCTCCCCAGGTCCTTCAGCGATTTTGCATGGTAATTATGTGTAAAAATTAAAGTAACAGATAGCAGAGCAGGTGAAACTGGATGAATGCTCCAGGTTAGTCACAGCCTAGCTGTTAAGTGCATCACTGCAAATTCTGTAACATCACTAACAGCACCCTGGAAACTCAGCACACCAGCAAGAGAAACAGATGCACTGCTGTTATAGCCTTTGCCGTCAATGTAGCAACACCCACTAATAAGAATAGGCTTAATAATGACTAATTACAGACAATTTTTTTCAGGAAAAGAGTACTCTTGTAGTAATAATCAGCATGCTATTTGTCACTAACAGCATGCTATTTGTCACATACTCGCCAATTAAAGTAACACCATGATTATACAATGACGAAGCACACACAGGAATAAAAATATACACTGATTAATGTTTTGTGCTCAGCTCAAGCAGGGAAACAATTTTAAAAACTTACAGCAGTTCTGTCAATGTCTACTTGGTTAAGGCTAACATAATATAAAACTAGGCATACCAGAAGGTTCCATGTTTTATTAACTGCTTATTATAAGTTAGCTGATCTCAGTGAAATATTTATTGGGATGACACAATTAGATTGCTCACCACAAACAAAATCTGAAATGATGTACTGGACAAGAATGAAATGAGTCACCTGATTAGGTTCCAACAATAAGCCTGCCACTCAAGCACAGTATCAGAAACACGAACTTGGGAAGTAGTGGGAGATTGAAAAATAATTATTTAATCCCCAAATAGAAAATGGATACACTGACTTCTGATGTGTGTTCTGCATCTAACCTCCAATAAGCTTCCACTGGAAATGGAACTAGTCTACAGGATAAATGGGTAACTCTACAGCCCAAATCATTTCCATTCCAGAATCAAGACCATGCCAACTTTAGTCATTAAACTCTGGCACACAGATGATGCCTACATGTTCAAAAGATGAGCCCCATGTCATCACGGACTCCTTTAAGAAGGCATACAAGAGAATGGGCCTTTCTCTAAACATAGCCAAAACAAAGGCCCCTACCAACTTGCCCACTTGCCATTCAACACTGTCTTCCAACAATAAAGGTGCACAACAACATCCTTTAAAACAAAGACCACTTTATTATCTTATGAGACACACTCAGTAGAGACAGACATAGTCTCTGGCCATCTGAGGATATTAACAGAGGGGCATTTGGGATGGCATTGGGGATCACGAGTCAGTTCATCTGGAGCAAGAAGCCAAGTGCAGAGAGCAGAACAGAGTAACCAGCTGAAGTTCATCTCCCAAACTATCCACCACCCACCCATCAAGCATTCCCTGCTTCACCTGTGGCAAAGTCTGCAGGGACAACATTGTCCTCGTCTCGGAATTTTAAAAACTGAGCTGGAAGAAAGTCAGTTTCAATTTGGTTGGACCACCTCAGAAGAGGATGTGTTTTAAACATAAGATGCAGTAAAAAGCAGAATAAGTAGCAATTATAAAAATTCTCAACTGACAAGAGCTTCTGTCTGAGCAGCATGAACCTCAAAGTCCCCCAATTCACATTTCATTACTATTCAGAGGTGAAAGCAAGCCACACAGTGCACTGTTAAGTGGCCTTTGCAAATCAGCAATGTTAGCAGACTACCAGCAAGAAGCAAGTTACTTTTACCTGTTCCTGATAAAATAAATCAACCATTTCACATCACATTGCTACATGGAATATTTATGCAATGAAACCAGCCTTCTAAATACTATCAAAGTCAGTTGAGCAGTTTTCCATTTCAGAATTGATTTATGAAATGCATCTCCAATTCTGTAAACATGGAAAAGAATTCAGAAGGCAAGATTCTGTGAAATTTGGGCATTTATTTTAAAAATAGCAGCAGGGTTCATTACAGATTAGGGTGTGTTTTAATTTAAAAACATGTACAAAACTCACAGGTTTCCCGGAATCCCAACTGCAACAGCTATCAGTTTCATTATGAATCATTATATTTCAGAAAACTGCATTGCAATAAGCTTTCAAATTATTACAAAATAACTCGCACCACTGTAACACTGAACTAAAAAAGCACTTTGTTTGGAAAGAATATAAATCAAGCTCTCAAATGGGAAAAGGCCTTGAACGACATGAAATTGAGATATTTTCTTTTGATTATGGTCAGTGTCCAAACTGATTTGATTTTTACAATTAAGAAAGCTGTGTTACAGCAGGTAATATTGAAGTATGCAGGAAAAATACATTGCATTAAGCATTATGACCACACTTTAAAAAATATTGCACGACTTAAATCATTCAAAATATACATCAAGCTTGCTGGAGCTGACTCAGCTGGTCTACAATATTGCTTTCTGGAACATGCGTCAGCAAAACCATATAGATTTTCTGCTGTGCAAATCAACTCCAAGTGAACCCAAATCTGTATTAACTGGCTTTCTCTTCACACTGTGAAACCATTGCACAAAGAGTCTAAAATATCCAAACTTTAAAATTACACCCCCGCAGGCCATTCCCAAGAAAGGTCTGAAGTGGATACTGTGATTAAATTATACACACAAAGACAGTAGTGTTGAAATTGGCCACCAATGCCAAGCTCAGAAAAATTGAAATACAACTTTGCAGAATCCAAACGTTCAAAAAGTGACTCATTGAAGTGGAATCCAAATGATTTCAAAACTTAAATATTGAAATCTGAAGCTCACTAGAATCTCAAAAGTTTTACCTACACTACAGAATCAGCTAAGATAATGAACAGAGCATACTGAGTCTTAAGAAATATCAACAGCATATCCCTCAGAGGAATTAGTGAGAGGAATATACTGGTCTTTAATATAAATCACAAACCAATGCTCATTCTAGACCAAAGTGTCTAAAAATCTATGAAAATTGAACAGCAAAGGTAAAATAAAGTGAATAAATGGGAATTTATTTTCTGTAAACACATCCTAATGTCCCAAATTAGACTTTTTAAAAATGTAATAACATCCATTACTATACACTCCGTGCAACTTGGGAGGCAACAGCATTAGAGTGTGCATTAAAATGCTGTCCTTGCCAATGATGCCCATGTTCCAAGAATAAAAAACTGAAATAGACATGCAGGTACAGCAATGAGAAATGCTATGTTGGCCTTTATTAAAAGGGGTGTATAAATTGTTTTTATGCTGAAGCTGTAAAGGGTTTTGTTTGGACCAAAAGCACCGCAGCAGCATTCTATACATGCAACAATCCCAGAAGACAGATGACCAACTTATCAATAGCAAGGAAGAATGAAAGATAAAACTTGGCATTCTTGAAATAATGGAATAAAGAGAATAATGGCACAATGCAGAAATTCTGTGGCAGGATTAAGAGAATACCAAATACTTCAGAATATTCCTTTAAAAAGGGAAAAAACCTTGCATTAAGCGAACATTCAAAGTAATAGAAGCCTTGAAATGCATTCCCTCTAGACCCCTGCAACACCAAAAAAATACATAGCAATCTTCTTCCCCCTCAGCAGATCTCGACTACATTACAATATCATGAAGTCAACAACTAAGGCAAGTCTACAGGACTCAGAAATGGAGAATCAAGATTTATACAATTCAGATCTCAACATGTATATTGCTTTGGATTTCTGAAACTGCATTCATCACAATGAACAATATACAAAACATTAAAAAGGAACACGTTTTAACTAGCAACATTTCAGCCACTATCACTTCATTTTCAGCCATGCTCTGCAACAAATTTGGACAAAACTAAGTTGGTAAAAGATTTAGATTTCATTACAAACCAATTCAACTGCTCTTTCCAGTCTACAGTAAAATTCCAATAATCCAGCACCCTCAGACTAATTTGAGTTTACCCCAACACACGTTCAATTCACTTTCTTTTAGATATTGCACAATATTAGAATACATCTCTCAGTGAACCAGGTACATTTAAAGGGAGCACAGAAAGCAGGACACCAGTAAGCGGGAAGAGCGTGGGAACAGAGGCCCAGGTGAGTGGAAGGGGGAAAATGGCAATCACCACCTGGTGAGCCAGGTGCTGAATCACCAGGATTTCCAAATGGTTGGATAGCAAATTATCAGAGTTTTACTGTATGTTACAGTTTCTTGAAACATTTCATCAAAGGCTCTCAGGAAATCAAAAGGCCAGAAATCCATCTCACTGAATACCTGCATTTGAAAACTATTACCCCCACCTCATGATCCAATACACATCCATTGGCACGGAGAATGTATTACAATCAAAATGTAGAAAATAATTACCCTTTTGGAACATTTTCTTTGCAAGGGCAGCTCGACGTGTGGCATCAGTGGCTCGTCCTGAATTACATCAGAAAACCCACTGTCTAGTCTGTCTTCAAGGTCTTCTATAACAGGGAAGCACGACACAGATTGCTGGGGATTACTGGGCTCAAACATGGTTCTGGTTTCTAACTTGTGCCGAGTATTAATGGAAGCTTGAAAATTCAAAGGGTTGTACGGATCAGAGAATTCTGCAAAAGGATTCCAGAGATTTACACTGCTGTCTGAGAGTTCAGAACTTTCGTCACTGTCAAATCCATCACTCTCCCAGTCACTATCCTCATCCTCACTGTCATCTTCATCGCTGCCTGGGCTTCCTAAAATATAGGCTATTGTTTTATTGGAACATTGTGGTCTGGATATGGAAAGGTTGATTCCCTCTTCCTCGGAATCATTCTCAGTTTCATCATCACTACTACCCCACTCATCATCTCCCAAGGAAATAATCTTATCCTCAATTTCCAAAAGATCACGGGTGGTCAAGTCCACATCAACAAGATGCAACAAAACTGCTTCATTTTCTACAGAATTGTCTCCCTTTTCCTTCATATCACCGGCTTCAGAGCAGTGATCCATATCACATTCGGATGGGGGGGAGACATTGCCCGCATTGAGCTGCTGCTCTTTGGGGAAAGTGTGGTCTATTTCCAGGCTAAAATAACCATGGTCCTGCTCTATGATGACAGGTTGGGAAGGTTCTGCGGGCTTCTCCATTCTCTGGATGGCGGAAAGGGGTAGATCAGAGTGCGCCCAAATGCTGAAGCCAGGCTTTTCCTGAGGTCGAGAAGATGCTGGATGGTGACAGGTCCACGGGTCCGACGTCTGCATGTTCAGGCCCTGAGGGTAACAGGCCGCCTTGCGGGCCAAGCCATACCAGCCGTGTGGCTCCAGTGCCCCGAGCCAAACCTTGCCCCACACCTTCCCCAACAGGCTCTGAGACCAGGGAACCGGGGACTGGCAGTCGCGCAGAGGGAGCGCCGGTTCCCCTCCGCCATCCGCCCCGGGGCTCCAGTGATGGGCGACGCCCACCCACTGGCCGATGGCAGGCAGAAGGCTTCCGGCCGGGCCGGTGTACTGGATCTCATCGGCCCCCAAGCCACCTCCTCCCATCTTCGGGAGAAGCGACCCGAGCGGGCTGGGCACGTCCGGAGGCCGGTGGAACAGCACCGAGCTGGGCCAGGCCCAGGCCCAGGCCGACAGCAGCCTCGTCCGCAGCTTCGAGTAGAAGGCGGGGGGATCGCTGGCTCCGCCGTCGCTGCAGGAACCGGCGGCCGCCGAAGCCCCGCTGCGGGGGAAAGCTTCGTAGTTCATTTAGGAAACAAAAATAAAACCAGAAACGTGTCGTCAGGGTGAACTGCACGCCCGCCACTCGGCTCGTTAAACGTCGACTCTCGCCGCCGCCATTTTGTGGACATCGGCGCCCGTTCACCTCAACTCGTGGCCGCCCGGGAGCCCGCCCGCCGGTGGGGCGTGAGGCAGAGGTGGGCACGATGCTGATGCGGGTGGTGAGGCTGATGAGGAGGTCGCCGCCAGCTCCCGCACGCACCATTCGCCATCCCTCTCAGCAAAAATTCCCTAACTCCGCTCTCCGCCGTCACCGAGGCGGACTGAAGGGCGGGAGCGCCAACCGCCGGGATTTCATCAGATGCCGACGAGAGACCCGCGCCGCAGGAAGGCTTCCCAGCCACCCGCGGCCCCGAACGCTGCTGCCCCCTACACAGGAGGACAGCGACAAGTGGCAGCTGCAGTGACATTCTTGAAGCAAGTTCTCATCATTACTGTACATATATATTATATGCAGCTGCCTGACCTGCTGAGTTCGTCCAGCATCATCGTGTTTTCATTATTTCTTTTGGCTTTCTTGATAATTCTCATCGCTTGCCTAGTTTCCCCAGCACTTCTTAAATTTTCAATTGGGTCAAAGAGATTGGACAGACTAGGACTTTTTTCCTTGGAGCAGAGGAGACCGAGAGGTGATATATCGAGGTGACATGAGGGACCTAGGTAGAGTTAATAGACTCAGTCTTTTTCCCA
>JAUZTB010000065.1:10614644-10626453 GCA_034780895.1 Rhynchobatus australiae
ATCCTTCCTATAATGCGGCGACCAGAACTGAACACAGTACTCTAAGTGTGGTCTAACTAGAGTTTTGTAAAGCTGCAATGACCAGAGGAGCTAAAGAAGAGCAGAGCAGAATGTAATGGAGATGGAAAGCAGGGTTAAAAGATAGTGCAGAAGTGCTCAGAAGCTCATCTAAGACTCAAATATGGCATACAGGTTGCGACATGTTTTGTTCAGCGTTAGTCAATTGCCAGAGTGGCAGAGCTGGTGGTTAGGGGCTGGACAATGACAACCAGATCTACCATTCCTGGTCATTTGCATTACCAACAATTCCATCACCATCATGGCAATCACTAATGAGGTTAGTGAGGTTAGGAAAAGCCTAGTGGTTTGGAATCTAATATCAAAAGGCACTTGGTTCCTCCCAAACACCCAACACTTAACGTACCATTTCTCATTCTGCTTATGATGTTCATAAATATTATCCCGAAACATTCCAAGACAATATTTAATAGAGCCAAACTTTCAAATTGGTTTACATTGTAAACTCCTCAAATACAACACTACAATAACCTGTTCCCTACATTCAAGAGACTATTTTGCGAGAATACAGAATTCAACCATGTAACTTTATCTCTTTTCCCCCGCCTGTTTATACCCTTGAGCTAAGGCACCAATCTCACCGGCACTGGCTCAGGGGGAGGTCCATATGGATTCTCTTCAGGATCTTCCACTTCTGGTGATATTGGAAGGTAAAGCAAGGCTTTGCAATCTTCAAATTCTTCATCACTGCAACAAAACAAAGAATGCAATAAACAATACTACAGATACACTCAAACTTGTAAGTTGCTATGTTCAGTTAAAAAAAAGAAAGCAACTTTTTCCAGCTGTGATTCCATATGAAATGTTGAAGATTGCCAAGAATCCAGCCGCACATACAGTATACATACTAGTGCATCAATAACAGAAAGTGTAATTCTGTATTGGAGAAGTATTCACTAGTAGCTCATTAGACCAACATATTCCAATTAGTTTATCCTCAGTTGTAGGTATCCTGAGAAGGAGGTCAAGATCAATACATCTAATTTATTTTAAAAGCCTCCTGAAGTGGTGCTTTTCAATAGATAGTAGTTGCTCTGAAACTAACTTTGCCAAATTTTGGCATATCAAAGCACGAAGTGTAATATTCCCAAGACTGAAGTCATGGAAAGATATTCAGAAATAAGACCCCATTGTGGATTCCTCCCAGTATGGGCAATTCCATTCCCACGACTGCAAACCGTGATACTCTAATCGAACAATTTGGTCCCAACATCTACCGCACCATGTGATATACAATAAGCTAGTTTGGTACCTAAATATGAAGTGCTTCAAAGTCACATGAATTTCTGGAAATATGAAATAATAATAGAAAATGCTGGGAATACTCAGCAGATCTGGAGAGAAAATGAGTTAAAGTTTCAGATCATCAAAGATCCCCACTGTCCAGGCCATGCCAACTTTTCACAGCTACCACTGGGCAGGAGGTACAGAAGCCTGAAGTCCTACACCATCAGGTTCAGGAACAGCTACTTCCCTTCAACCATTTGGTTCTTGAACCATGTGGTACAACTCTAATTACTACAGTTTAGCAGTACTATGAGCACTCTGACCACTTTGTACCAAAATGGACTTTGTTTTTATGTTGTTCTAATTATGTTTTTTTCTTGCAAAAATTGTTTATAATTTACATTTAATTTATATTTTTCTTGTGAATGCTGCTTACGTGATGCTACGTGCCTGTGACGCAGCTGCAAGTAAGTTCTTCATTGCACCTGTGCACACATGTACTTTAGCATCTGACAATAAACTCAACTTTGACTTTGAGATCATCAGATGCTGTTGGAGCTGTTGAGTATTTCCAGCTTTTTCTGCTTTTATCACAGGAATTTCAAAGTACATAAAAGAAGAGTAATTCTGTGTCAGCAAAGTACTCACTTTTACTTCGGATACAGAACAACATGCAGAGTACATCCTGGAACTTTCTAACCTATAACAACATCTGAGCAGCTTCATTACATAACTGCAACAGTTCAAGTCAGCAGCTCACTGTGACCACAATGAGCAATGAATGCTGGACTTCTCAATGATGGCTGTGTTTCAGGAATAAATATTTAAAAACATCAGAGAGGTGGCAGAAGGTAATTTGATGTTGAAACAAATATTGTCCGCAAGCAACACGGGAATTTCCCAGCCTTAGAATGAAAGTTTGAGTTGCCAGATCATTCGACAGTAGACATCAGGTTGCAGTTAGCTACCTGCTACAAAATGCAGCAATAGGATCCACAGATGTCACATCAACTTCTTCATCCTCTGCTGCATCTCCCCCTAAAAGTGTTTCATAAGAAACAGGTAAAAAAGAAAAATTGATGTTAAAAGATTTCTTTACAAGATGAAGCAGATTATCAGTACAATAGGACAATGAACTAAAAGAAAAACGCAGAGTCTGTCACAATTCACATATATTAATTTGGCAAAATATTGAAATAAACGTTCAATAAGTTTTATTAAGAACATTATTTTTGGAGCCAATATCAAACTTCCAATGGAGACTTTCGAACCCAGATTGTTTCCTTGAACGGTGCTGCACACACTCATAAGTACATCAGCAATTCCCCAATGCTATATGGAAGTAATAGCATATGGACTCACAACAGACATTCAGTTTGTACTTGAAGCCAAGCCAAAAAGAGAACCAGAAAGCAAATTTTTGGAAGTGAATTAACAGAAACGAGAATTTATCCCACAATTCAAAATATGACAGGCAATCAAATAAGCAAATCCACCAGAACTCAAGTGCTCAGCTGAATTATAGAATTAAGAAAAAAACCCAAAAGCTTGAATAGTAAGAATGAATTGATTTGACCTTGTACATTTTAAAGTTGATCTTTAAGTCCCAGGATAACCAGGGGTAGTTTCCCAGTATTGGGATACTAGAAAGGCTCCATGGAAAAGCTCTGCCACATTGCATACCTACAAGGGCTCAGTTAAAAGATTGTGGAACACGAATTAAAATGCTGAGCAGTTTAAGTATGACCAAGCAGTGTAATACTGGCTCCTTGCTGTAAACCCCTGTTACTATATGGTTAAACTCCTTTGAAATAAATTTGGTTAGCAGCATGCCTCACTGCAACATTTTCATCTAATTAGAGATATGAGTGGTCATGTAATGGTCAAGTCATGAGCACCTTTAGTGCTCAATATGCTGCCTTAATCATAACACATGTAACACAAAAGTTTCAGCAGATGCTGAAAGCAGTAGTACATTAATTAACAGCCACTCAGCAAAACTAGACAGGCATCCTTACCAGTCTGCTCCGGCTCACTCTTATCTTCATCCTCAATATCAAACTCTGATTCTCTCTCTTCATATTCAACGTTCTCGTCTAACTCTTTAAAGTCTGGAGCAAAAGCACTCCAGTTTTCCTAAGAAGATACAACCAGATTAGGCAAACAGGCTCCACCTAGGATATGATGCTACAAAGATCCAAACCAGAAATAAAAGGCTGAAAAACACTATGATGAGGAACTCAGCAGGGCAGGCACCATCCGTGGAGAAAAGTAGACTGTCAATGTTTCAGGTCAGGACCCTTCTTCAGGACTGATGATAGGAAAAGGGGAAGCCCAATATATAGAAGGGAAAAGCAGAGCAGTGATAGGTGGACAAAAGAGGGGAGGTGGAGTGGGCACAGGGTGGTGATAGGTAGATGCAGGTAAGAGAGTGATAGGTAGGTGAGGGAGAGGAGGGGAGAGCAGATCTACTAGGGATGGGTCAAAGGTAAAGAGAGAAAGGGGAAAAAAGGGTAGAGAAAAAGAGAGATAGGTTAGGAGAGGGAAGAAGCAGCATGGTTGGCAGGGGTGGGGGGTGTGGTTGTGGGGAAGGGACGAGGGGATTACAAACAATGTTCATGCTGTTAGGCTGCAAGGTTCCAAGATGGAAAACAAGGTCCTGTTCCTCCAGTTTGCGCTTGGAATTCTCCTGGCAGTGGAGGAGGCAGAGGACTGACATATCTGTGATAGTGTGGAAGGGGGAGTTGAAGTGACTGGCAACGGGGAGATGCAGATCGCGTTTACGGACAGAGCGCAGGTGTTCATCATTGCTGGTCATGCCAGTCTTTTAAATTGTGTGAATAATTCACCTTACTTGTATTATCTTCAAAAAATTTTGTGGTCACTCCCATTTTTACAGTCCACTCTATGGAATTACCCTCAAATTCCCAGATGGTTAAATAGAACAAAAAAAAGATTGAGGGGGTAAGAAGTACAGCTCAAAGACTGCGGAATTTGCTTGAAAGTGAATTTACAGAGGACAGAAGACTGACATATCTTGCCATCCAAAACAAACTGTTCACTCAAAAGCTGTCAGCCTACAGAACCAGATCACAATGAAGAAATGGGGGACAAGACATGTCCAGTAGCCACTTTTTAACACTTACTGGTGGCTAGGATTGGCTGCTTGCTAGATTGTTTTTTTTTGACAAATCAGCAAAAAAAAATGCCATCTACAGAGTGGTTCAACATTTTTTATTATTATGCCAAAATTATTTCCACAAGTACTTTTATCATTCCCTTACTCCTGAAAATGGCTGCTCAGGCTGGGGTTCTGGAGCTTTGAATCATCCACTCCTACCTCACTCCAATGACCAAGCCACACACAGGAACCTAGACACCAAGTGTGGGAGGGCCACTCAGTTAGTACTTGCAACCCAATAGCTTTCATCTGGCACAAGTCATTGTACAGATCCAGAATCTAAGAAATTAACATGAATCCTGGACACTTACTACTTGATTCTGAGCCCAAATGGATACAACCCCGCTGGATATCGAAGCAATGATTGGTCGCACAGGATGCCACTGAAAAGAAAAGTAAAAATACAACCTTGATGAACTTGATGACTTAAATGTAAACACACCTGAATTTCTAAACAGAATACTTTAAAATCAATTACTCTCGACCTATAAAGTGTCAAATATTTTAAATGCTGTAGGATGGCTACCAGTTTATAGTTCACACTAATACTATTAAAATGCACAGTAGGGTTCTCAGAGGGCTTGAAATTAATGCCTTATTCCTGTTTTTAGTTGCAAAAGATTCCATAGGATTATTCAACTGGTATTAGAAGAGGAATCCTGGCAGCAGTTCTTGATGGCCATTAGCAATTAAGATGATAACAACATGAATCATTCATCATTGGTTACTTACCGCTACATCTAGCAGAAGCTCTCCCCGTGTGCCGTGCAGAATCTTCACCAGGTTTCCTATGCTCTTCTCCCAGATGTAGAGTGCGTGTTGCCGTGCCGATCCAGCACAGATGTACTCTCCGTCACCAGAGAAACAGCACTTCTTCCAAGGTGTTCTGAGATTGAAATAATCAACCACATCACATCATTTGGAGAGTTCTTATCACAAAAATGGAGCTTCTTTTCACACCATTCATGTATACACATTCGTTGTTTCAAAGAAAACAAAACATGCAAGAAACTGGTGTTTACGCGTTGTCCTCACCACCCATTTCCTACATGCAGCTGATTCAAGTGCTTTAAACAAAACACAAGAATGTCTGTTTTTTTCCATCATAAACAACTATTAGTTAAACAGATGGCTCTGAAATGTGTGGGCAAGGTATCTGGGAAGTTAATACAGAAAAATACAACTTGTCTATTCTTACTGATTTTTTTTGAACAATAAAAACAATCATATTTAAATAAATGAAACTGAATGCTTGCATCTGATGTTCAAATCAATTTCAAACTCGAGCATTATGATCATCTTTAGGACTAAAATAACATGCAGCTGATAAACAGCTAACCTCACATCTGTGTTTGTAGCAAGCATAATCATTTTGTTACACAACCAGATGTTTGGGAATTGCATCTCAATTGTCAATTTTATTACCTGTTCACCAGGTCCTGCAGCTTCTGCATTGGTTCAGGCTCACCATCCCGCCCACAGGTTAAAATTTCCCTGCCATCATACACTCGAATGATTCTGTCTGCTGTGTTAATTAGGAAACAGCTGCCAGGAAGGAAAAGAATAATTTAGAGAAAGTAAATACACTGTCACATTGAGGAAAGGAGGAATTAACTTGCCTGCATGAGCAAATGCAGTGAAATTCACCTTATGATTGCTGAGTTATACAAAGCATTTAAATACAAAGCAAAATGTATGTGGTAAAGTCAACTGGCTATATTTCAAGGGAGAAAAAAAGAGAATTTAAAACCCTGGTAACTGAATATTTTGAAGGGAAGGCTGGGCGGAGGGTTAAGTCCATATTACTCCAGTTCTGTTCAATAGATCAGACTGAATTATATTCTCCAACACCAATTTCTGAGGATTTTTTTTTATTTCTGCTTCTTTAAGGAGATGAATAATGATTTTTATAAATCTGGAGAATAAACATGATTGGGTGTTTCATTCATCCATTTCCAAGCCACATACCATCCTGAATTGGAAGTTTGTCGGTGCTCCTTCACCATTGCTGGGTCAACTCCCTTTCTAACAGCATTGCACACCTCAAGGACTGCAGAGGTTCACCCCCCACCTTCTGAGCAATTTGGGGCGGGCAATTAAATGCTGGCTCAGCCTGTGAAGCCCACATCCCTTGAATGAATTAAAAAAACCTCTATGAGGAATGTGTATGCATAGGCACAAGCCCACTGGGGTTGCTGTAACTGCTGCAGCCAGTTTGCCAATGCATCATGAAGGCTCAGGAACAGCAGCCACTTCCATGTGATGCCAGAGGATACCTGCCATCACCAGCTTTCAAATAAGGAATCAATTCACTTTGATGAGGAGAGAAAACTACTAAAAAGAAAAAAACATGAAAATTAAAATTTAATTTCATTCAAATAGGATTACATGCAGTGAGTTTTCACTGGAACTCAATTCTCTCATCGGCCAAGTACAAGGTTTCGCACAACAATTGACAGATGTGTACCACAGATAGAAAACAAAGTTCTTTGTTTCACTACCAGTGAAATCTGAGAAACAATGAATTTCTCACCTGCCTTTCCTTGCAAATTCGATCGATTTGATAGCGGTGGTATTGCTGGTACCTGTTGTGACTCGGAATGAAGCCACTAGCTCTTGTGTGTCAGTTTTTAACACCAAAATCTGAAAATGAAAGCCACATTTTAGCATTACCAACACACAGGAAATTGAGTAAGAATACAGGAGTTGGCAGGAGGCTATAGTGCTCTATATGACAGTGTTATTTTTCACCACTGGTAAGTTTGCAAATGATAAAATCAAAACTGTAAATGCATGCCAGACCACTGAAAGGGCTCAAGGCAAATCTATACCCACAAATGGCCCACACACAAAACATTAACAGCTTGGAGCAGCTCATCACGTTGGCAGGTTAAAAATATCCCGGGCTTGCTTGTTAATCCATGCCTACTAACCTAAACTAACCAAGTGGAATAATAAAAGCATTGTGGCGGCAGTGTTCATGGAATAGGAAGTTTTAAGCCTTTGGGTTGTTAATTCTGACCATCACTGGCATTTACTTGGAAATGTCCAAGAGCAGGATCAGGGTTAGATGTGCTCATCTCTCTTTCCCTCTTCCTCACTGACAGATAATTTTTCACTGTCAGACCTCACAGAAGGATGATGTCATGGGGCAGGTCATTGAATCGCATCCTACGGCGGAATTCTTCCCAGCTTTCAGGAAGAGGGCAAGGAGTTGGCAAGTGGTGGATCTGATGCCATAAAATAGGCCAATCTCTCTCCCCAATGCTATGAAAAGACCAACAGATAAAGCCAGAGGAGACAGAGCTCGGGAACTTTGGAATTTGATTCATATATGGTTTATCAAAATGATCTGAAGAGAGCAACTAACAGATACACAGTAGTGTAGCAGTTAGTGTAATGCCATTACAGTGCCAATGACCCGGGTCCAATTCTGGCCGCTGTCTGCAAGGAGTCTGTACGCTCCCAGTGACTGCGTAGGTTTCCTCTGGATGCTCGGGTTTCTTCCCATATTCCAAAGATGTACGTGTTAGGAAGTTGTGGACATGCTATGTTGGCACCGGAAGCATGGCGACACTTGCAAGCTGCCTCCAGAACACTCTACGCAAAAATGCATTTCACTGTGTGTTTCGATGTACATGTGACTAATAAATCTTATCTTATAATTAAATAAATATTTATTTATAGAAGATTACTGTTGAGGAAAATTATATTTTACTTGTACAAATACACAATCAACACAGCTCACCTCTCCTAGAGAATCTGTAAAAATCAGATCAAAACTTAACCAGCTTCCTTGTAATACTCACCTTTCCCTTGGCATTCCCTGTGTATATATATTCTCCTCGCCGGTCAAAAGATGCCACAACATTAAGATCTGAATCATCATCTACAGGTAGAACTACGTGCTTGGAATCAGAGAGAGTTAGCAACACTGGTGCACACTTCATCGGGCAGACAAGAACTCTGTTCCTGTTGGTGCAAAGATAAATCAGAAACAACCTTTTCCTTATCATATTCTAATAACCCACAAATGGCTTTCAGAAGCCAAAAAGACGTATTTCAAACACCAAAACAACCAGAGACAACGCTGAATATATTCAGACAACTGGTGTCAAGAGTTATCACAGACTGTGAACACATCAATTACCTATTAACCTCACTTCATAACCATTATTCTCATTTTATGGAAGAGCTGATGTTGGAAATCTTACATGTTGTCTGAGTTTATCCATTTTCTTTTAAACTTGGCCCATCATATCCCATTGCCACTAATATTTTATTCACTTTACATTTTATTCCCTGCCATTGTTCTGCTATCTTTTAGTTCTTAAAAAAATAAATAAATTTCACTGTGCCTTTCATATGTTTCAAGACATTTTACAGCCAATTAAATACTTTTGAAATATAGTCACTATTGTAATGTAGGAAATAATTTACACAAAAGCTCCCACTAACGGCAATGTGATAATGATAGATAATCTGTTTTCACAGAAATGTCAACTGCGGGATAAATACTTGCACAGGTTACTTCTCCAGTTCTTCACATTAGTGCTATAGGATCTTCCATGTCCACTTGAAAGTCTAGACAGTGACTCAGCTGAATGTCTTATTCAAAAGGCAGCACCTCCAACTGTGAAACACTTACTCACTACTGCACAGAAGCAAAGGCCTCAATATGAAAAACAATCACCAATCTGAAGCATTAACTGTTTCTCTCTGAGCAAATGTTCCCTGACCTGCCAAGTGTTTCTAGCTTATCATTCAAATTTCTAGCATCCATAGTAATTTGTTTTTGAGTGGTAGATTTGGCACTATAATGTTTCCTGTGACACTAAGAGAGATGCTGAACCAAAGCTAAATACTTTCTTGCAGGTGACAGCATTCTCAGAACACTTCAGAATTTTTTTCTCAACAGCACTCGGAGAGAGTGCACAAGAGAATCAGGAACTATTGAAGTATGCAAGGCAGCAAAGAGAGGCAAAAAACTGAAAGCATTTGTTTTGGATAACTTGCTGTTAAGTTTGGGATATGCGAGACTTTTCAATACTAGCACCAAGCAGTAATCAGATGGAAGAAGTAAACTTCCTACAGTCTGTGTGACAGAGAAATAATTGTCCAACAACTTGGCAAGGAACTTAGAAATTTTGAAAAGTGCTTCACAAATCTTACTTTCACAGTACCAAGGAAGTTCCGCAGCCTAAGGCTGTGAGAGCATGACAACTTGCCTCTTACCAACTCTTGGAATACTTACTGATCTCTGGGGTGGAACTGCACTTTGAGAACAGGCGAAGGAAAGCGGAACCTTTGGTCACAGTCTCCAGACAGAACATCCCAAAGTGACACTATGTTGTCGGTGGAAGCACTGACTAGTTTATGCCCATCTCTGCTCCAGCTGCAAGATACAAGATATAAATATATTAGTTAACAAAGAGGTAGGACCCCAATATTTTGTTTGGCATAGGTACTTTCTCTTTTTCTTTGATAATTACAATGTTAACAAATTTCAGTCACAAAATGGAATATTAAAACACTCACACAAAATAAAAAATAACTCTCGCTGGTTAAGGGAAAAGGAGGCTTATTGGGAACATTTTTTGCTTTAAAAGGTAGTAAAATCTCTAAACAATGCACAATCAAACCAATGAACCCCAAAAGACTCAACATGATAAATGCCAAAACTAAAGCAATTCACCAAGATAAAATTGTGTCAAAGTGGTGATTAAAAAAATGTGATTTTAAATACGCACAAGATTAGTTCAACAAATACATCTAATGATAGCCAAACAGTAGTAGGGAGAACTAAAAGGATGATGCTCTGCTAATGAGAGGCTCTGCAGAATGCAGATTATGCACCATCCCTGTTGCAATATTTAGCTGCATTGATAACAGGAAATGTTGCATGAAGGCAACAGGAATTGGACAGATTATAGGAGTGCACATTGAGAATGAACAAGAAAACAGAAAAGCACAGTGACAGTCTTCTTCTTTCTTATTGGTACACATCTAGCTCAGGAGGCGATGTGGGGATGATCAATTTCAATGGGGGGGGGGATAAACAAGGGAAAAGAGGGAACTAATATAAGAACCAGGAGCAGTCCAAACGCCCCACGTGCCTGCTGTGCCATGCAGCAAGATCATTGGTGATCCTGTATGTTACACACTCGATTGCCCTATCCCCACAGCCTCCAATTCCAAGAGGGAATCCCAAAAAAAAATCTATGGATCTCAGCTTTGAATAAACTCAAAAACTGAGCTCCCATAGCCCCATGGGAGCAGAGAATTCTAATGATTTTCAACCCTCTGCATACAGAAATTTCTCCTTATCTCAGGCTTAAATGGTTAACCCCTTATTCTGAAGGAATATGACAGGAGTCACAGTCCACCCAAGGAGCCATTCCCTCAGCACCTACCAAAATCTGATACATCTCAATGAGTTTACCTCTTATTCTTCTAAAGTCTAGACAGTGTAAGATAATCCTACTTCATAGGACAAGCCCTCTAACCCAGGAATCAGTCTGGGGCTTTGCAACATGCATATGGTTTGTTAAATACAAATACATGCAAACCCACACAAATAATAAATTACCATAGTGAGCAAACTGGATGTATGTGTGCGCTGATGATCTTGGCGATACCCCTTGTCAAAAAGTCCCAAATGACAATGCGTCCATCATTACACCCAACAGCCAGCAGCGTACCCCACCTATTAAAGGT
Organism: Rhynchobatus australiae; assembly: GCA_034780895.1. Lineage (NCBI taxonomy): Eukaryota > Metazoa > Chordata > Chondrichthyes > Rhinopristiformes > Rhynchobatidae > Rhynchobatus > Rhynchobatus australiae. The sequence goes on from JAUZTB010000065.1 coordinate 10,625,848, forward strand.
GCAGGTGAGCGCCATGCTAATACAGTCCAGAGTTCCATCTGCTTCCTACATGTTAAAAAGAAATTGCACTGAGATACATCAGAGCGAGAAGTCTTACGTCTATATAAACTTACATTTACATAGCAACCATAGTTTAACTTTAAAAATGTTTCAAGATGCTACAAAGGAGAACCAGACAAACCAAGTGAGTCAGCTATAGATATTAGGTGAGCAAAATTCTGATCAATAAGTATTTTTTAAGGTTGCAGAAAGCCAGAGATCTAGGCAGGGAATTCAAGAGCTTCTTCCATTGACAAGGTCAAACACAAAAGGTCCAGGGAAATGGGGGTGCACAGGATCAGAACTGGGGGAAACAAGCTCTTGAAGGTTGGAAGGCTGGCAAAAGTCACTGATTTAGGGATGGATTGGAGAATTGAAAACTACCATGAGAATTATAAATTCAAGGTATCAAGGTACCAATGTAAGTCATTGAGCACACCTGGCACTAACCAAGGTACTTTGAGAATTCTGGATGAGCTTAAGTTTAAGAAGGATGCAACATGGGAAAAGTTCAGGAGATTATTTAAGTATTCGGCACTAGAGGTGTTAGAAGTATTAATGAGCCTT
>JAUZTB010000065.1:10812238-10823368 GCA_034780895.1 Rhynchobatus australiae
GTGATCAGTGACACAAGGTGAGAAATGCAATTGTAGGCCTGCTGGTTATTGTTCGGGAATTCACACTGGGCATCAAACTAGCTGGAGTCAGCTGTCAAAGTAAATGATTTATGTTAATTTGTACTAAACCTTCATTACATCACAAATAGAGCATCACATTCAGTTCTGGTTGCCATATTATAAAAAGAACGCAGAGCTAAAAACATGATTTGTAAGAATCGTACCAAAATTTAAAGTTCAGAAATAGCAAACTGGACTCAAAGGACAGAGGTCCTTTCTTCGGCAAACAGAAAAGCTGAAGGTACTCTGAGGTCATGAAACAGTTTGGTAAGGCAGGCATAGAGATGGAGAGCAAAACTAAAGCATAATCAAAAAATAACTTGAATACCATAGCTAGATGGTAGGTGTTCTTTGGTGAAGGTTACCTTCTGATCCCCACAAGCAAGTTCACCTATCCACAAGGCTAAGTTAAGAGTGTAATGGAATATACTCCTCCATTCCAAATAGGTGCAGATACAGCAACACTCAAAGTTAGTAGATTTGAGTACAAAGGAGTCTGGTTGATGAGCACGTGATATAGCAGGTTAATCAAGTTATGTGTTATTACCATAAATTACTATAAATATAAGAGTGGAAGCAAATAACTTTACGTCTGTTCCTACTTCTGTAAACTACTCTTTAATCTTGTTGTGCTAAAAGGACATTTTCATACTTCCATCTCTAGGTTTTTTGTTCTCAAGCAGGATCAACATTTATTCCCCTTTCTGCCAAACCCACTCCATGCAATTACAGTATCTTTTTCTTTCTAAAGATGCTGAGTGTTTCCAGCATCATATTCTGTTTTCATATCAAGGAGGACTAGTTCAGCAATGCCACCCCAAGCAGCATGATGAATAATGATTACCATGAATGGTTTAGACCATAGGTCTTCAACCTGAAACATGACCTCTGGTTCTCTTTGTACAGTTGCTGGCTGAACTGAATGAATATTTACAGTATTTTCTGTTACTGGAGGTTTCCAGCATCTGGAGGTTTTTTTCTTGATTTTTTTCAAAGCTACTGGATGGTTTGAGAAAAAAAACAAAAACACTTAAGTAGTTAAGAAGGTCAAATTCAAGAGAGTACTAGATAAGCATATGGAGGAATTTTAAAATAGAGGAATATGTGGGAGGAAGGGGTTAGATAGTCTTAGGCGAGGTTTAAAGGTTGGCACAACATTGTGGGCCAAAGGGCCTGTATTGTGCTGTACTGTTCTGTGTTCTAGTTCACCTGTATCCCATAAAGAAGGAAACCTGGAGTCTGTCCACCTTGTATGTGCTTCGAGACCCACAGCCATCTGAAATGGCATAGTTGACTAGACTACATTTTCAGGGGCAATTACTGATGAAGAATAAATGCTAGCTTTACCAGTGTCTGTATTCCAAGGATGAATAAATAAGACAAAAAAACATTTAGTATAGAAGAGCTGAGTTGTCCCCCATGCAATTAAATCAGAGGTGAACTCAAATAATCAAGGATTGGATTTGGGCCTTTACTGTACAAACTATTGCCTTGATGTGGGTTAGATTTACCCAGCATGATGGAACGAAAGCTTTGTTGGAATGTTAAACACAAATTCAATCAACTTTTCTGAAGTGTTAGAGTATCTTCGAAACTGAACATTTGGTTCAATTTCTAAAATAGTTTGCAGTGCAACAATTCATAAGTTTATACACTTGTTCTCAAGTTTAAAATGGTCTTCACAGTATATTTCTTGGTGAAAAGTTAGTCTTCTGTCAGACCTAATTGAGGTAGCATCAGTTTCAAAAGAAAACTTCAGCAGAGTACAATGGTACCTTATGAATTTTTGGACTGTGAAGCATCTGTTCATTGCCAGAATTCCAGTAAAACTAATTCCTATATAGTCAACTTGAACCCCAGCATTACTGTTGATATTTTTGGCTTCAAAGGTTGACTTTTTTTTAAAGTCCATGTTGTTATCTGTAAAACTCCATGTTGAAGTACTAACGGTTTCTAGTACATCATTCAGTGAGGACCATGAATTAGGTGTTTCCACCAAAGAGATGGGTTAGCACTGTTAAATTGTGCAACCACAAGGGAGAAGGTGTTTAAAAAGTAACTTTCTAACAAGGCACACTGCTGTTCAGCATTTCCATTTTTTATTCCCTTGATCACCTTAAATATTTTATTTCTCCCCTTGTCTTTGGTTAGGAATCTACCAAAGCTGGCTTTCACATCCTCAGCTTCTGTACTCTGCCCAGTCATAGACCTTTTCTTCCTCTTTCTCTGGCTGTTGTGTAGCTTTAAGTTCAAAGATCATTGACCTGAAACTTGAACTTGTCCCTTTCTTGCCAATGCTGCCTAACCCATTTCTGTTTTATTTCAAATTTCTTGCATTTATAGTATTGATTTAACCCAGCTTGTGAGGTCTTAGTTAGACTTCTACAACATTACTTTTGACTCTTGGAACTAATGATTATGCAAAATATCAATTTTAAACTGTGATTCAGACTTCCACCCAGTTGATCTTGATGTTTATAAATCACTATCTTGTCTTTCTTTCAGTCTTGCTTTACGTCTCCTTGCCAACGTATCTTCTCCTCTTCCTACCTTCATGCTGATCTGTTTTCCTCTTAGATGCATCTTTGTTTTCTTCTGTCATTGGATGGAGGTGGAAATTTTTTTTTCTGGGTCCTTCAACCTTTAAACAATAAAATCGGATTCTGTTGTCTGGCTTAAAATCCAGCTGAGCCAGTTCTGATGCAATTTCAACCACCTGAAATGTTAACTCTAATTCTCTTGCAACAGAAAACAGCCTGCCCTGCTGACTATTTCCAATATTTTCTATTTCTATTTCAGATGTACAGTATCTGCAAATTTTTGTTATACTAAACTGACCTGGATTAGTCAGTTTGGCATCAGTATTCCATTTCTAGACAGGTCTACAGATGCACTGTGCCCAATAAACCTAATGTGGAACCCCTCCATCCACTTTGGCATTCACGCACACAATGGAAAGCATTTCTACTTGTACAGAGAGCAGAGCTGAATTTCATTTGCTTTATTGAGCCTGGGACCTTCTGAAAACTTTAGAAACAATTACATTGAGTATTGTGAAAATAGAGGACTGTATTACCTATTTGCCCTTTCATCATGGTTTATATCAGCATTGCCATAAATGGATTATATTGCTATTTTTAATGTAGTCACAGTTTCTACCTGTGGTTAATAGTTGAAGTAGGATCCTACAAATTGCAGCAGTTGACTAAAGTCAGAATCCAGCAACTAATTCTTTCAGCTTTTTTTGTCTGCAGGTATTTATATTCTTGAATGTGATCCTTTATTGAAATGTGTTAAATGCCCAAGCCTGAATCTCTGATGTTGATAAGCCATGAACTTATTATGTGATGAAGCTGGGTAACTGGACTGAATAACCAAGTACCCCTTATAAATTATATGTTTGTTTGATGGAACTGCTTAATATTTTCTGATGTTAGCTCAGCTTTTCAGTATTCTGAGCTTGTAACATTTTTTTGGTGTGATTTCTGTGCTGAATTAATGTAGTTTAGTGGAGCACACTACTGCAATTTATTTGTACTCTGTTCTTATGTTTTACATAGCAAAGCATAAAGCTTCCTGAATGTTTGGCCTAATTGGCATTCAGCAAAGGGCCAGTGTCTTCAGCCCTGTGTAATATCCCATACATTTTCCCACACAAACTGCTGATTATTTTATTCCCAGTGAATGAATATTCCAGTGAATGAAATGCTACCTGTGTTTCATGTTCTATTCCCCACCATAGAAATAGACCCCCTCAACCCACCCCCGACCTCCAAGAGCAATTATGTTAAGTGCCCAAGCAGTGTCAAGACTGTGTAATTTTAGCAGATTGATTGCAGCAAATGTGCTTTGCGCTTTGTAAACAGTTGCGGAATGGTGGTGGGGGCAGGAGGAGGAGAACATAGCCATGATGACCCTTTAGTGGTCTGGCTTATAATGGGAATTCTTCCTAAATCCACTTCAGTGTCAGCCTGTCTGACTAACTAGTTATAATACAGTTAAGGCATAATTGCAATTCTACCTGACAGAACAACTGTGTCTAATTAGTTGCACTGATAATGAAAAGAGCACCATGGTGTTTTTGCTTGATTTGATTCAGAGGCTGACTTCAGCCGGCACTTTGAGTGACAGTCGCTTTTGGCCTGGTTGGATCATGTTGCAAGTTTGTTGCATTACCAATAAGACTGCAAACATAAAACATTAGAAAGTGTGGTGTCCCGAGGTAAAGATCAGCGCAGATGGCGTGAGGCGTGGTGTGGAGGCCTCCGATTTCTTTGCAGTTGAGTTCAGTTTCCTTGCTGCTTTTGTGTGAAAGTGTAGGAAAGAGAAAGGTGGTGAAGAAAAACTTATAATTCCTGAACCTTGAAGTGACATTTGGATTTAACACTTACTCCCAAGATGATATGTCAAGGCAAAGTAGTGAAGTATCCTTTTGATTTGAGTATTGTTATTTTAATGTGATTTACATGTGTTTGTTAAGGAATGCATAAAACATGGTAAGAAATCCTACAAGATACTGGACACTGTAAAATGTCAATGCAACACTGCAACAGATTAATCTTGCTTGGACTGTCCTCTTTGCAGTGGCAATTGAAAATGAATATTTGTTTTCACAGGCCCCAGCTGCATTGCTGAAGGAGTATAAATATCAAGATAAACTGGGGTGTCATTAAGTAGAGAACCTGTTAGAGTTTGTAAAGAAGTCTTCTATAGTTTAGTGGTTCTATTAAAAATCTAATGGCTAATCTAACATAATGCCACATTGTTTGGTAATTGAAGGTAATGTAAATGAATTTAGAATAAAGTTTAAGGAACAGACAACAAAAATTTTGACCCAGTCATTGTACATAGGCAGTAAATGAGTAAATGACTATGTACTTCAAGGTTTTTGTATGTGGTAGTTTTTTGTGTTATGGTGGTAGTTTGGATTTGAGCATTAAATGCCACTTGAATGTGAAGAAGATTTTATTGATGGAATTGGTGTTTTGTTCTTCAGAATCTTGATACCAAGGACAACTTGACTGTTGTAAATGGGACAAACATGGAGAGTTAATCCCATCAGCAAAACCTACTGCCACCTTGAGGCTGCTAAAGATTACTGTGCCCCACACATCTCTCCTCCGTGGGCTTAATTGAGTGATCATAGTCGAGGACAATGAAGCTTGTGATTTGATGTTGCTTTTAAATTTTCTGGTGTACTTTTATAATGTTTAATATTCAGTTTTAAATTGTACTATATGCATCTGCACGTTAGACATATGATGGATGGATGATGACACATTGGTCATACTTTTATGTGAAATATCATATTGCCTTGTTCCTGATTTTACAACGAGTTGGTCAAAATTTGTGTTATTTGTTACTTAAACTTAATCCTAACTGGGAAAATGTTAGAATTTGCATGTCATTTTTTTTCTTATTGTCACCCTTTCTATAAAAAGATGATGCACTGTAGCACCACATATCATTCCTGTAGTCACAGTAAGCTCTTTACACATGCTTCAAATCTGTGATCATTTTTATTTGGGTTTGCATTGCAGTATTGGCACTGTTGTGATCCTAAGTGAGATTAAATTGATGTAGGGAATAGAATTTAGTTTGTGCATATACTGTAAATGTTGCCTTTTGTATTTAAAATGAAGAGTGCTGCATTTACACCGTGCCTGTGCAGTTTATCAAGCATTGCAAAAATGGTCCTATTTAAACCGGCATGAACCGGCTTCAGTCAGCTGTTGTGCTGTAGTTTTGAGAAAATCAATATCTTTTATTTTCCTTGACTGCTGCTGGCAGAAGGAATTCCTCTTCTTGAGAGCATCCCACTCTATGAAATTGACAATCACAGTACAGCTATTTACTTGATCCATTTTGTTTTGTGACAAGTGGGATATGCAGATGGAGCATTCCTGTGCAGACAGAAGGATTTTTCTCCTTAATTCGTTGCTGGGAACATTTGTGAGTATTAATACTGCCTGGGTAGGTTTAAACAAAAGTTCCCTGATCTGGGGTTTGTGCAGCATTGCTATCTGAGCAGTAAGTATTCACCATTGGTTTCTATGAGTTAGTTTCACATGATGGTAAGTTTCCACTGCACTGCTAGCTTTTGCAGTCAGATTGACAGTGTACTATGTGTTTCATATTCGGTGCATTCTCTGACATGTCAGTGCTATTAATGATTCAAGCCCACTGGCAACTTTGTGAATTTTGCAGTTAACTATGGTACTGCACAACTTCATGCAGAAACTGTGATGTGAATGAAGAGACTGACTTTTTTTTTAGTGCTGTGTACAGTTACAGTTCATTGTGTGTCCACTTTTCAGCACACCTAAATATATTATTATCAACTCTTCATATTGCTGTATTTGTTAGAATACCTCAAGTCTTGCTGCTCCTATCTATGTTGCTATTATCAGTGTGCATAGTCATTTTGGTTAAAAATGAAGTAAAATATCAAAATATTCTGAAAATTCAGTCTTGGGTGTCCTGTTTGGAAATTCTTCACCATTTTAAATGCTGTGGGAGTCGATTTCATTCTTGTTTTTCACTCTCAAATGCTGTTTATCCTCCAAGTGTGATTTTTTTTAAAAAAAACCCTTTGTAGTCAAATTTTGTTCCACCCCAACTGTGAAATACCCTACATTTGGGCCCCGTATCTAAGGAAGGATATGCAGACTTTGGAGACGGTCCAGAGGAGGTGTACAAGAAAGATCCAGGGAATGAAAGGGTTAATGTATGAGGAGCGTTTGATGGCTCTGGGCCTGTACTTGCTGGAGTTGAGAAGGATGAGGGGGGATCTCATTGAAACCTACCAAATAGTGAAGGACCTGGGCGGAGAGGATGTTCTCAGTTATGGGAGAGTCTGGACCAGAGGGCACAGTGTCAGAATAGAAGGACGTGCCTTTAGAACAGAGATGAGGAGGAATTTCTTTCACCAGAGGGTGGTGAGTCTGTGGAATTCATTGCCACTGAAGGCTGTGGAGGGTAAGCCATTCGGTATATTTAAAGCGAAGGTTGATCGGTACTTGATTAGAAAGGACGTCAAAGGCTGGAGAATGGGGTTGAGAGGGAAAAATAAATCAGCCATGATCAAATGGCAGAGCAGACTCATTGGGCCAAGTGGCCTAATTCTGCTCCTCTGTCTTCTGGACTTATGCTGTTAGCCAGAGAGATTAAATTGATGTTTCATCTGCATCCTTTTTTTAATCAACAGATATTTTCGTCATGTGTTCATTTGTGAATGCATTTAGCTGCCCAATAGCTTATGTTACCAATTGTGTCTTGTATATGTAAAATGCTTGTTTATTTATTTATTATTTATACATGATATAAAGAAAAGTGCCATTGTAGGCAGTGCAGGTAGATGCAATAAATTAGAAAGGGATATTAATAGATCAAGAAGATCCACAAAAAAGGGCAAATGGATTTCATTATGGCAAATGTGATATCATCCACTTTAGACCTATAAAGGATAGAAATGTATGTGATTTATGGTGAAAAGCAGAGAAAGTTCAAAAAGTTGGAGAGCCATGTATACATTTAGTGGGATGGAATGCTCATTAGCACTAAAATACAAAGGAGTAGAAGTTTTGCTGCAACTATACAAAGCTCTAGGTTATATTTTAAATACAATGAGCAGATCTGGGCACACAGTACGAAGGGTATATTGGCCTTGAGGAATGCAGTTCCAGTAAGATAAAGTGTTAAATCATAAGGAAAGAATATGCAAGTTATAGTTTTAGGAATGAAGATGATTTTTAAAAAAAAGACACTCGCATTCTCTGTCTCCTTCTCAAAGGACAAGAAACAAAATTAACTTGTACTTAGTAAAGACTGTTGTAACTTCATCACTCAATTGAATTGAATAATGATGTATCCTCTGTGTCATTTGCAAACTGTCACAGAATGTTTGTTTCTTACTGTAAGTGGTAGGGAAACTGTGCAATTTTGCACTCTCCATGCTGAACTTTATGAAGAGGCTTATGTCGTCATGCAGTGAAAGCAATAGTGGACAATTGGCTGCAACACCAGGTTGTTTGCATGTGCAAATCCCAAAGTTGTAGTTGGTTGCATGGTGAAATGTTGGCAGTTTCAAAAACATTTGAAGTTTTTCTGCAAAAACAAGATGATTTTTGAACCACTTCAATTACTAATAGTCAGTGCTTGCTCGTTGAAGCTCTTTTAATTATGAACCTTTATAAGAAATGTACATGTGTATTCTACTAAGGTGTTGATGAAGTTGAGGTAGTGCCAGTCATTTTCCAGTCACAAGAGACTTAATGGACGAATCAGCCATACTGTATGTAAGATGCAAAACGCTACTCTACTGTATTAATAACACAGATTATTAATTGAATTCCTATCCCACCACATCAACTATAACTGAACTCATAAATACATTTGTGATCTTGGAAAAGTATATCAGTTAATTAATGATGTAATTAAAGGTGTTCAAGCTACATTACTGCTTTAAATAGTAGGTCCGCTTTAAATTGTAGGAGTAATAATCCATCTTAAATTCATAGACTGTGTCTGTGGGAGTCTCAGTCTGTTCTGTTCAGATTTATCTGTTATGGTGTATTTATTCACTTGTTTAACACACAGAAGTTGTAGTTATTTACATCAATGCTCTATTCATTGGGTAAATGCACCACTGTACTTATAGGTATTTGGATCCCTCTTTGACATTCTCAGCTAAGGATTGGGGAAAAGTAAACAGATTGTTTGTGCGAGGTCAGTTTTAGATAAATATTTGCAGATTTTCCACTTGTATGGCTTTTTTTCAAAACAAGGAAGTATTTTTTACATGTATCTGTATGTTGGGGATTTCTGTATTCTTCACAGCTAGTTTGAATAGTTTTGAAATGTAATCACTTATAGGGATTTTTCAGTATTATTGAGTATGGCTAGGAAGATTTTTATCTGAAACTGTATCACCTCATTAAATAATATGTACTTATCAAGTGATTTATGCATAAAAAATATCTTGAGCATATTCAAGTTATAAAAAGTACAAAAATGAAGGAACCTATCTTAGCAACACTACATTCCTTTCCTGGATAAATTACAAATCTTGCTTTTTACATCCAATATAGTTTTTGCCTCTCTGTGTGAGGTTAATTTACTGGCACAATTCGTCCCCAAATTGCAATGGTTTGGACAGGAGAATAAGCTGACTAACTCATGCCTGTGCCTACATTGTAGAGATTCTTCTTTAGCACTTTTTATAGGAGGTTGGTAACTTTTTAAAAAAAAAACCTTTCTCTGCTTTTCAGAGTGAGGAGAATTTTGATTTTGCTCACCTCTTTCTTGTGCAGTGGTGTAAATGTGGTAATATATTGCTAACTTTGACCAAAATATGATTTTAGATAGAGCAGAGCTATTATGGATGCATTTCCTTAATTCCTGTCATTTGCAGAGAAATGTTGAAAAGAGCTGTGCTCAGATGCTTCCTTTATTTTGAGTAAGAAACAAGTGATCTGAAAAGAGTAAATTATATATGGTTGGAAAGAAATCGATGATGTGGTTTTAGTTAGCAGTTAAAGCTGAGACGTGGAGACAATCTTAAGGTAGGCTGTTTGCATTTGTGGACCAGCTCTTTAGATGGATTTAGAATTTTGTTTTTACAGATAATTTGGGACTAACATTAAAGCATCTTTACCTCATAGGCAGAATACTAAAGTCTGTAATGTTAGATGAAAATTAACAAATACTTAAATAGTCCGGGTGAAGATAGTCGGCATAAATATAATTCACTACTGCAAAGCACACAAAGGAAAATGTTTGAAATAGGGTGGAGTTCAGGGCGTTGCTGGGGAGAGGAGCCCAAAATTTGAGTGTGGGAGTCATGAATCAGGGCTGGTCCCCCCAGTCTGTAGATAGGTGATGTAATCTAGGGGAAGTTGGTGGTAATAGGAAGAGAATAAAATGAGATTTGTGTAAGTGGGTGCTTGATGGTCAATGTGGGCTGAAGGTCCTGTTTCCGTGTTATTTGATTCTAAAATTGTGTTTTGTAGATTTGATCTGTACTACAGTTAGTGTATCCAATGACTGACCTGCCTCAAAACAATGTGATCTAATTTCCTTGGCAAAAATGAGCAATGCATAGGGAGCAACATAATTAAGTATTTCTGATGCCTAAAATTGCTGGTCACACAAAGGTGTGTAATTTGTCTCAAATGTCATCACTGTCCACTTGGAGGTGGTGGGTGGATTGGGGGGTGGGGGAGCTAACCTTCCTTTATTGTGTTGAAAATCAATAGTACTGCATATCTAAATTTCACAGCCACAACCTCAGTTAGGCGGTGCTGACAATCTTGATCTCAGTTGACTGTGAATTGTGCCTTTTCATTAACAGGTGGAATAACAATGGGGATGATCCTTCCCCAAGCCATTATGAATGGCAAAGCTGACCCTTTGCGGATTTCAGATTAGATTTTGCACCAATTAAATTGTCTTTATTTTGGTTCCTATCCCACTCGTGCAGACATTATGCAAAGCAATATAGAAAATTCCCTGAACAGCTCACTGATATTGCTACTGGAGTTTAAAATACTGACATTTAAATTACTTTAAATGTTTTTAAAGCTGGGGAGAGGAATGGTTAATTTGATCATTCCATACAGTATCATAAATTTGGAGCAAAGGAAGGGCATTGTTCTTATGGGTTAGCTTTTACTATTAGCAGCAACAATACTTTAATCTATGTTTTTGGAGCTGTGGCTTTCATCATGCCTTGGCGCAGATGAATTATGTCCTCGTGACAGGTTTCAAATCCAGAAATACTAAGTGATCAGTTTAACTCAAGTATTAAGGTTATTTTCTAATTTCATGGTTGTATTTATTTGTTGTTTTGTTGTCATGTATACAATTGGATTTAAAGAAAAGTTATTCTTATAAAAAGAAAATTCCAATATCCAATTAGTCATAGAGCTGTACAGCATGGGAATAGGTCTTTTGGTCCAACTCATCCATGCCAACCAAGCTGTCTGCCTCAGAGGAAACAAGGGACTGCAGATGCTGGAATCTAGATGAAAAACACGATGATGCTGGAGGAACTCAGCAGGCCAGGCAGCA
>JAUZTB010000065.1:10833736-10846690 GCA_034780895.1 Rhynchobatus australiae
CTAAATATGTTGCTTGTTTATTATGAGGGTGAGGTGGTGGCAGGGGGCAGGTTAGTTTACAAGTAAGAGACTGAAGAGAAACTATCAAACAAACCTACTTTTCTCTGAGTTTGCTACCAAAACAGCAAAGCCGTAATTTGTTGGATGTTTATTATTGAATAGAAAAGATTTGAATTTTAAATTTTCAGATATCTAACTGCATCAGTCCTATTGAATGTTCAAATTACCATTCCTCCCAAAAAATTGCATACTGCATTTTTTCCCTAATTGGCAGAACACATGGAGTTGTGGAGAGGATATCTGATGAATGGATGTTTCATCCTTTTCCCTTATTTTCTGAAGGATTATCTTGAAGTGTGAAAGATTTAAAAGAAGTATGAATGGAAGGAAGTGTATGCAATAGGCTCTGTTATTGGGTAAATTTGTAGTGTGTGGAATAAAAAGGCTCTTGAGCAGCAGATGCCTAGAATACAAACCAGTGATATTTTCTGTAAGGGACTTTTTAGGTTTTTAAGTAAAGAAATACAATAAGTTATTTTTATATAATTTATCTAAGTTTACTTAATATATATATAAAAAGAAATGTCAAATGCTACATATCTGAAACTAGAACATTAAAGGTTGAAGGTACATACATGGTCCGAAAGTATAATATAAAGTGTTTTTTTTGTTTAACTGCCTCAAATGATCTTTGATTGGTATTGGTTTATTATTGTCACCTTGTATAGTGAAAAACTTGTCTTGCATACCGTTCGTACAGATTAATTCATTACACAGTGCATTGAGGTAGTAGAGTGCATTGAGGTAGTTCGGGGTAAAATCAATAATAATACAGAGTAAAATGTCATAGCTACAGGGAAGTGCATTGCAGGTTGACAATAAAGTACAAGGTAGATTGTGAGGTCAAGAGCCCATCTCATCGTATAAGGGAACCACTCTATAGTCTTTGTCACTGTGGGATAGAAGCTTCCCCTGAGCCTGGTGGTATGTGTCCTCAGGCTCTGTCTTCTGCCTGATGAGAGAGGGGAGAAGAGAGAATGACCCGAGTGGGTAGGGTCTTTGATTATGCTGGCTGCTTCACTAAGGCAGCGAGAGGTGTAGACAGAGTGCATGTTGTATTAGAGATTATTTACTTCTCACTGGAGATATCAGTAAAAGTATTTTAGGGTTAGGAGTTAATTTACTTTATTAAATATTTCCATTATTTTTAATTTACATTGGAAGTCACCAGGCATCTGGGATATGTACATTCCCATAATAGCCATAACAATGTGATAGCACACCATCTCTGGGATCAGAATGTCATGAGTTCAATTTTCAGTCTAGAGGCACATTGTCTATTCCATTGAAGCAGTAAGGAAGTGCTGCATTGGAGGAGGTGCCATCTTTCCAATGAAAGGTTAACCCAATACCCTTCTGCCCTCTCCCACTATCATTCAAAGTGCAGAGGAGTGCTTCTGATCATCCCCTGGCCAATTCATCTGTTAACCAACATCACTAAAAATGTATTAATTGAATATTATCGTACTTCTGTTTGACCGTTTGCTGATTGTCAGTTGGGTGTTTTATATACTACATTGGTTTCTGCACTTTTAAAACTGCATAAATGGGTGTAATGTGTTTTGGAATGCCTTTTAATCCCACAATAGAAATGTAAGTCTGTTTGTTTTATACTCTTATTGGAGCATTTGCAAGAAGTGGATTGACCCAGATTCAGTGTGAAGGACATGTTAACAACATGCAGCACATCTTTTGTTGGGCTCTCTACATATGTAGAATTTCTGCAGATTTAATTACCCTCTAGATTCTCATAATCTGCAGCTAATCTGTTGAATTGGTCCATTGTGTCTGCCTTTTAATCCCGCATGTTCCAAGTAAAATCCTTGCCATCCTCCCACCCTGATTTTCTTCTTTTCCGGGCTACATCTTGCTGATATCCAGGAATCGTTGTATTTGCCACTCTAATTTCACTATCCAGCGCCAGATTTGACTGAACTGGTTAGAACATTGTTTTCTGCCAAAAGTGCTCATAATTGTCACATTCACCTGGAAGGTAAAACAAATCTAGTGTTCTTTTTCATCTCCTTAGCAATCTTTTTCTTTTCTCCAACATTCAGTTTAAGTTATTCAATGTGAAGATGCAGACTGTACTGTTAGCTGCCTCTGCTGCACCTTGCTTTCCCTGTACCACCAAACTAAGCTCCATCCTGTCCTTGTCCTGAAATCTCTTCTTTCCCCTCACCCCAATGCTTCCGCAAACTTTTGCCCCTTCTGGCTTCTTTTCTCCTCTACTGCCCTTTAATTTGTCATATTTTCAAAGTACTGAAATGTTGTGTTCCCACTTTATTTCTCTTAAACTTTCTCTTGGTGACAGTGTCCCCCATTTGGACACTGCCCCACGGTTGCCAGTAACCCTCTGTGGTCTGTATTTTTCTGGACTGGTATTAATTTGCTTTATAACTGCCATTACAAGCCAATGAGTTTGTTTGTGGGAAGTGAGGAGCATTCATTCAGTGACCCCTTGATTCAAAATTTTAAGAGATCCACAATGGGCCAGAAAATCGGAGGTTAATTGTATTTCCTCCATGTCTCCTCTGTAAGGTAAACTCTGAGCACAGTTTTAACCTGAGATTTTTTTTAAAACTACCATCTGTCTTAATGCAGATTTCTATCACCAGCTTTTGCTATTGATGAGGACTTATTTTATGCATGTTTGTTATATTTTGGTTATCTTGTGTCTTGCTTATGTCTGAAAACAAACAATGGTTCTCAATTTTTGCATTTATGGCTTGAACAATGTACACACATGGACTATCTGAACAGCATAGTAGCTGAAAATCACGTTCATTTTTTGTGAGGACCACAAGGAGCAAACTATATTCTCTCCTGCTCAGTATTCTAAGTATTTTCTTAGGAGAGATTGGGACAGTTCACACTGTGTTATTTATGTCCAAGAGAGAAAAAAAATGCTCTTGCTCAGAAACATGTTAAAACTCCTCATGTGTAAGAGTTACTTTAAACTCCAATATTTCTTCTTGGGCAGAACTGTGGGATCGAAGATGCTTCCACTTTGGTTTTAGAAATATAGAAAAACTACGACACAATTCAGGCCCTTCGGCCCACAAAGCTGTGCTGAACTTGTCCCTATCCTAGAAATTGCTATGCTTACCCTTAGCCCTCTATTTGTGGGTCTTATGGGTTCTAAATTGACTAATGATGCCAATATGGAAATTGCAGACTTTTCCACAGATGGAGCAGGCAAATGGGTAGTTTGTGAGCTGATGTGCACCTTCCACTGCTAACACGGAGCTTCTTCGTGTTCTCAGTACCACCTGACATGCTCCTCCTCCATTTTGAGCAGTCATGGCCAGATATTCCTAAACATCAGGAGGAATGTTGCACTTCCTTGAGGAAAGTTTGAGCACTTCCTTGAATTGTTCGAGGTTACAACCACTGGGTAAAAAAGTTCTTCCTCAGATCCACTCTGAACCTTACCATAAACCCTTGCCCCCAATTTGTTGGTACCTTTTGCTATGGGCAAAAGTTTTCTACTACATAGCTATCAATGTCCCTCACAATGTTGTGCTTTCTCCTCTTCAAGGAGAAAAAACCCAGCTGAAAAGTCTCTCCTCATAACAGAAACGCTCCATCCCAGGTAATGTCTTGGTGAGTCTGCTCTGCACCCTCTCCAGTGCAGTTACCTCCTTCACGTGGTGTGGTGACCAGAACTGCTGTGGCCTAGCCAATGCTTTAAAAAAAATCATTCCACAACCTTCCAGCTCTTATATTCCATGCCCTGGCTAATGAAAGGCAAGTATCCTGTATGCCTCTTTACCACAAGTGACATTGGTTTGCTTATCCTTTAGGTGAATTTGGAGGATTTTGCAGAGGCTGCATTGGTAGTATCTTTCCAGTGCCTTGAAGTGCCTGCTGTAGGTAGTCCATGTCTCAAAGGAAGGCAGGGATCACTGCTAGTAGATAGGTCTGGAGTATTATCACCTTTCTTGACAAAGTACTGTTTGAAGCACTTTGTAAAGGGTCCTTTGTGCAGTCCATGAGAGCTTTGATCTTCATGTACCATTGCTTCTGTTGATACTGATATTTTGGACCCAGGTTTATGGAGATTAGCAGTGGACAGTCTAGAAGCACTGAAGCTCTAATAATGAACTATTCTAACAACTGTCAGTGTTTGGAGTGGAAGTATTAACATAATATCTTGTGCTTGTCCCTTTAGCATAAGAGGGTGCTTGTTATGATTTCTGCTAAAATCATTTTGTCAAGAGAGGGACTCCGTTGGAGTTGACCTTCCGTACTTCTTCCTTGCTGATCACATCAGAAGGTTACACCCTTCTCTCCCAACTGTTGAATTCACCCAGGAGATTCAGTATTTGGAAGTGTACACCAGGATCTTTTGAAGTCACTTTATCCTCATCTGAAGCTTCTAGAGTTGGGATACATACACTGGTGATCCTAGTGAGTTGACTCTGTATTAGAGTAAGCCTAACATTCAAAAGGCATTCATTAGTTCTGCGGGGGGATTCACTGAGATACCGAACTAGCAAAATCTTGATGGTGAATCTCACATGGTTAAAGGCGCATTCCATTTTTTTTTGTTCTCAGAAAAAGGTGTACCCATTGCTTCGTCTTATATCTTAGTGCGGCATTGTAGATGTCAAAGTTTCCGAGTTCCCAAGCTATGATACCAGATTGGTGTTCAGTCTGTCACTGTTGGGATTATATGAGAGGTCCTTGCATCTCATGTCTGAATCCACATTACGAAATGAAAGTTGCCTGTGAGTGGTTTATTTTATTGCACACCAGTTACCAGGTGGAGTGAGCTTCACCATCAAGGAAGAGCTAATCTGGATTCTCAGTGACTCCCCCTGTAGAATTGGTGAATGCTTGTGACACTTTGGCTCAATCTGTTGTGGAATAATCTCACTGTGATTATCAGTGTACACAAAACAGGAGCTTGATCAAGTGGTGAGAGAGACCAGAATGATGGGACTAACTGCTGCAGTGAATCTCTTGGTAGCTAGCATAGGCCCAATGGGCTGAGTAGCCACCTTCTGTATTGTCAGAAGTCAAGGAGATGTTGTTGTTTAAATATTCATACGCTACTTTGCATAAAATGAAACCCTCCTTACATGAAGTGAATGACTAGGTGCTCTGTTTTTGGTAGTCAATGGGGAAATTTTCTTAAACGATCAAAGTTCTTTTCGTGTGGTGTAATGGAACTTTTAACAAATTCCTAAGGCAGATCTTTCTATTTTCACTTCCTCAGTGCTGCATTGAGGTAAAGAGCCCAAACTCCAGACAGGAAATTTAAATCTACAACCAATTGAAGCTGGAGCCTCGGGTATAAACAGAGACTGGTTATTGCAAATAATGGATTTCTTGGATCAAGCTCACCATGGCCTGCTCCATCCACCCAGCCCCACAAGAGGATGTGATGTCAATGATATAGGCAAGAATGTAGATCAACTGGATCCAAAATGGCACCTACGTTTTGGATGTGAAATTTAAGAAATTTGTAGAATGAGAGGTCAACAGAATGATTGAGCCTGGAGGTGGTGGTGATGGTTTATGAGGTAGTTCTTGGAGCAGAATGTTATATCAGGGATCTTTTAAATTGAAACAGATGTTGCATTGAAAGTTTAGCTCATATTTCAGCAGTTTGATTCAGCTTCAAAAAATGGAGGGAAGGAGTTGGTGGTGAGGTCATGTAGAGTTTGTCTGAGCATTAGATGGTGTCATTGGATTTCCCAGTATTAGAGAAAAGAAATGAAAGCTGACCCAAAGTTGAGTGCGAATCAAGCAATGTGATTGCTCAGGAGCTTGCAGATGACTTGATAATGTTGTTGATGATAGAAAGCTGAAATAGGTGAATATTAAATTGTTCTTTTTTATGTATCTCTTTTTATTAAGTAGTGACAGGTCATTTTATGTTTCAGGCTAACCAAGAGATCAAGAACTTGATTATTTGTTCAGGGAAGACAATCCCTCACCCTCCCTGCAGTTTAACAAGCTTCTTTTGTCTCCTTCTTAGTTTTGACAAAGGGTCTTGAACCTGAAACATTAGCTCTGTTCCTCTTCCCACAGATGCAGCCTGGCCTGCTCAGTATTTCCAGCACTTTGTTTTTATTTGGTTTTTCTGGTATCTGCAATTTTTAAATTTTGATTATTTGTTCAAACTATCATGAAATCTCTTGAATATATTGCACTCTTCAAACACTTTGACTCCTTGATTTTACTCCATATTCACTGACATATGAACTACTAACAGGAGTCCCAAAAGTCCAATGAACATTTATAGAATTTGTAGTATTTGCAATGATTGCATTTACCTACTCATGGTCCAGTGTTTCCAAACCAGAGAGAGACAAATGAATCCTCCGCTTCCTGTCACAGGATCAAAATAACAGTGACAAACACCCTTTACAAAGCACAATGCTGATGTAAAGTGATACGGTAAAGTGAGCCATCTGAANNNNTACCTCATAACTTGAATTCAAAGAAATGCTGTGTCCAAGCTAACAATAAGGAACTTGGTGAAAGGAATACTTCAAAAGCTGTATACAGTATGTCTGCTGCATGTCTCGTTACTTCAGTTTTCAAAGGGCAGCATTTTTTTTAAAGCATTTGAAACTCAGCAGAATAGAAAAGGAAACCATCTCTGATGCAACCACTGTTTGTTAAAATCATTTGTACTAAAGCAAACGTGATGTAAATATTGGGAAATTCAGCTCGCTTCAGCTGTGCCATATAGTTTACAAGTGCATTTTCAGTGGTCACTTGCTATTGTACGTCATCTCTTGGACCTCTTGCAACATAAGGAAGATCTACATGCTTCAACGAGCTAGTACAGAGGTGACAAAGAGGCTGATTTGAATTTGTGGAGAGTTTGGATTCACCGCTTATGTCAGTGAAGTTATTGTACTGCATCATGTCGGTTGTGGACATGACTGTGCCTTGAGGTACACTGAGATTTCACTTCACTACCATTCCTTCAGTAAGGACCTTCTGAGCATGAGCACCATCTACTTTGTCTCATTATGTGGAGGGACAAGTTTCATGCAAGTAAACCAAAGGTAAAGTAATCCTTTCTCCTCCACTAATTTTCCTCTCGTGCACCTTCTGCAGCAGTTCTCTGTTGATTCAGACGAGTACATAAATTGACACTTCTAAAAATGTCTTCCCTTCCACTTTACAACAGTTTTATTTATTTTTATTAACTTGTTTTTTTTATGGACTGGCTATGATATTTAGAAAATACCATCGATTTGGGGCAGAATTGTGGAATACCTTTTTAAAGATTCATTGCAGGTGGAATGGAAAATATTATAATTGATCGTAATGCAAATGCATTAGATCAATGCAAAATGCAAATACAGTAGAAAAATCGGTGATATTATTCTGAAAGGTTTACTGAGATTTATGATTCTAAACTATCTATTGGTATTGCTTTATTATTGTCACGTGTACCGAGATACAGTGAAAAGCTTTTGTTTTGCATGCAATCCAGATGGATCATGCCATATGTAATTACATTTAGTAAAAAAGAGAACAGAATGCAGAATATAGTGTCGCAGTTACAAAGAGAGTGCAATGCAGGTAGATATAAATTGTCATAATTTTACTGCTGATATTATAAGTTTATGATGGCATTCCTTCCCAGTTTCTACTTAAACAGTCAATGAATTTGTTTTTGCCATAATAGAGCAAAATCTTATCTGAAGCAGCCCATTGAAACATTGTTGTTATGAAAGATATATTATGATACAGATGTAACTTGGAAATTGCGGTGAGATCTCAGATAAAAGTATGAAGCTGAAGTCTTTATAGAGAACTTTATATACCTTTTTATGCTATCAGCTTGTGGGGCATGCTCTGCTCTCATTATTACCGAAGGAAACCTTGTCTTCAATTTGTAAATATTTGGCAGAACTAATCCCATTTAGTGCGAGCAGTTCCCACAATTACTATCACTGACTTCTAAAGCCTATCAGTTAGATTTAGCGTGTTAGTGGCAATGGTACCACAATATAAATCCTTGGACTTCAGACTTCTTGGAAAGTCGGTCATTTACTGATGTTATGCAAACTGTTAAGAGTCAGCTTTGGCTCAGCTGATAGTTATCTTGCCTTTGAGTCAGAAGCTTCAAGTCCCACACCAGAGGCTTGAATGGAAAAAATCTTGGCTGACATTTCAGTTCACTATTGTGTTGTTGGAGGCAATATCTTTCAGGTGAGATTTGAGCTGCAGCCCCGGCTGCCCTCTCGGATAGATGCAATTGGAAAAGATGCAATGGTGGTGTTCCTTGTATCAAAAGCAAGATTTATCATTGAAATAATCTGTCTACATACAATGTAGATGGTCATGATCACATTACCGCCTGCTGAACCAAATGTGGTCAAACTGGTTGCCTCCATTCTTAAATGACAGCAGTGGCTCCACTTCAGAATACTCTGATATTTAGAAAGGGATATGAAACATGCTTTACAAGTTCAAGTCAGTGTAAGAGTAGTCTCCCATTTCGGTGCAAAAGTCGACCAATGTCACTTCGATGGAAACCTGAGAATTGTGCACTTGGTCTCTCAACCTGGCCTTCCACATTACCCTTCAGGTACTTGGTATAGATTAGAGTGAGTCATGGACTTAGAAATATTATCTTCCTCTTTGGGCACTTTTATCGTAACCAGTTGTTCTGTTATTTGCTTATGAGGAAACTTCCCCGTTTGTGCTGCATTTTTTTTTCTTTGCTCCTCCTCCTCCTTCCTGCTGTTTCCTGCTTTGAGGCTGATGCACTATTCTGTGGCATTGGCAGCTTCTGTCATCTTGTCCAATTGTGCTTTTTCTACATATAGGTTTATACTGTGATATCTGTAAACTACTTGAATGAGGCTGATCACGTTCATTGTTCCTACCTCGAACAATTCAAGGAAGTGCTCAAACTTTCCTTGCGGAAATGCAACATTCCTCCTGATGTTTAGGAATATTTGGCCATGACTGCTCAAAATGGAGGAGGAGCATGTCAGTGGTATTGAGAACACGAAGAAGCTCAGTGTTAGCAATGGAAGGTGCATATCAGCTCGCAAACTACCCATTTGCCTGCCTGCTTCATCTGTGGGAAAAGTCTGCAGTTTTCATATTGGCATCATTAGTCAGTTTAGAACCCACAAAACCAAAGTGGAAGCATCTTCGATCCCACAGTTCTGCCCAAGAAGAAATATTGGAACTTAAAGTAACTCTTGCACATGAGGAGTTTTAATGTGTTTAAGTTAGCTCAGTTGGGCAACTTGGTCGGCATGGACGAGTTGGACCAAAAGGCTTGTTTGCAGTGTTGTATAGCTCTGAGTCTGAGTTGAAAGATAGGTAACATTTTCCTACTTTTAAGCTCACAGTATCTTGGACCATAGAACATAGAACGGTACAGCACAGGAACAGGCCCTTAAGCCCAATGTCATACCGAACTAATTGAGCTAATGCTACCTAATTTAAACTTATCCTTTCTCCTGCACGTGGTCCATAACCCTCCATTCACTGCATTTTCATGTGCCTATCTAAGAGCCTCTTAAACACCTCTATCATATCTGCCTCTACCACCACCCCGGTAGCTCATTCCAGGCACCTACCACTCTCTGTGTAAAAACAAAACTTGCCCCGCAACTCCTTTGAACTTAACCCCTCTCACCTTAAATGCATGCCATATAGAATTAGACATATCGAGCCTGGGAAATAAAGATACTGGCTGACTATCAATGCCCCTCACAATTTTATAAATTTCTATCAGGTCTCCCCTCAGCCCCCACTGCTCCAGAACAACCCAAGTTTGTTCAATATCTCCTTATAGCACATGCCCTCTAATCCAGGCAGCATTCTGGTAAACCTCTTCTGAATCCTCTCCAAAGCCTCCACATCCTTCCTATAATGGGGCGACCAGAACTGAATTCACTACTCCACATGCAGCTTAACCAGAGTTTTATAAAGCTGCAACATAACTTTCTGACTCTTGAAATCAGTTCCTCAATTAACAAAGGCAAGCATGCCATATGCCGCCTTTACCACCATACAAAATTGTGTGACCACTTTCAGGGGGCTGTGGACTTGGACCCCAGGATCCCTCTGTACATCAATGCTTTAGGGGGTCCTGCCATTAATAGTGTACTTTTCCTTCACATTTGACCTCCCAAATTGCAGTACCTCACACTTGGCTGGATTAAACTCCATCTGCCATTTCTCTACTCATATCTACAACTGAACTGTACCATAGGAGAGGTTTCAAGGGCAATGGGCCAAATGCAGATGGGACCAACTCACTGGGCAACACAAGTTAGCAAGGGCAAGTTGGGCCAAAGAGCCTGCTTCCATACTGTATGACTCTGTGATCTATATCCCACTGTATCCTTTGGCAGTCTTCTACACTATCCACCCATTGATTTGTATCAGAAACAGCAGAAGTCCCAGTACAGATCCCTGTGGAAAAACATTAGTCATGGACCTCCAGCCAGAGTAAGACCCATTGACCACTACCCCTGTCTTCTCTGGGCAAGCCAATTCTGAATCCAAACAGCTAAGTCACAGTGGATCCCATGCATCTTAACCATCTGGATGAGTCTACCATGATGGACCTTGTTGAATGCCTTATTAAAATCCCTAATGCCTTACTAAAATCCATAATCACACAACACCTGTATAACACTTCACCACTGCCTTAACTTAGCACAAACTGGTTCAAATCTAGGGGCTCCCTAAACTGCACTTCTATCAAGACTGGAAGGTTGGGAAAAGGGAAGTGAGTAACTTGTGATTTTGAAGCTAGCAGCACATGTCTTGGGCACACAAGACTATTGAATGATTACATCAATGTCACAGCAACATGAATAACTTTGGGTTTTGTTTTAAACTAATATTAAATTGATTCTGTTTGAACTTATTCTCACAACTGAATTTGTTCCTCATTGATTAATAGATTAGCCTTGTGGAAATTGTAGGTCTTTTTTTCTAGCCCATGACATGTTTGGGTTCTCGCACATGGGTGTTATATAATATGTGGTTGAACACTCCATCACTGATATGTCAGTCCTTGGACTCCTCCACTGCCAGGAGAAGTCCAAAGCAAACTGGAGGAACAGCACTTCATTTTCCATCTTGGGACCTTACAGCCTAACTGCAATAACATTGAATTCTCCCATTTTAAACCAAGTGCCTCTTCTTCTTTTCTTTCCTAGCCTATTTTGTTTTTTTTCCTCCTTGCCCATTTTTCCCTCTCCTCCCCTCTGCCTATGGGGCACCTGCCTCCATACCTTTTGACCCATCCCCCGGTGGATCTGCTCTCCCCTCCTCACCCGCATCCACCTATCACTATCTCTTACCTGCATCTACCTATCACCACCTTGTGCCCACCCCACTTCCCCTCTTTTGTCCATCTGTCACTACTCTGTTTTTATCCCCCTATATATCAGGCTTTCTGTTTTCCTATCTTCAGTCCTGAAGAAGGGTCCTTACCTGCAACGTTAACTGTCTGTTTTTCTCGACAAATGCTGCCTGGCTTGCTGAATTCCACCAGCATCTTGTTTTTTCATCTAGATTCCAGCAGCTGAAATCCTTTATTTCTCTCACATGGTTACACAGCATTTATTCACAATTCAATTTTTTCAAGCTACAATTTCTGGTTCTGCATATTGAGGTATAAAAGGTATTATTTGAGTTTAAAACTCCTACTTTTAATGCTATACATTACACAAGCACGTGCATATTATTTGATCTAAAAGCATTTACAGCTTCCTAAGTTTTAGAATCTAATCAGAGGTTAATGCAATGCAGAGTAACCTATCTGTAGGAAGGAAGGAACTTTTGCTCAAATGTGAAACAGCTGCGAATTAACAAATATAAGAGCATTTGAAAAATCAAATGCATTCACTTAGTTTAGTCAAGTACAGCAGGGAAATAATAGTCCCCAAGTTAAACAGTGAAATGCTCACAAGCTTGTGACTTCCCTGAGATGACCTCAAAAAGGATTTCTTAACTCTTGACCATGAATTCTCTATAAAGAGCTTGTACTCATATAACACCCTTAACGTAGAAAAGCATCTCAAGACTCTTAACTGGGACATAAAGAAATTTTAGAGACTGAACCACAGTATGATTTTAAGGAGCCTCTCAAAGGAAATGGGGAGAAAATAGTTCACAGAGAGAATTGTTGGGCTCAAGTCAAGACAGCCAAAAGAGCACGGGCAAATGATGGTGCAAATTAAATTTTAAAACTGAGCTGTTACTAGAGCAGGATGCAGGAAAGATTGGAAATAAAGAATGAATTTGCCTTTTATGACATCTTTCATATTTTCAGCAGCTCTTAAATCACTTTATAACCAATGAAGTACTTAAGAAGTGTAGTCACTTTTTCTAAAGCCGAAAAAGAGGCATTCTCCCAGAAACAGTGTTGAGAAAATGACCAAAACATTTTTTTTGTTTTCACTATATGAATGATAGAAAAAATAGGGGGCTATGTGGGAAGGAAGGGTTAAATAGATCTTAGAGCAGGATAAAATGTCGGCACAACATTGTGGGCCGAAGGGCCTGTACTGTGTTCTGTGTTCTAATATTGCTTATGGAATGAATATTGATCAGGGTACAGGGAAAATTCTCCTTTTATTTCCAAATTGTCCCTTAAATATTTGTACACCTGCCTGGAAGACCATATGGGACCTGAGTTTAACATCCCTGAGTAAAGGCTTGTAGGAGAAACTAGGATTACTCGAGCTGGGAAAAGCAAATTGAAGTAGCAAATTTGAAATAACAAATTTTCTTGAGATTTATGCTTTAAGGAAGTTGAGGGTCTGAAGAAAAGAGACTTACTGACTCCTCTATTTGGATTTTCAGCTTGAATTTTCCTGTCCATCGCTATTTGACCACATTTTTGGCTTTGATTTATTCTGCTAATTTGTTGTCCTG
>JAUZTB010000065.1:10953387-10964516 GCA_034780895.1 Rhynchobatus australiae
TTTGGCATTCCTAAATCAGGACATTGAGTACAGGATTTGGGATTTTATGCTGAGGCTATATAAGATGTTGATGAGGCCGGATTTAGAGTATCGTGTGCAGTTCTGGTCACCTACCTACAGGAATGATATCAATAAGCTTGAAAGAGTGCAGAGAAAATTTACAGGTGTGTTGCCCAGACTTGGGGACCTGAGTTACAGGGATGGGTTGAATAGGTTAGGACTTTATTCCCTGGAATGTAGGAGAATGAGGGGAAATCTCATAGGGGTATAGATAGGGTGAATACACGTAGGCTTTTTCCCCTCAGGTTGGTTGAGACTTAGGAGACTTGGGTGGTCATAGGTTTAGGGAGAAAGGTGAAATATTTAAGGGGAATCTGAGGGGGATCTCAGAGGGCGGTGTGAGTGTGCAACGAGCTGCCAGCGGAGGTGGTGGACGTGGGTTCAATTGTAACATCTAAGAGAAATTTGGATAGGTACATCGATGGCAGGGGTTTGGAGGGCTATGGTCTAGGTGCAGGTAGATGGGACTAGTCAGAAAACCAGGCTGGCATGGACTATATGGGCCGAAGGGCCTGTTTCTGTGCTGCAGTACTCTTTGACTCTATCACTTTTTGAGGGTTTGTGTGAATAAGCAATGCTGTAATATCATAACCCATTCAAATCAGAATGGATAAAAACAAATTAAAATAAAAAGTGGAGTCGTTGTTATTTTGAGATTGGTTACTTTTGCAGTTTTATTCAATGTTTCCACAAAGATTAACAGCTCCAGCATTTGCCAGAATTACAACATGGCCAATCAGGGCCTGATGGTAGAGACAAAGAGGGCAGGAATGGTGTTTGGAAAGGAACCAGGGGTTATTTTCACTTTCCAGGAGAATCTGGTGCTTAATGTTGTCCACCCAGGCTGGCTGATGAATGGTTAAAGCAGGCTAAAGAAGGTCAGGTCCATTGGATCTGGTTTATTATTGTCACTTGTACCAAAGTACAGCGAAAAACTTGCATTGGATGTAGGTGTCGACAGACAGGCCAGCATTTATCACCTCCGTTTAATTGCCTTTGAGATACCTTTTGTACCAATGCAGTTGGTGTGATAAAGGCACTCTCATGGCATGATTGTCTTTGTCTTGGTTTGTTGTAGCCGTGCTTTGCTCAGGCATTTTAGAGGGTGTTTTAAAGCCACCCTCATTGCTATGGGTTCTGAGTCACACAGACACTAGGTGATCAGGTGAAGATGGGAGATTGCCTGACTTATAGGACGTTAAAGAACTAGATAGATTTTTACAAAAATCTGATAGTTTCATAATCCCTGTCACTGACACTAGCTTTTTGTTCCACACTTATTCAGTTGACTGAATTTAAATTTCCCAAATGCTGTGATAGGAGTTGAACTGTGTCTCCAGGTCATTATCCCAAGCCTCTTTATTAGTAGATTGGGAACATAATCACTATGCCACCCAGTTTAAGGGAGTGAAGGTGGTGATTCAGATGGGAAGGGTTAGGGGTTTGCACACACCAAACATACTGGACCTAATTCCCCTCCCTGCAGAATGTGTGGAGTTTGCATGTTCTCCCTGTAACCGCGTGTGCTTCCTCTGGGTGCTCTGGTTTCCTCCCGCATCCCAAACAACATGCAGATTGGAAGGTTGGTTGGCCACTGTAAATTGCCCCTAGTATGCAGGTGAGTGGTAGAATCTGAGGGAAGTTGGTGCGAATTTGGGGAGAATAAAAGATGGAAATGATGTAGGATTAGTGTAAATGGGTGATTAATGGTCGACATGGACTCTGTGTGCCAAAGGTCCTGTGTCCATGCTGTATATCTCTATAGCCCAGTCTGGAGCTATTTACTTCATTTGTAATTGTCTGAATATTCAGTGACTGACAAGAGAAATATTCATGCTGTAATATCATTGGCAGTAAATTCCACTGCACTTGTTTTGCATGCAGTATTCACCAGGAAGTTATTATTTATTGTGCTGCTCAGCCTCCACCCTTGATGACCACATGAATTAAAATATGTACCATTTCCTTCCTCCTGTCCTATTTCCTGTTGTATTTCTGACCGTGGGTTGTAAAGGGGTCAGGAGGGGATAGTGGGTGTGTAAGTGCCAGCAGGAATCAAGATGCCATTGGCTAGTTAGCCTCTCTGTACAATAGAATCACAGATCCAGACCAGAGTGAAGGAGGCCTTTCCACCCAACAAGCCTGCAGCAGGTCTCCAAAGAGGAACCCATAAGACATAGGAGCAGAATCAGGCCATTCAGCCCATTGAGTCTGCTCCGCATTAGTTCTACCCCCCCTGCTTTATCCCCATCACTGTGCACACATTCCAAGTATATATTCAAACCTCTTTTGAAAGTAACTATTGAAGCTAGTTTAAAGCAGTGAAATCTTAATCATAACAACTAGCTATATTAACCAAAATCTTTCCTTGGTTTAACTCCATTGCAAAGTCATGATTCTCATCTGAGTTTTCCAATTCCTGTTGAATCCTTGGCTGTGGATTCTTTAATTCCTGTTTTGTGCACGTTCATGTTTTTTTGAAATTGTGTGAATTTTTTGAAATTTTTGAATTGTTCAAACGGCACCAATGAATTACCCCTGAAAGTAAGTTTTTCATTGCACCTGTGCATACATGCACGTGTGCATATGACAATAACCTTGACTTTGACTTTGAAACCACTTATCTGGATGGACTGGACCAATTGGTAACCTGAAACTTTATGGGATAAGGCTGGGCTGTTTTAATAGATCTTGCCTTGGGCATTCCTTGAGATAATTTGACATATTCAAACACAGAAGAGACAACATAAGAATATAAACGATATCACATCAAGATCTTCTTTCCCCCTCCCTCAACTGGCTTCATCTGCTGATCATCCTCCACCTCACCTGGTTCCATTTATCATATACCAGCCCCTGCCTCACCCCTCCCTCTCACCTCTTTATTCTGGTCATCTTCCCTCTACAGTCAGTCCTGGTGTAGGGTCATGACCCAAAATGTCTAGTGGCTGGTGTGAAACTCCAGCACGGAGTTTTTGGGCCAAATGGCTGTTTCTGTACAGTATTTTGTAATATTTTGTTCTCCAGCTGGTTGAGTCAAGGTACTACAATACATTGGTACTTTCACACCTTGTAGATAGTCTTTGAATTTGCCTCATTGTGTTGGCATGTCTGTAAGCTCATCACCAACACAATTAACTGCTTTAATTCACTGGAAAACCTGTACCTGTCGCAAATGCAACCCAGTAATGTGGGTTTGTGAAATCCCCTTGTGGTAGCTTGGGAACGCAAGATACAGTAACAGAGTAGGCTATACAGCCTCCAGTCCTGTTCCACCATTCAATAAGGCCTTGGCTGATAGTATACATTGCCAATCTTCCTCCTGGATTTATATATTCCGATTCCATTACTGTCCATTAGTCTATTGATCACATCAATGCACTCAGCTCTCTCGGGGCTAGAGAGTTCCAAAGATCTTCCATTCTTTGGGTGAAGAAATTTCTCCTTCCCAATCTCATTCCTAAATGGTCCTGAGCTCCCTAATTTTAATACGAGAACAAAAGAACATTAAAAACTAGGACCAGGAGTAGGCTAATTGGCCCCACAAACCTGCTTCATTGTTTAGTAAGATCATGGCTGATCCAATTACAGCTGCAACACAACTTTCCTGCTCTTTTCCCATACCCCTTGATTCATTCAAGTGTGTACCAACCTCAGCCCTGCATATGTTCAATGACTCAGCAGCTATAGCCCTATGGGGTGGAGCATTTCAGACTGATGATCCTCCAAGTGATGAAATTCTACCTCACCTCCACCTGAAATGGGCAACTCCTTGTTCTTAAGTTGTGCACTCACTGTTCTAGGCTGGCCTGATAGAGGAAACATCCTCTCAGTATTCATTTCGTCAATACCCCTGAAAACCTCGTATGTTTCAATATGATCACCTCTCATTCTTCTCACCAACTTGCTCAAACTTCCTCATCCCAGGAATGAACTCGAGAACCTTCTCTGCATTGCCTCCAATAGAATTATATCATTCCCTAAAACCGGAGACAAAACCATACACAACGTTCCAGGTGCAGACCCACCAAGCACCCTATAAAGTTAATCAAAACTTCCCTGCATCTATATTCCATACCTCTAGCAATGAAAGCCAACATTAGAACATAGAACGGTACAACACAGGAACAGGTCCTTCAGCCCACAATGTCTGTGCCAAGCATGATGCCAAATGAAACTAATCCCTTCGGCCTGCACATGATCCATGTCGCTCCATTCCCTGCATATTCATTTGTCTATCTGAAAGCCTCCTGAAGACCATTGGCTACTCAAATTACTTGCTGTATTTTACCTTTTATGTTTCACGCACTAGGAACTCCAGATCCTTTTGGATTGTAATATTTTGTAGTTTCATTCCATTTATATAATTATCTGCTGTATCATTCTTCCTTCCAGAGTGGAGAGCCTCACACGATTCCTTGCCTGCCAACTTCTTGCCATTCACTTTACCTATCCATAATCCCTTTGCATGTTCTTTATCTCCTCCTCACACCTTGCTAAACCAGCAATCTTTGTATCATCAGCACCTTTGGCTACTGTTCATTTAGTCCCTTTATCCAAATCATTACTGTAGATTATAAATAGCTGAGACCTCAGCACAATTCAAAAATGACCCATTTCTCCAGACTGTTCTCTGATCCTTAACTGCTTAACTGCTCTTCTATCCATGTCACTCTTGTGAAGTAACTTTGATGTGACACCATACCAAATCTCTACCAGAAACCCAAAGCATTCTTTAGCTTCCCCTTCCCAAAGTTCCCCTTTAGCATTCTGTTTGCTACATCCAAAAAGGACTCTAGAAAACATGTCATACATAATTTCCCTTTTATTAAATCTTACATAAGTGTTTGACTTTCTAGATGTCCTACTATTACTTCCTTAATAACAAACTCCAGCAGTTTCCCGATGATAATTGTTAGGCTAACTGGCCAATATAGTTTCCTACTTTCTGTCTCCCTCTTTTCTTGAATGTTGGTGCTACCTTTGCAGTTTTCCAATCCTCTCCAAAATTCCAATCCTCTTCCTCCCAATATCCAGCTAATCCTCACTTCCTAAAGGGAAGCAGTTCCATGTCTAAAATGTATCTGAAACATAGAAAAAAGTTCCCATTAGTTCTGTGGATAAACACGCAACAGATTGTGAGACAACAAAGATGCCAGGAGTCCTGGTGCAGAATGTTGACTCGTTTCTAATGGGTAAAAGATCTTGGGTAGATATATTGGGGAGAGTGGGCAGAAAGAAGGGGAGGCACTTGGAGTTTAAATTTAGTGCCCAGTAATCTCCAAGCAGTGCACCTTAGAAACGAGACTATGCTGTAAAAAGAAATCAGACAACTTGCAGAACATCCAGATAAATAATTTCCGATCGCTGTTTATCACTAACGTTGTCTGATTTCCTTTATGTAGCCTTACAAAGATCTAACGCAATAGATGTTGACTCATTGTAGCATGTAAAACTTGCTTCCACCTGGCCTTGTGAGTCAGACACTGTCTAAGTTTGGCTTTAAGTTAGCTTAAGTTCAGAGGAGACATGTGAGGCAGGGCGAGGGGAGACTCACAGCTGCACATTCTTCATTTAAGGTTTGGTTGACAATTGCATGTCTTGAAGTTCAGGACGATGAGGCGTATACAGCTCCCCAGCTTGTCAGTTGGTAGGATCACATGCGTTTGTCACTAGGGCTGAAGCAACTGATAGAAGCACTGAGAGACATGTTTGAGCGTGGATTGGTTGCACTTCAATGAAAGTTGTTTTGATAAAGAATTAAAATGAAGTATTTCATACACCTGGTGGAGCAGCTTAACTCTTTCTGTGCTGAAAAAGATTGCACAATATAGGTTAATATTTGTGAAATATTGCCTGAGATATTTGTGTGCTAGTTTGCACTGCAGCAGGCTTGTAGGGTGTGGACAAATGTTTAGATTTCATCTCATGAATGAAAGTCTTGGATTCACTTAAACCTCTGGGCAAAGGCCAAGTTGAGGCCAGTAGAAAATGTTTAGAAAAGGCAAAATCTTCCATCTCTTTCTAGTTTCTCTTCAAACCCTAATGGGTTGGTTAGAGACATTTATCAGCAGCATCCTAAAACAATGTAAGAAACAACATTTTCCAAGTCAAAATCCTCTGATTACATGGTTTCAATTCCACTGACTTCAGTTTTAGAATGCTCCATCATCAGTGTCAGGAATGTCTTCCAGGATGCACTGCAGCAACTCCCAAGGTCATGTCAACAGTCTCTGATCTTGCCCGTAAGAAGGACTACTGAGCAATACTGTTGGAACAGAACCACCTCTAAGTCGAGCACCATCCTGGCTCAGTTATTTATTGCATGACTTCATCATCGTTGAGGATCCGTATCCTGGAATTCCCATTGCACACCACCACCACAAGGATTCACAGAGAAGGCCCACCTTCTCATGGATGGGCAGTCAATAGGGTGTTGCCAATACTGCATGAAATCCCATAACAAATGATAAAAAATTATGTGGAGTACTGGCAAAGCTAATCAGCAGCTTTAAATGGAGTGTCAAGGTCCCAAAGAGCTAACAATTCAAAATTGACACTAATTATAAGCTTATGAAAACAAGTAGTTTGCTTTGTAATTTAAGCAGTAGGGACACCCAACATTCTTTTAGTCAGATAGGACTGGAACAAAACCATAAGGAAATGAAAGCCTGAAGGAGAAATCCAAATGATTAAAAACACAGATCAATAGTGCACTTCTGGAGGGTTCTGGGAATGTACTGGGCATGTGGGGAGGTGCAGAGATTAGGGTGAAGTTGGGAATGTTGGGCCTTTTGAAAATGTGTGCACAGTAAATGGTGATTTCTGGTTAATTGAAAACATTATCATAAGAAAAGGGAAACCGTAAAGTGATGTTTAAAATTTCAACAAACCTACTAGATCATTACTTGCTTATCATTTACCTCATTAGTCATTCTTCTCTGATGAACTTCCTGCACGAGCACATATGGGCAATCTACCCTTAAGACTACAATCCCGATCCAATGCTCTGCCCTCTCAAAGACATATTCTCCACTAATTTTGATCCTCTCTATCAGAATTCCATAGTTAGATTATTACATAAATTAGGTTGCATCCCCTGAGTTACTGAATACTGAGGTATGACTTGATTGAGAGTTTTAAGACTATGAAAGGAATTGATTTTTCAGATAAAGAGAAAGCTTTCCAACTCCAAGGCAAGTGGACATTAAAATCTAAGCCAGGCTTTATGACAAAGAAATTAGGAAGCAGTTCTTCAAGCACAAGTTGGTAGATTTGAGCATCTCTCTCCTACAAAAGGAATCTGATTCTGGCTCGGTCAATAAGTTTAAATCAAAAATGAATAGGTTTGACAAATGTATAAAAGGATATGGAATCAAGATACATGAATGCACTTCTGTGACTAAGTGGATGAAGTGATACACAATCACCACAACATCATTGAAAGACTAAGTAGGCTCAAGGAGCTGACTGACTGTTCCCATATATTATGTCAAATCAGATCAGATTTCTTTATTAGTCAGATGTACATCGAAACACATAGTGAGATGCATCTTTTGTGTAGAGTATTTTGGGGGAAGCCCACAATTGTCGCCAGGTTTCCAGCGCCAACATAGCATGCCCACAACTTCCTAACCCATATGTCTTTGGAATGTGGGAGGAATCCGGAACACCCAGAGGAAACCCATGCCAACATGGGGAGAACGTACAAACTCCTTACAGACAGTGGTCGGAATTGAACCCGGGTCGCTGACACTGTAAAGCGTTATGCTAACCGCTACATGGAAGATCTGTGAAATACCCAGATAAACTGCTTGAATATTTGTTTTTTGATTTAATTTCATTATTACTTGGTCAACAACAGTGACCATGTAAATGAAAAACTGCCAATGCTGAAATTCTGAAATAAAAACAGCAAATACTGGAAACACTCAGCAGGTGAGGCAGCATCTGCTGAAGGGGAAACCCCTCAAATTTCGGGTCTGGGACCCTTCATTCGAACAACAGGGACCATGTTACTGACAGTAACTGTGAGAAGACTAGTTTGGGATGATTGAGAGAGACATGACAAGCTACTATGGAAATCCCACCTTCATGTATCCCACAAGAATTTCCCAATGTGCTTCACTTCACACATTCTTTGAATTACACTTGCAATATAATGACTGATTTATGTAAGGTCATTGCCTGGGATTTGAGCAATGTTCTACGCCTGAAATGCTAATCTGACTTTACTCCATCGAATTCTGATGGCTCTGCTTTTCGCAAAGTTATTTTTTTGTTGAAGGAACTGAACTGCATTCACAGGGTTAAAGAGGAATGCACTGAGGGACTGGGTGAGGCAGCAATTTAAACATTTGCCTTTCATCTCTGGAACACAGGTTCAAACCCAACCATGTCACCGGAACCTAAAAAGAACAGAGAAAGAATTGCTTTCGTTTAACACCTTTCATCACAGATCAACCCAAAATGCATCCTAGCCAATTAAATGCTTTTGAAGTGTGGTCACTCTTCTATTTGTGCACTGTCAAGGCCCAGAAGAAGCAATGAGATAATGACCAGGTAATCTGATTTTTAGTGCTTTGCTAAGAGATAAATATTAGGCAGGACATTGGTAAGAAACTCCTTGCTCTTCTTTGAAATTGTTGCATTGAATCCACTTGAGAGAATCTAATGTCTCATCAGATAGACATCATCTCTGACAGTGAAGTACACTTAGTGCTGCAGTGGGGTGGATTATGTGCTTGAGGCTTGGAGGAGAGCTTGAACCCACAACCTTACGACAACCATAAGTATCCAACTAATTTTGCAGCCTCATTCAGAAGAGCTCTTGTCAGAAATAGAAGAGTA
Organism: Rhynchobatus australiae; assembly: GCA_034780895.1. Taxonomy (NCBI): domain Eukaryota; kingdom Metazoa; phylum Chordata; class Chondrichthyes; order Rhinopristiformes; family Rhynchobatidae; genus Rhynchobatus; species Rhynchobatus australiae. Next base: position 10,962,298 of record JAUZTB010000065.1, read on the forward strand.
GTCTTTTAGACTCTCTTCTGAGCTTGGACCTGAAACTTGTAGTCTGCTGAAGTAGAACATTATATCAAATTGAACAACAACTCAGGCTGACAACTTAGTGAAGTACTGAGGGGGAAACCCATTTCCCTTCTCAGATAGATGTAAAGTATCACATGGGGGAAGAATTCACTCCGGTAGAGCAGAGGGATCTTGGAGTTTAGGTACATGGTTCCCTGAAAGTGGAGTAAATGTAGCCAGGGTGGTGAAGAAGGCTGTTGGCACGCTGGCTTTCATCAGTCAGAGTATTGAGTATAGAAGCTGGGAGGTCATGGTGCAGATCTTCAAGAGGCTGTTGAGGCTACACTTGGAATATTACATTCAGTTTTGTTCACCCTGCTTTAGGAAAGATGTTATTAAACTGGAAAGAGTGCAGAAAAGATTTACAAGGATGTTGCCAGGAGTTGAGGGACTGAGTTATAGGGAGAGGTTGGATAGATTAGGATTTTATTTTTTGGAGTGTAGAAAACAGAGAGGTGATCTTATAGAGTTGTATAAAATCATGAGGGGCATAGATAGGGTGAATGCACTCAGTCTTTTTTCCAGGGCTGGGGAAATCAAGAGGGCATAGTGTTAAGGTGAGAGGGGACAGGTTTAATAGGAACTTGAGGGGCAACTTTTTTGCATAGAGGATGGTATAGAACGTAGAACAACACAGCACAATACAGGCCCTTCGGCCCACCATGTTGTGCCGTCCATCAAACTACACCTAACACTATCTAATCCCTTCCTCCCACATATCCCTCCATCCCACATTCCTCCATATGCCTATCCAACAATCTCTTGAACCTGTCTAATGTATCTGCCTCCACCGCCACCCCAGGCAGCACATTCCATGCACTAACCACTCTCTGGGTGAAAAACCTCCCTCTGACATCTCCCCTGAACTTCCCTCCCACCATTATTTTAAATCCATGCCCTCTTGTCTTCAGCATTGGTGCCCTGGGAAAGAGGCGCTGGCTGTCTACTCTATCTATCCCTCTCAACATTTTATACACCTCTGTATATAATTTCACTGCACAATATCAGACTCGGGTGTGGGACAAAAGGTGCAAGCCTGTGACAACCAAATCTGGATAATGTGTCACATTTTAAGTATGCTCTGACCAGTGTCAACTTAAATTCTGAATTTTTTTTTGCTATTGTTGCTAAGATATCCATGTGACTGTAAATTTTATTAAATTGCTTTGCCACATTATCTTTTTAATTGATATTTTATTATCTTTTTAATCAGATATTTTATCAACTTCAAAATACTGTCCATCCAGAACAAGAGAAACCAGACATTTAAGTGATCTCATCACAGAATCAGAAATAGAATCATTAGAACTCTGCAGCACAAGAAACTATTTCATGCCAACATGATGCCTATCTAGAACATAGAACAGTACAGCACAGGAACAGGCCCTTCAGCCCATGATGTCTGTTCTGAGTATGATGCCAAATTTTAATTAATCCCATTCACCCACATTGGGCACATCTCTTTATGCCTTTCCCATCTATATATCTGTTCAAGTACCCATAACTGTATCTGCCCCCACAACCTCATCTGTTAGCTCAATCCAGATACTGACTGCCCTCTGTGAAAAATTTGCCCCTCAGATCTGCTTTAAATTTCTCTCCACTCATCTTAAACCTGTGTCCTCGAGGTCTTGACTCCCCTGCCCTAGGAAATAGATTGGGACCATCTATGCACCTCATAATTTCATACACCTCTATAATGTCAACCCTCAGCCTTCTACGTTCCAGAATGAATAAACCCAACCTTTCTAATCTCTTATAACTATAGCCCTTCACTCTAGGTGAATCTCTTCTGCATTCTCTATTGTCATCATATCCTTCCTGTAGTGTGGCAACCAAAACTGTACACAATACTCCAAGAGCAGTCTACTCTATGTTTAGTGCAGCTGCAAATGATGTCCCAACTCTTATGCTCAATGCTTCTGCCTATGAAGGCAAGCATACTCTTTCAGTACCATAGAACACTACAGCACAGAAAACAGGCCATTCAGCCCTTCTAGTCTGTGCTGAAGCTTTATTCCGCTTGTCCCATTAACCCTCTAGACCTCTCCCGTCCATGTAGCTATCCAATTTATTCTTAAAACTTAAGAGTGAGCCCACATTTACCACGTCAGATGGCAGCCCATTCCACACTCCCAGAGTGAAGAAGTTCCCCCTAATGG
>JAUZTB010000065.1:11342479-11357595 GCA_034780895.1 Rhynchobatus australiae
ATACAATGAGATGGACTCTGACCTCACGATCTACCTTGTTGTGACCTTGCACCTTATTGACTGCACTTTCTCTGTAGCCGTGACACTTTACTCTGTATATTGTTTCTACCTATACTACCTCAATGCACTCTGTACTAACTCTATGTAACTGCAATGTGTAATGAATTGACCTGTATGGTCAGTATGAAAGACATGTTTTTCACTGTACCTCATTACAAGTGACAACAATAAACCAATACCAACACCGAGGGAAGTAACTGTTCTTAACCCTGGTTGTGTGGGACTTCAGGCTTCTGTACCTCCTGCCCAATGGTAGCTGTGAGAAGATGGCATGGCCTGGATGGTTGGGACTTTTGATGAGAGATGCTGCTTTTTTTGAGGCAGCGCCTCATGTAGATACTTTCAGTGGTGGGGAGGGATGTGCCCATGATGTATTGGGCTGAGTCGCCTGCTCTCTGCAGCTTCTTGTGTTCCTACACATTCGAATTGCTGTACCAAACCATGATGCAACCAGTCAGGATACTTTCAACAATACATCTGTAGAAGCTTGGTAGAGTGTTTGGTGATAAGCTGAACCTCTTTAAGCTTCTAAGTAAGTAGAGACATTGGTGCTCCTTTCTTGTGATTGCGTTACACTGTCTCATTCCACCAGATCAGGAAGTCACACTGTCTCATTCCATCATGATCAGGAAGTGATACTGTCTCGTTCCTCAATGATCACCTCACTGTTCATGGCAGTTCCCATTGGTGTACAGTGCTAGAGATGAAATTCTCTGCTCTTGCAGAGTGACACAGCATTGCTGCACTTGACCGGAGTTGAGGGTGGCAGATATCAAGGAGCAGGAGTTCCTTAGTGTCTGGAGAAGAGGGTGTGGGTGATTGGGAGGAAGGGAGTATTTGCAAAGGAGAGACAGTTCAGGGGACTTTTTGAAAGAAATGAAAAGTTTTATTCTTGATTGATAACCCAATTATTACTGGTCTTTCTTTCTCTGTGGTTATATTTAAAGCTATCAGTCATGAAGTAAAACAGGATTAAAGTGAGGGAGCTTTCAGATCTTGGAATTGGCAGATCCACACACATGTCCGCTTTGGAAATTTGTACATCAGTGGGCTTAGGCTTGGAGGGTTAGAGGGATCGTACACAGTTCTAAGTTTGGTCTCACTTATGGGCCAAACCTTTTCTCAGTTTTGAGTGAAATTTTGACTCTGCTCTTCTTGGTCTGAAGTCCCCCTAGACTCTGCACGTTTAGTCAGGAGAATCAGGAGTGATGAGGATAAGGTTGCAAAGGGCTGCAGGGGAAATGCCGAAAAGAAACAGCTGGGATTCTAGGACAAATCATAGCCCCACAGCTGCAGTTGGGGGAGGGACCCGCCCACTCAGGCTTCACCAAACTCTGTGATCTTGGCTGATATTGGTTATTGGTTTATTATTATCACAGGTACCAAAGGTACACTGAAAAACTTTGTTTTGCATGCCATCTATACAGATCATTTCACAACAGAAACGCATCGAGGTAGTACAAGGGGAAAGCAATAACAGAATGCAGCATAAAGTGTTACAGTTACAGAGAAAGTGCAGTGCAGGCAGACAATAAGGTGCAAGGCTATAATGAGGTAGATTGTGAGGTCAAGGGTCCATCTTATCGTACAAGAAGTGTTTCACAGGTTACACTGATTAAATTTCTTACATTGTTCTGGGTCTGACGTGTAATGATTGGACTCTTTGGACCTTACACCGCCCTGCTCCACCACTGGTGTCAAGTCAAGTCAAGTCAAGTTTATTGTCATGTGCACAAGTACAGGGAGGTACAGGTACAATGAAACACTTGCTTGCAGTAGCATCACAGGCACCTAGGTTCAGATAGCATATAAAAGATAAATTATAAAAGACAGTGAAGAGAAAAAAAGACTGTGCAAAACAATACATTAGTGCAAATTAAATTGTCAGAAACAAGACCATGATAGTGCAAGAGGTGATCCGTAGTGTTCTGTTGCTGAGGTAGGGTTAGAGTTGTGCAGGTTGTTTCAGTCTGATGGTTGTAAGGAAAGTGGCTGCTCCTGAATTTGGTGGTGTGGGATTTCAGACTTCTTGACCTCCTGCCTAACGGCAGCAACGAGAACACGGCATGGCCCAGACAGTGGGGATCCTTGATGACAGATGCCACCTCCTTGAAGCAGTGCCTCCTGTAGATGCTGTCAGTGGTGGTGAGAGCAGTGCCCATCATGATGGACCAGGCTGCGTCCACAGCCCTCTGCAGCCTCTTGCATTTCTGTGCTTTGGAATTGCCGTACCCGGCTGTGATGCAACCAGTCAGGATGTTACTCCTGATGGCCAGGAGCCCTCAGACAGACAGACGGTTGAGGTTTAGCGCTCATGGACACCCCTGGCCTGTCCATCCCACAGTATCATATCTCTGGGGAAATAATTGTGTAAAACACCCAACAGTTTCAGTGATTCCTGCAAGTTAAAAGAAACCCCTTACTGTAATATTGTACCAGAACCACACTCTGTGTCACCTCTAGGTGCTGTCTGAGGGCACACACTGGGGTTCTAGGATTAGACCACAATCTGATAGGGTGTAATTTTGCTGAGTTCCGCAGTATCAGAGTGTGAGAGGTCATTGGGTTGGTTACACCACGCCTGTCTCAAGATTCTATTTGATGCTTGCAGTGAATGGGGTCCCAACTGAAGCTGTTAACTTAATCAGATTTGATCTTCCTGGTCAGGACCAGTTTAAAATGCAGGTTTTATTTTAGGCTGGGAATAATTGTCCTGTGACCCTACTCAGGGTCACTTCCCTGGGATACCGTGGAAATGTCCTGCCATTGGATTACCTCCACACATCTCCCTGCATGAATAACTAAAACAGATCCCAAATCTCAGTCAGACCCCTACACCAGCATTGGCTGAGATCTGAAGTCAAACAATGCTGGACACCAGCACCCTGATTCACTCCCACCTGCCTTTGTCTCCACAATTCCAATCTCTCTATATTTCTCCCCCTCTCTTTGTTAGATTCTAAATATTCCCACTGTGAAATGTGAATTCTTGCAGTTTGGAATCCAACTTTTATCAACACACTGGTTTCGCTATTTAAAATGGGTTTCAAACTGAGCGTTTGATCAATATAATAAGAATATGTGCAGTTCTGGTTGCCCCATTACAGAAAGGATGTAGAGGCTTGGGAAGGGGTGCAGAAGAGGTTTACCAGGATGTTGCCTGGACCACAGGGTATGAGCTTTAAGGGGAGGTTGGACAGACTTGGGATTGTTTTCTCTAGAGCAGCTGAGGCTGAGGGGAGACCTGATACAGGTTTACAAAATTATGAGAGGCATAGATAGGGTAGATACTCAGAGTCTTTCTTCCAGGGTAAAAAGGTCATATACGAGAGGACATATCTGTAAGGTGAGAGGGGGCAAGTTTAAAGGAGATTTACAAGGTATGCTTTTCAAGCAGAGAATGGTAGGTGCCTGGAACGCGCTGGCAAGGGAAGTGGTGGAAGCCCATAGCAACGTTTAAGAGGCACCTAGACAGACACATGAACAGGCAAGGAATGAAGGGATATAAGATCATGTGCAGGCAGATGTGTTTAGTTTAATTTGGTATCTTGGTCGGTACAAACATCGTGGGCTGAAGGGTCTGTTCCTGTTCTGTAACAGAGTGAACCCGTGACGGTTTGAATTCAGAATTCATCCACTTCTGGATATTAACTTGTAGCATTTCCCACTGTATAAAATGTGAGTGGATTTTAAAATCAAATCTTTCTCTCAGGACCGTTGTCTGGAATTAAATGCGTGCTCCCCGAGGAACCACACAAACAAGAGGCAATTCATTCCCAAATCTCGTTGGATTTCCAGTCAGAATGAATAGGGAGCGGAAGGCGGGGGGATGGGAATCACAAGCGAAGGCGGGGGTTAGAAGGGGAGATGGTGGGGCCACAGGGAACGGGCGGCTTGCAGAAGGATATTCTGGGAGAACGGTGCACCCTTCAGTGTATTGGAGCTGAGGTGACATCACTGTGAGTGGGAGAGACATTCCTGGGAATGATGTCAACGATCCTGCGGAAGGGACCTCACTTCCCTGGAAGTACGTGTTAGAGGAAAAGTTGAAGCGGCTGAGACGGGACGTGGCTGGACGTTAGTAACCCGACGGCAGCGAACCCTGTGCTGGAGTAGGGGAGTGTGAGGCGGGGAGGGGGAACGGGTGAGAGAGCGGGAGTGTGAGGCGGGGAGAGGGAACAGGAGGGAGAGAGAGAGAGAGAGCGAGAGGGAGAGAGAGTGAGAGGCGGAGCAGGACTAATATCAGAGCCTATGTTGATGTGATCTGTGTTCTCATCAGACCATGAAGTATGTGTGCGTATGATGCTTGCTGAAGGAAGCTTCCAGGCAGTTTAATCCAGTGTCATTGAACCAGAACTCGCTGAAATCCAGTCTCTTCTTGTTAAAGTCTGTGAGTGACTGCCTTGTTTTTTTTCAAAAAATAATTCTGCTTGGAATATTCCAGAAGTAATTTTACAACTCTTGCTTTGAACCTGTGACACTGCTGTGAGTATATATCCTGATTTATAGTGATCACTGTAATTAACAGAACCTGCGACATGTCAGTTTAAAAACCCTACATATTTTGCAAGCATTTGCAGTTCCTGCTATGGTGCAGGGAGCATTCTTTTAATACTGCGTCTTTGGACAAGCAAGATAGTCAGTAGGATTTATGTACGTTGCAGGCACTCTTCTCAAGAATCCTTCTGCGACTTAAGGATACTGCGGGCAATGAAGGGAGAGTTTGTTTGTGTGGTTTTACTGCTGAATAAGGAAGCTGTAAACAATGCGATGAAATCCAGGGGATGTGGTATCTCACAGAGTGCTGTGGTCCTGACACTGCAAGTGAGGGCACTGCTGATTTTAGAACTCTCTCCCTCAGATGTCAAGGCTGGGGGTTAGTTGATAATTGCCTCATTGGGATTTACATCGAACATAGAACAGTACAGCACAGCAACTGGCCCTTCAGCCCACAATGCCTGCGCCAAACATGATGCAAAATTAAACTAAATTTCTTCTGCCCGTACATGATCCATATCCCTCCATTCCCTGCATATTTATCTGTCTGACAGCCTCTTAAATGCCGCTATCGTATCTGCTTCATCTACCACCTCTGGCAGTCTGTTCCAGGCACCCACCACTCTCTGTGTAAAAAACTTACCCTGCACATCTCCTTTGAACATCCCCCCTCTCAACTTAAATGTATGTCCTCTGGTACTTGACATTTGTACTCTGGGAAAAAAGATTCTGACTGCCTACCCTATCTATATCTCTCATAATGTTATAAACTTCCATCAGCCTCTGTCGCTCCAGAGAAAACAACACAAGTTTGTCCAACCTCTCTTCATATCACATAGCGTCCAATCCAGGCAGCATCCTGGTAAACCTCTTCTGCACCCTTTCCAAAGCCTCCACATCTTTCCTGTAACGGAGCAATGTATTCAGTTTTGTTAGGTTAGGGGTTGAATGATGATTTCAAAACCAAAATTAATTGATTTTCTGCAGCCAGGGGTATGAAAACAGAGAAACTAAGGCAGTAGATGGAGGAGAGGTACATGTCAACCACAATCTTACTGACTGACAGAATTTGTTCAAAGGGCTGAATAGACTGCTAAAACCCCTGTATTCTATCGTTCCACTGTTTCTTTGTTCCTGTATTCTATGTTTCTATGTTTATGCGTGCTGTGTACCTTATTCCTTTGTCTCCTATGTGATTTTGGTGTCAGTGTGAGTTGACATCACTTGGTATCATGACTCTGATGTTTCACTGACCATCCAGGGTTAGACCTGGAGCGTGGGGAGGTGCTGTAATGGAGAGAAGACCAGACAGGGCAGGAGTAAAACTGGATGACCACAGAGTCATTCTGGGGCATGTCGGGTACTATCTATGAGGAAGTATAGGCTAGAGCTGCAAAAACAGTAGTAAGCTCACAACTGAGGTCGCTGGATAAAACTGAGAGGTTATAATTACCAGGAGAAATTGAACAGGCTGTGGCTCTACAATTGCAAAGCGTTGACAGGTGACCTCCTAGAGGTGCTAGATTATGAAAATTTTTGAAATAATGGACATAGAGAGTGTTTGAGAGGGAAGACAAAATCAGGAGTCATAAATGTACGAAAGACATTAATGAATCCAATAAGGAATTTAGAGGAAGCTCTTTTGCTTGGGAAGGGTATGGAAAGCAGAACTCAGCATCGCAGGGCGTAGTCAAGGCAAACAGCACATATACCTTATAAAGGAAGCAAGGTGAAAATCTAAGGGAGAGAGGCATTCCAAGTTGTCAAGGGTTGAAGGACACTTGCATGGAGCCAAACTAGAGATACCAAGTAGTTGGGGTGAGCTGTCTCTTTCTGAGCCATACATTCTGTGTAAAAATAATTGTCCTTTCCACCAGCCTCAATGACACATCCTCCACCCCTCTCGCCCCTCCACTTTCTGGAATCAGTTGCTGAGAAATTCTCATCTATCAGTTGGAATGAGAGAGCAATCTATTCACATCAGCATACTCTGCTCTGCCTAGGGAACGCAGCCCATAAAAGTCAATAGAATGAATTTTGGAGGCTGAGTTCAGTCTGCTGGCACTGCTATGTAGCATGTTTGGTACTATCGACCGGAGAGGAATTTACAGGCCACTGACTCCTGCTGCGTCTCACTGCAGTACCTAGGCCAAGTGATTATTTAGCCTCCCTGCCCACAATGTGTCTCAGCAGGTTATTTCCTCACCAATCCCTGTTCATCCATCACCCCTCTGCCCACTGACCTACACTCACCCTTGGTTCAGCAGTGCCTCAAGTTTAAAACCCTCCCATGATCTCACTCCTTCCTATCTCTGCATTTTCCTCCAGTCCTATAAAATTCTGAGAAATTTGTGCTCCTCCAATACTGGCCTCATGATCATTCTCAAATTTAATTGCTCTACCGTGGGCCTGAAGCATGTTCTGGAATTCTATTCCCAAACTTTCCACCTCTCTGCATTTCTTTCTGCCTTTGAGATGCTCTTTAAAACCTAAGATCATGGAATTGTTACAAAGATGCCATTTGGCCCATCGAGCCTGTGTCAAGGTTTTGCCTGAGCAATCCAGATAGTCCAATACTCTGGATCTTCCACTGAACTCTGGAATTTTTTCCCTTCAATAGTTGTCAAATTCATTTTGATGGACACAATTGATTCAAATTCTATCACCCTCTAAGGCTCTGAGTTCCTCCAGATCATTAAGTGTTATTGTGTGAAACAGCTTTCCTCTTTGGTCAAGCCTTTGATTATCTGACCTACTATCTGCTTATGTGGCTCAGTGTCAATTTAAACCCAGTGAAGTGAGACCCAGTGGGATTTTCTTGATATATGCAAGGCACTACATAAATGAAAGTTGTCGATGATCTAGGGGAGCTATTAACATGTAATGGAAATTTGTTCCTGGAACAGTAGCTCATTTTTCTCTTTGCCTCGAGGGAAGATTCTGCATCCCCTGATTTTCCAATGGAAATTATGTAAAGCTGTTTGTTGGTCAGTTGTGGGTAACAGTCTGAGACTTTGGAAATCCCACACCAGATACAGGATAATATAACCCAGGCTGGCACTTCACTGCAGTGCTGAGGGAGTTCCACAGAGTCAGAGGTGCTCAGCATTACATCGTGGTAGTTGGAATTATGACATATGGCTCTATTTGGAGAAAGAGATGGGGGGCTTCTCTCTGCAATAAACATGCAATAAACAACATAAAAATAGATTATCTGCTCATTATAGGTTGTTCCCAGCTAATGGCAGGGTTCCGTTCCTGTGAACTGTTTGTAACCTGAACAGTTTGCAAGTCTGAAATGTGGCCACAAACGAGTTTCCACACAGCAGAAGATGCCTGCAATCCTGCAGCAGTAGATAAATCCACCTCATCACTCTCCCAAATGCTTGTTCATATGTAGGATGTGTACATAAATCAGGCATTCATAAGCTGAGGAGGATATGTATCACATTGTGGATTGTGGGAACTTGCTGTGCACAAATTTGTTGTCGTGGTTTCTACATTACAGAAATGACCACACTTCCCTGACTTTCAGATACTCTGAGATTATGAAGTTGTTGTAGAAAAGATAACCTTTCTTTTCGCCAATCCTCATGCCTCCAGGGCTCAGTCCATCCTTAAAGGTGGAAGAGGTGGAAGAAACTGGAGCTCTTTTCTTTAAAGGCTGCAGAGGCTGAGGATGAAATGAGAGTTTTCACAGTGTTAGGTGAGGATAGTGCACAAATAGAGTTGAGGTGATGCAATTCAATTGTGAAACAGGCCCTGGGGTTTGATTAACCTTCTCCTGTGGCTGTAGAACAAGTAGGTGTGAGAGGAAGCTTCCTCGTCTCCATGTCTCAGTCACTCATTGAGGTAAGTCCCTCCTCTTCCCACCACCCACCACCTTCTCCACACCCTCACAGTAAAACACAACTAAAGATACTGAATTTGTGTGATCATATGTGGTGCTGCTGTACAAAGTGTTTGGAAGTCAGTATAAATATAGTTTCATTTCACCATTAGTTGCTGAACTTTGCCATTGCTTGGCAATTACCCGATTGCTTTCTGACAGACAGACTCTTCAAAACTGTAAAAGCAGGCAATTGCTGGTAGAAAATACAATTCTTTTAAACTATATGTTTACGCAACTAAGGGCAACGGATTTACTGCTTAGTAACCAACTGAAAAATTCCATTAGAAAAGGATACCTCAATGAGTCATCTGCACAGCGCTAGCCAGTTACCCACAGAGAGCAGGTCGATCCCCACTCTGTTAACTGAATAGTCCCAAATTCAGGAAAAGGCATTTGCATTCCCGTAGCTGCCTCCAGAGCTCTTGATCACCCAAAGTACTTTTCAACCAATAAAGTACCGCTAAAGTGGGCATCTCTAGAGGCAGACATTTAAGATGAGAGGGAGAAAGTTCAAAGGAGATGTCGAGGCCAAGTTGTCTTACACAGAGAGTGGTAGATGCCTGGAATGCCCTGCCAGCGTCGGTGCTGGAGGCACGTTTGATAGAGGTGTTTAAGAGGCTCTTAGATAGGTACATGAGTATGCATGGAAGGAGATAGACCATGTGCAAGCAGAAAGGATTAGGTGTCATTAGTTTAATTAGTTTGGTATAACATCGTGGACTGAGGGGACTTCCCATGCTGTGTTGTTGTTCTATATTCTATGGTCTATATTCCAAGTGTAGTCACTATTGTAATAAGGGAAATCCAGCAGCCAATATGAGCACAGCAAGTGATGAAATAATGATGAGATAATATTTTATATTGATGTTGATTGAGGAATAACACAAGAACATTTGAGTTAGGAGCAATAGACCACTTGGTGCTTCGAGCTTGCTCCACCATTAAGTAAGATCAAGGTTGATCACATGCTTCATTTTGTCTCCTGTGCTCTGGGTTATTAAGAATATGTCTACGTCTGCCTTAAAAATAAAACTCTGCATTAACCATCCTTTGTAGAGAGTTCCTAAGAGTCTTGACCTTCTGAGAGAAAAAAAATCCCCTCAATTAAACAAATGAACATACAAATTAGGAACAGACTACTTGATGCCAAGAGCCTGTACTGTCATTCAATAAGAATGTAGTCAAACTGACTGTATCCTCGACTCTGCATTCTTGTCTACCTGTTGTAACCTTTCAGGCCCTGGTTTATCTAGAATCTATCTACTTTTATCTTAAAAACCCCAGTCTAGATTCATCCACAACAGTGAACATCCTGTTTTCATTCACCCTGTCATGACCCCTCATTGTTCAAATTGCTTCTTAGTCTTCATAATTCCAACAGATACAAGTCTAGTCTGTCCAACCATTAAAAGAGTCATAGAGTTAGAGAGCACAGGAACAGGCCCCATGGCCCACCATCTCCATCTATACTAATCCAATTTGCCAACACTTGGTCCATATTTTTTCTATTCAAGTGCTCGTCTCGATTAACTACCTCCTCCAAAATTGGCCTGATCCTGACCTTGAATGGGCAACCCCTTACCTTTAAACAAGTAGAGTGTTCTAGTTTCCAGCCACTGTCTGAGTGAGAAAAGATCCCCATGGACACCTTCTAAACCACTTGCCATTTACCCCAAACCTGTGCCCTCTGGTTTTGGACATTTCTGCCATGGGAAAAGTTTCCTGCTATCTACCCTATCTAATTCATTCATAATCTTGTGTAGTTCTATCAGATCCCTCCTCACCCCCAACCCCCTGGCCTCCTCCACTCCAAAACAAACCCAACCTATCCACTCCCAGTCTCTCCTCATTACTGAAACGCTCCATCCTAGGCAACATCCTGGTGAATCTCCTCTGCAGCCTCTCCAGTGCAATCACATTCCTCCTATAGTGAGGTGACCAGAACTGTACATACTCCTCCAGAATGGATGTTCTCACTCATATATCAACCCCATCAGTATTGACCAGGTCAGTGGGGATATTTCTTCTTCAACCAAGAGAGCAGGCAGGACTTGATTTAACATCTCATCTAGAGGACACCATCTCTGGTAGCTCAGCACTCCTTCGACACTACTGCACTGTTGACCTAAATGTGTAGGTGCAGGCCCCATTTAAGAGTCTACCCATCTCTTAAGTGGGATCTAAGCCTGCAAAATTGTGACTCAAAGCTACCAACAGAGACAGTGAAGTACATTAAAAAAAACCTGCCCATAATTAGAATCATGGATTTTTTTTGTTGTGTTTGGCAATGCACACCCGAAGCGTCCTGTTGGACCTTTGCTGCTCAATGACAAGTTGTCAAGGCTCACAATATCTTCATCTTCAAATATTTATACAATTCTCTTTCCAAAGTTAGTACAAATTCTACCTCCATCATCCTTCCAGCCAATGTTCTCCAGCTCAACAATATCTAAAATAATTCTCCGACCTCACCCTCAGCAACCAATGCCTCTTTCAAGAGAGAGTGATTATTGTCTTGGACCAACAAGGGGCCAAGAGACCTTTGCCGGTGGGTGCCTGATGTAAGGGGTCTGCCAGAAATGGTGGACCACTTTACACAGTATCTAGAGAACGCCTGAACCTGTTGGACTGGCAAGTGAGCAAGCTTATGGAGACTGAAATCTTATTGCAGGAGGACAGATGTGCTTTATTCCCCACTAACTCCTTTACCCCTGAACTGAGGAAGCAGGTAAAAGTCAACAACATTGGTCGGTTTAGACTCTGGTGTTTTGACTGCAGACTTCCACCTCAGTGCTACAACTAAAGGCACTCATGTTTGCAAATGATATTTGGCAAGAATTTGCAACATTGAATATTAGTTATTAATTAAGGCAGACACGGTAGTGTAGGGTCAGGCATGGTAGTGCAGCGGTTAGTGTAACGCTTTACAATGCCAGCGACCCTGGTTCGATTCTGGCCACTGTCTGTAAGGAGTTTGTACATTCTACTCGTGTCTGCATTCATTTCCTCTGGGTGCTCCGGTTTCCTCCCACATTCCAAAGATGTACGGTTGGGAAGTTGTGGGCGTTCTATGTTGGCACCAGAAGTGTAGTGACACTTGCGGGCTGCCCCCAGCACACTACGCAAAGGATTCATTTCACTGTGTGTTTCGATGTACATGTAACTAATATAGATATATCTTAATTATTCTACTATTTGAAAAATTATTCAAGTTAGTTCCAAGTGTCGGGATCACAGATTCTGCGTCAATCTGTAACATGTGGATCTCTGGTTCAGCAACATCTTGTTCACAAATAGCACCTTCCAATATGGTGAAATGCCACAAATCTCATCATGAGTGTGTTATCAAGATGGATTTGACAGCAAGCCTTGGAGATATTAGTGCATGTTAAAAATTGTTTCAGTCAGAGAGATGGGGAACATTTAGAGCTTAGAGCCTTGGTAAGCTGAAGGAATGGAGTTGGTGTAAAAGAGGCCAGAAGGTCACAGAGATCTTGGAGGATTGTCAGGTTGTGTTATAGAGAAGGGGTGGGATGGAAGATTTCAAACATAAGAACTTTAAAATCAAGACATGGATGAACTGAGAGCCAAAGTAGGTTCTATGAGTACCATAGTAACTTAGAGCACTGGGTAGGTATATTTACCCATTAGGCTTTCAAGACCCTGAAAGGTATTTATTATTTTTGGCTAAGCCAAGATTGGGCTTTCATTCCTAACACTTCTAACAAGGCAGTTCATTCACTCAACATAAATGGACTAATTTGTTGGAGCCCAACGCATGCGTCAGTATATTTCTGATCCCTGACATTTAATTTTCTTCTCCTGCAGAACTTATGGCGAGATGGAGCTCTCAGGGAGATGGGGTGATAAGAATCAAATGAATAAGAGCCTGAAAAACGATGTAATCCTATGAGAAGTTCTGATAATGGTTCTGTTTGATGAACAATATAGAGACAGCAGATGAAAAGCATTATACTATTTCCAAACCCTGACAGCCTTCCGGAGGCCAAAGGTCGTGAGCTGTGGTTTATCAGGGCTTACATGTGTTCCACCCAGCACCCAAGGCAGCCCAGTCATGCTGACATTGAATTAAGTAACTGGGAGATGTTAATGCTGTTTTAATAAAGCTTTCATCCCTTCCGGGAATGGGTTGGGTTTTGCTGGAGCCAAGCACCTCCTACATTTGCCAGCTCTAACAGTTTGTTTGTCTGGTGCCTTCTAAAGCCAATAGGGCACACAGTTCAATAGCTTATCTCTTTAGCCCATGAGATTTATACACTGAGGGTGCAGAGGAGATTCACCAGGACATTGCCCAGATTGGAGCATTGCAGTAATAAAGAGAAACTGGATAGGTTTGTTTTCCCTGGTATGAAGGAGGCTGAAGGATGACCTGATAAGGATATCCAAAATTATGAGGGGGATAAGGTAGTAAGAATCTTTTCCCAATTGTGGGGCTGTCTAAGACAAAATGGCATAAGATTAAGGTGAGAGGTAGGAGGTTTAGAGGGGATTTAAGGGGGAATTTCACCCAGAGAGTGGTTGGAGTCTAGAACGTGCTGCCTGAGGAGGTGGTGGAGGCAGAGACTCTCACAGCATTTATGAAGCACCTACACAAGCACTTGAATCACCAGAGCATAGAAGGCTATGGAGGTAATGCAGGTAAATTGGATTAGTATAGGCAGGTGCAACTGTTGGCATGGGCATGTTGGGTAGTTCAATAGGGCCTGTTTCTGTGCTGTATGAGCAAGAAATAGACAGAGGGATGACTGAAAAAGAGAGAGTATTATAGTCAAATCAGGCACGAAAAATAAGAGGGAAAGGAAGCTTGGATCTGGGCCAGTCATTAAGAATAATTACACCATTAAGACTATGCTAATGCCATTATTTAGTGGACTGAACCGTTTTGGAGAATTTAACAGGTAACCAATGGGCAAATGTAAAAAACTACATGGGATGATTATGGAGGAGGTTCCATTATTGCAAGACTAATGATGGAATGGGACAAATACTCCAGCAAACCGTGGCCACTTACAGGGTATCTACTCTTGCTCTGAGAATCTTGCCAATCTGCACCTTCATTGCACGACACTATTCACACTTTTTCAGGAAATGTTGAAGATTTCAACTAGAGCTATGATATTTTTAAGCTCCAAATGGACAGCAAAGGCTCCTTCTCTATTGCCTGATGCCCCACAACAGCTGGCAATCCATCTTGTTGGCCTCCTATATGCTCAATCATATGTATAGACTCTTCATAACTTGGGCATTCATAAGCTAGGGAGAACCTGTATTTTAATGTTGAAAACTTAAGAAACATCTAAAAAAAAATAAATTAAACAATTAAATTAATTTAAACATACTTAAATACTTTCATTACCTCAAAATATAAATCAGGTGAAACTTCTGAATCTCAAAGCTGTTATTGTCCAGTGAATGAAGCCATCTAAACCTGTTTTCTGTCCAACATGGTGTATATAGAACACCCAAATTTCCCATTGGAGGGATACAGTAGTTTAATAGTTAAGCTACTGGTCTTGCAGTTAGAGTTCTGGTCCATTGATTCAGAGACATGTACGGGAATCCATGTCAGCTGGGGAATTTAAAATCAGGTAATTAAGTAAATCTGGAATTCAGCTAGTCTCAGTAGCAGGAGCTATAAAATGACCAGATTGTCATTACAAACCCATCTCGTTCACAAAAGTTCCTCAGGGAAGCAAATCTACTGTCCTGAACTGGCCTGACCTATATGTTACTAGTGTAGTTGACTCTTAGCTGCTTCCTCAGTCCAGGGACAATTGGGGATGGGTAATAAATAAATGAACACTGAAGATGTTATCCCATGAACAAATAAACCTCAGGAAGTTATGGCATCACCACTTGTCTCCATGAGGAATCCAGCACCGAAGCATATTCGGGGAGGAAATTACAAAAGTTTGAGACATTCCTGTCCTCAAAACTATTTGGGGTTGTCAATCTGGTCCTTCTCATGGAATAGGGGGTCACTTTCAGTCTGCCAATCAGTGACACGTGAAATGCACAGGGATCAGTGCTGGGGAATCAGTGCTGGGGATTCAACTGTTTGCAACAGTTGTATGAAGGCACTTTGTGTACTGTAGCCACATTTTCCAATGATACAAGGATACATGTTGTAAGTCCCTTCGTGTCTCACCCCTCCCTAACACCGCTCCAATTCTGCCCTCCTCTGAGTTAAGCCAAAATATTAAAGAAACATAACACAACAGGAAAGTAAGTTGTGAGGACTCAAAGACTCTGCAAGGAGATAGAGATAGGTGAAGTGAGATAGCAAGGAATTGGCACATGCAGTAGAATGTGGGAAAATGTGCAATTATCCACTTTGGAAGGAGGAATGAGAAATCAAATTATTAATTAAAGCAAGTAAGACTACAAAGGGGTTCTACTAAATGAAACACAAGAAGCTGGCAGCAGATACAGCAAGTAATTTGGAAAGGTAATAGAATGTTGGCCTTTATTGAAAGGGGTGTAGAGTATAAAAGCAAGGAGGTTTTGATACAACTTTACAGGCATTGGTGAGACCATATTTAGAAAGTTGTGTGCAGTTTTAGTCTACGTCGGGCAGAAGATACAAAAGCCTGAAAGCATGTACCACCAGGCTCAAGGACAGCTTCTATCCTGCTGTTATAAGACT
>JAUZTB010000065.1:11451624-11462934 GCA_034780895.1 Rhynchobatus australiae
AGAAAATAAAAACATGACACTACTCGACTATGATGAACCAGCACCATAGGCATTGTAGAACTGAGGAATAATAGCTAGGGGTCAAATATCCCCTCTGCACTAAAAATTTACTTCAGCACTGAAAGAGCAGCTCCAAACAATGGAGAAAATCTAATGATACAGCATTTTAATCTAGTGACATGGATTTTAACAAACTGTTTTAACTCTCAGTTGTTAGGCTGTCAATGTATTAAAAGTCCTCCACCATTTTTAATTACATTCCAGAGATCTGAAGGCTGGAACATCAAGCACTTGAGTTTTTCTTGTTAGGTTTTCATCAATTGACTGAATGATGAGGTTAATCACTTGATTCAATGGATGTGATAGCATCACAAGCTTGCATTGCTTCTCCCCACAAGATTAACAGGGATTAGAAAGTTGCAACACCACTCTGAAGGTTGGCAACATTCTCTTTGTTATATTAGAGAAAACCTGTGTACATAATCCACAAAAATATCAATTGTCACATAATTGGATCTAAATATTATTCATATGGTTGTACACAATTGTTTTCATACCATTCCAACTCTATGTAAATATACTTTTGCTGCTGGCATTTCTGGATTTCCCAATCTACCCCACTTGGTTGTCCACAGTAACACTGTGCTCTTTGGTCACCTGAGCAAGTCAGATTGGTTGACAGACCTTGATGTATTCACAGTACCCTGGCTCAGCAGACACTGATAATTATTTGTAAACTATTTATGTCCGAGTAAGGTTCTGGTTGGTTTTTCATGAAGTCTCGTCAGCATGTTCAGGATAATTAGTTCTGCTCAATAATTTATTGTGAAAGTGCAGAGGTGTCCCAACAAAACAGTTCCATGCCAAAGGCACAGATTCATACACACACACACACACACACACACACACGCGCGCGCGCGCGCGTGCGCAAACAAGCACAAGCAGGCACACATGCACATATATGTGCAAGTATACAAATATATGTGCGCGCACACACACACACACACAACCAGTACCACTGGCATCCATACATGATCACCTACACACAGGTTTGTGCAGATACATGAACAAAAACATAGGAACAGGAGTAGGTCATTTAGCACAAGAGCTTATTCTACCATTCAGTGAGATCACAGCTGCAACCCAACACTGCAACCTTGACTTTCCTTATGTCCATTTAAATCATTGATAACAAATATAATACCTTTGGTAACAAGTATCTATCAATCACAGATTTAATATTAACAACTGACGTTTGTGGAAGATTTTCAAATATCTACCATCCTTTGCATGAAAAATTATTTACTAACTTTACTTGTGGAGTGCCTGGCTCCAAGTTTTAGATTCAGCTTCCTCATCCTTCACTTCCGGAAACCTGACTCTCACAAACAGTATATGCCATACTCACAAGAGACACCGATCACCCACACACAGGCATAAGTGCATATATTTAGACACAGTCAAATAAAACATGGACACTTTGAAAATACAAGTGCGGCTCCCGTAGAGACTTTGTGGTTAATATCGATGCCAAATATGAGTGAAGGCTTCAGTTTCTATTCCAAGTTTCAAGAATCTAGTCAAACAGGGTTGCAACACGAATAACACCCGGCGATGCAGAATGTTGCTTAGTTCTGATATTCTATGACATAGAAGGAGGCTATTTGACCCATTGAGTCCATGCTATCTCTCAGAACTATCCCATTCCCAACCTTTTTCCTTGTAACCTGCTTTCTCTCTCTTGTACCTATTAGCACTGATTCTTCTGCCACCATCTTCCATCAAGGTTAATTTACAGTGGCCAATTAACCTACCATCCAGCAAGTCTTTGGATGTGAGGGGAATTCGGAGCACCTGGGGGAAACCCATGCGGTTGGAGGGAGAACGTGTAAATTCCAAACTGACAGCACTAGAGGTCAAGATCAAAGCCAGGTCATTGGTGCTGTGAGGGCAGGCAGCCGTACTGCCCTAGTTATGTCTTGTTCTGTAAAGAACTGCCATTAGACTCATTGTCTTGTGTGTGTGTGTGTGTGTGTGTGTGTGTGTGTGTGTGTGTGCGCGCGTGTGCACGCACGCGCGTGTGTGTGCACATGATCCTGCACATATACAAGGGAGGTAGAATGGTTCTACTACAGTTACCTCCACAGGCTGGATAACAAAGGGACAGATAACCATGGACTTTTTGTTATAATGTTACAAATTACATCATGATGCTGGGTTCATTTGGGAGTAGTTAATCACGATAAAAAATTGACAGACACTGTTGGACATTGGTTTCACATTCTGCTGAACCCAAATGCTGAGTTACTTTTAACTTGGGTGTGAAAAACGCCAATTGGTAATCCAGTTATTGTTCTGCTGTTGTCCAAATGTTCACTTCCTTACAGAGTTGCACAACCACTGACTCACCCACCATCAACATCCTGGGCAAAGGTTGACCAGAAGCTCGACGTATTCAGCCAGATAAGCTTCTCCTTTTTACTCAGTGCCTCAGGATTGAGATGACTTGCTTCCAGTTTTGTGGGTTCTGAGGTGGCTGAGGAGGCCAATATGAGGCAGGAGGTGGCTGAGGGGACCAGTGTATCAGCGGTCTGCAGAGTGGCATGCTCCTTCTTCCATTTAGACAGAGCTTCCATGTGGTCCCAATGTATGGACGCAAGGTTCTCAATGCCATCCCAAATGCTCCTTCTCTACTTTGAGTGGCCATGGGCGAGATTCCCAAGAAGGGAGATGGAGTTTAATCCACACATGTGAGGTGTTTCCCTTTGGGAGGTTAAGTGTAAGGGAAACGTACACAGTAAACGGCAGCACCCTTAAGAACATTGGTGTACAGAGTGATCTTGGGGCCCAAGTTCATAGCTCCCTGAAAGTCACAACACAAATAGATAGGGTGGTAAAGAAGGTGTACGGCATGCTTGCCTTCATCGGTTGAAGCATTGAGTATAAGTCCAGAAGTCATGTTGCAGCTGTATAAAACTTTGTTTAGGCTGCATATGGAGTCATTTCTGGTCGCTCCATTACAGGAAAGATTTGGAAGCTTTGGAGAGGGTGCAGAAGAGGTTCACCAGGATGCTGCCTGGAGTAGAAAGTATTCGCTATAAGGAGAGGTTGGATAGACTTGAATTGTTTTCTCTGGAACACTGGAGGCTGAGGGGAGACCTGATGGAGGTTTATAAAATTATGAGAGGCCTAGATGAGGTAAATAGTCAAGAGTCTTGCACAGGATAGAAATGTCAAATACTAGAGGGCACATGTTTAAGGTGAGGGGGGAAAGTTTAAAGGAGATGTGTGGGGCAAGTTTTTTTTACACAGAAAGAGGTAGGTGCCTGAAACATGCTGCGATGGGTAGTGGTGGAAATAGACATGACAGGGGAGTTTAGGACGCACTTAGACAGTCATATGATCGGGAAGGGAATGGAGGGATATGGATCATGTGCAGGAAGATGGGGTTAGTTTCATTTGGTATCATGGTCAGCACAGACATCGTGGCTCCAACAACTTTCTCCATCTTTCTCATTGCATTGTCGCATCTCATGTCTGACTAAAATCCCATGGAAGTGGTGCTAACCTTCAGAACTAATGGGAAATTGTTCAGCTCTGGTGAGTGTTCTCCAGATCCAAGGTCACCCAAGCCTCCATAGCTGAGTTACAAAATGAAGCCAATACTTGGAGGAAGAGATCCAAGCCATCATTGACTCATTGAAGGAGGCCAGAAGATGGGTCTTACACACACTATCCGCAAGACAAGTGTCATCTACCAATCTGCCTTTAACAATAAAGGTTCATAGCAAGCTACATAAATAAGTGGCCACAAGAGCAAGTCAGAGGCTGAAAAAAAACCCAGAAAATGCTGGAAATACTCAGCAGGTCAGGCAGTATCTGTAGAAAGAGGAATAATCAAAGGTTCAAGTCTGGGACCCTTTGTCAGAACTTCATCGGAGGCTGGGTGTGCTGTGATGAGTGACTCACTTCAGGATTCCCCATGGCTGCTCCACCATCTTCAAGACACATCAGGAGCATCATGGAATACTTGCTACTTTCCTGGATGATTGCATCTCCAATGATTCTCAGAAAGCTCAACATCATCCAGAGCAAAGCAATCCACTTGTTTGGCACACTACCAATCACCCTAACCATTCATTCCCTCCACCACTGATGCAGTGGCTGCAGTGTGTACCATCTACTGCAGTTATTCATCATGGCTACTCTGACATCATCTCACAAACCTACAAGCTCTACCACCAAAAAGGACAAGGGCAGGAGAGGGATGGGAACACCAGCACTTACAGGTTTCTCTCCAAATTACACACCATCCTAACTTGGATATATATTACTCATTCTTTTATCACTGCTGATTCTAAATCCAGGATCTCCTTATCCAACACCACTGTGGGAACACCCTCACTGGAAGGTCTGCAGTGGTTCAAGAGGGCAACTCATCATCCCTTTCTCAGGAATAATTAGGGATGGGCTGTGCCATCTTCTCGCAGCTACCACCAGACAGGAGCCTGAAGTCCCACACCACCAGGTTCAAGTACAGCTACTTCTCTTCAACCATCCGGTACTTGAGCCAACCTGCACAACCCTAATCACTACAGCCTGGCAATACTATGACCACTTTGACCACTTTGCTCTAAAATGGACTTTGTGGTTTTTAGTTCTAATTGTAAAACTTCTGTATAATTGATGTTTAATTTAAGTTTATTTTGTGAGTGCTTCTTATCTGATGCTATGTACCTGTGATGCTGCTGCAAGTAAGTTTTTCATTACACCTGTGCACACATGGGCTTGTGCATATGGCAATAAACTTGACTTTGACTTTGGGTAATAAATGCTGGCCTAGCCAGTGATGGCCAGATCCCTAAAAATGAAAAAGTAACAGGAAAATCAAGGGCACAGTACTCTCCTCTGCCTAATTGTATGGTGTCATTGTAACATAACGCAGGAGACATTCAGCCAGTTTGTGTACAGACACCTTCTTCAAATAGCAAAGTGGCCAGGTTGTTTTTTAGTGGTTTTGGCTTGGAAGTATTTGGTCAGCATTCTGGAGAGAATTCCTCAAAATACTACTGTGGCTCCTTACATTAACCCGGGAGGATACACAGAACATCAATCTAGACTATGTGCTCATGAGGACCTAGTTTCAAGGGTTTACTTTGGGTGCATAAGAGCTTTCCCAAAACATTGCAAGGTCTGAGTGGCTGGTGGGCTGAATTGTTCTTTGAACAGTTAGGAGGAGATTTGGTATGTTCAATATAATAAGGGGCCTCAACAGAGAAAATAGGGAGCAACACTTTCCAGGAGACTGCAGGCTGATAACCAGAAGACACAGATTTAGGTGAATGGCTTAAGAACCAAAGGCCATTTACTCTGCAAATTATTATAACTTGGAATGCACTGCCTGAAATAGCAGCACAGTGGCACAGCTGCTCGAGCTGCTGTTTCACAACCCCAGCGACCTGGGCTCAATCCTGACCTCCGTCACTGCCTGTGTGGGGTTTGCATTGTTCTCCCTGTGTCTGCATGCATTTCCCCCAGGTGCTCCGGTTTCCTTCTACATCCCAAATACATGCAGGACGGTAGGTTAATTGGCCACTGTAAATTGCCCGAGTTTGTAGCTAAGTGGTAGAATCTGGGGGTGTTGATGGGGATGTGGGAGAACAAAATGGCATTTTTAAAGGATTGGTATATAATAGGTGCTTGATGACCATCGCAAACCTGGTGGGCCAAAGGACCTGTTTCTGTGATAAATGCCTCTACGACTTTCTCTATGGCTCAGTATAATCTGGTCCAATTATACCATTCAAAAGGGAATTGGACATTTACTCAAAAGGGAAAGAAATTGCAGGGTACTGGATATGGCAGAATGGAGTCAGACAAACTGAACAACACTTTCTAACACCTGCCTCAGGTCAAAGGCAGTAAATAGCATCCCACTCTGGTGTTTGATTCCATATACAGGATAATCATGACTGAGTCCAATCCTGATAGACACAAACTTTCCAGCAGAGGGCATTCAAGAGTAACTGTGGGACGAACCTTTCTGCATCAATCTCACCCTGCTCCTAATGGGATTGGTGTCGATGGACAAAAAGGTCGGCATGGATGCATTCTGCTGAAGGACCCGTTTCTCTGCTGTACAACACTATAACTCTCTGTGCTCTGCAACACTATAACTCTCTCTTCACACACTCACTTTCCCTTTAAAATTTGATTGGTCTGACTTTCCTGGTTTATGCTGTTCCCACGAGAGAGATAAAAACAAGCATAAATATCGAAACCTTTTCCTCACATTGATTAGCTTGGCTATTTTGATATTTTGTGGGCTAGAGGTTTGGGAAAGGCAGTTTTTGAGCTGTTTGCATCACTAGTTGAAAAGTCTGTGAAAAGTATTATCTATTCCCATTATCAGCCTTTGCAAATTAATAGGAAAATAGGGTTCAATTTTGTATGGCCAATTTTATAAATACATTATGAGATCCCCGGAAGAAAAATGATCACTGTTTAATGCTCAAGTTCTTCATGATTTCCACCTGTTAGATCTTGCAGTACAATATATTTTGTGTCCTTACCTTTCTCACGTTCTCTCATAATATTGGGGAAGGTGCCATATAATTCCAAGTCTTTACAGACAGGTTTATGACACTTCTGGATAACAGGTGATACACTCATTCTCTGGGAAACCAAACAAACCAGTTTACCTGCAGTGTACAAGCGAAGGCTGAATGACTTATTCTTTGAACTGCTAAACGAACGTGCAGAAATTCTAAGTACTGTCATTGAGGAGAAATACATTACCTTGGACCCTGTTCTTCTGGTCAGATCAGGCTTTTACTTCACATGCCTTGAAATCCAGGAGCATAATTTGTAATTGGTTTATTATTGTCACATGTACAGTGAACCACTTTGCTTTGCATGCCATCCAGACAGATCGTTCCAAACATAAGTACATCAAGGTAGTACAAAGGGGAAAAGCAATAACGGAATGCAGAATATAGTGTTACAGTGCAGGGAAAGTGCAGTGCAGGCAGACAATAAGGTGCAACACCATGATGAGGTGGATTAAGAGATCAAGAGTTTATCTTTATCATACAAGAGGTCCGTTCAAGAGTCTTATAACAGCAGGATTGGAGCTGTCCTTGAGCCTGGTGGCATGTGTTTTCAAGCTTTCGCAGGGATTTAAATTTGGCCACAATTGAAGGATGAGGTCAAATGTACACAAATTATGAAGAGAAACATATATGTTTACATCCTTAATTTTATTAATGATTATTTATGGGTGAATCTTTTGTTGTACAGTCATGCCCAACGCTATCACTCTGTGCATGTCCCTGCTCTGCCCTGACCTGACTTCAGTTTGAAAGCTCTGTGACCCCCAGATCCATGACCTGTTGTGGGGGCATATGAATTTAACTGATATCATGGTGCTATTTCAAAGAAGAGCAGAAGACTCTCCCCTAAGTCTCACTCAGCTAAGATTATCTTCCCATTGTCACTTGTGAGACCTGACTGTGTCTCCCATTACAGGAGTGGCTACATTTCACAAGTACTTCATTAGCTGTCCTGGAAGGTTTTAACTAAATATAAGCCTTTTTTGCTACTTTTAATGAGACAGTCTTGCGTCCAACAGTTAAAGTTGTTTATCTTGAATGTTGGGTAGGTTCCTGGCATTGGACTTGAAAGGCAGTTTACTTTTTTCCTTTAAAGCTTTCACTTCTAAAATAATTTGTTGTTTCCCTTGACTGCACTATTTTTGCGCAAGTCTCTTTTGCTATTCAAAAGAATAAATCACTCAACCTTTGCTTTTGCTCTGAAGGTAATCAGGTATGCTTGGTTCCACAGCGGGTGAATGAATCAGTCTGATGTCAGCTGATTCAACTCTTCTGGCTTTGACCTTGGTCCAACCTGATCTGAATTAAAAGAACCAACATTCAGTGCAGTGTCTGAATAAAAACCTACCCCTGTGCCAACAACGGCTTTGTCTACTTTGGATATACTCAAAGATTCATGCAGTTATACAGCACGAAAACAGGTCCTTCAGCCCAACTTGTCCATGCCGACCAACATGTCCATCTATGCTAATCCCATTTGCCTGTGTTTGACCCATAACCCTCTATTCCTTTTCCATCCATGTCCCAATGTCTTTTAAACATTCTAAATGCTGCCTCAGTCACTTCCTCTGGCAGCTTGTTCCATGCGCCCATCACCCTCTGAGTGAAAAACTTGCCCCTCAGGTCCCCTTTAAATCTTTCCTCTCTCACCTAAACCTATGCCATTAGAGTCCCCTCCCCTGGGTAAAAGACTGTGACTATCCACCTTTTCCATGACCCTCGGAATTTTATAAACCTCTATAAGGTCATCCCTCAGCCTCCTTCAGAACAGTGAAAGCAGTCAGCCTATCCAGTCTCTCCTTATAACTCAAACCCTCCAGTCCAGGCAACAGCTTTGTGAATCTTTTCTGCATTCTGTCAAGCTTAATCACCTGCTTCCTATAGTGGTGAACAGAACAGCACACAATACTCCAAATTCTGTGGCAACCATGGGCTAGATCACACCAGATTCATCTTTACATCTCACGTTCACCTCTTGCAGGATAGCTGCAGTCACAGTGACCTACTTCCAGACATGTAGCTTCTCACGTCCTGCTGGTCTGACTGTGGCAGCCGTTCCAAGAGGTTTTGCAATCTAAGGCCCCATCTACAAACCTGACAGCCTTCTGGTAGCTCCCACTGTCAAACTCGTTATCTGTTGTTTCCAAATGTCTCTGCTGATCAGAGGCGTAGTTGAAAAATATGTAAATAATTGATTAAAAATAATCTTAAAAATGAAAATGCACTTAAAATTACATTTGATATATAAATTAATTAAAACTATTAAAATTAATTTGTAAAAAGCAAATCAGTTGCCTTTATTTAAGTTATTGGGGAAGGTGAGTGTCCCCATTCATTTTTGGATCAAGTCCCTCTGTGACTTCTTTCCCTTCTTGTGTGAAGCTCTCCAAGTCTAGGGCATCTCTGTGCACTGTCAGTGCTGACCCATCCCCTGAATTACATGCACACGAATGGGGTTGTGCTTGCTGTGCCATCTGTGGCTGGCATGAAGCTGTACAGCCCCGATGTGAGGGTCTCCAGACACTTAGTATGGACCCAGCACCAGGCTCAGTACTGAGCCCAGTGCACAGCATGAGGCCAGGTGCACTGCCATCTGACCTTCAGTCTGTTCCAGGCTGCAGTGCATCGATGCAGGTCCTGAACATGCTGGCATGCACTGGAGCTGGTTGGCACTTCTCTGCAGGGCCGTTGGATGTCTGTAGACCTGACCTGGCTCTATGTGCAGTCGTAAAGTGTGTTAAACTTAGTCAAAAGGGAGCAAAAAACAAACTGCTGGAGGAACTCAGCGGGCTGGGCAGCAACTGTGGAGGGAAATGGACAGTCAACATTTCAGATCGAGACTGTCCACTTCCCTCCACAGATGCTGCCTCACCCTCAGGGTTTCTCCAGCATCTTGTTTTTGATTCCAGATTCTAGCATCTGCAGTCTATTGTGTCTTCATAGTCAAAAGGAATATCACTAACCAAACCAAGCACCAGTCACAAAAGGAGGTGTTACCAAAAGTTTGGTCTAAGAGGTGGGTTTAAAGAAGTGACTGAAAGGAGAGAGAGGGAGGGATAGTGAAATAACGTGGTGTGGAGAGTGGATTCAGTGCCCTGGATGATACAGCAGAAGTCTGCCAAGGCCGGAGACTGTGCAGATAAGGCAGCCAGATCTGGAAGAGCACAGAGCTACCATTGGCTTGGAGGGTGTTCAAGAAGCAGGAAGGCCAAAGCCACAGAGAGATTAGAAGCCAAAGCTAAACATTTTTAAGTGGAGATGGTTCAGACCCTGATGCATTGCTTCAGCACTAACAAGCATGCCTTCTGCTTCATACAGCTCGCTCTGAATCATGGTTATTTAACGTGAACACCTAATAATCTGCCAACAAAATAGCAATTACAAAATTAGCCAAAAGCACCTTTAAGAACATTGTTCAGATGGTTTGCATCCAGAACGATACATTGAAACAGGACGTGCATGGTTCTCACAGAGGACTCACCCAAGTTAATACAGCTGCCATTATTTGACTGGGCACTGTTCCAGCATGGCTTCAGCCCTTTAGGTATTGGCATTGGTTTATTATTGTCACTTCTACCGAGGTACAGTGAAAAACTTGTCTTGCAAACCGATCATACAGGTCAATTCATTAAACAATGAAGTTACATTGAGTTAGTACGGAGTGCACTGAGGTAGTACAGGTAAAAACAATAACAATACAGAGTAAAGTGCCACAGCTACAGAGGAATAAGGTGCAAGGTCACAACGGAGTAGATTTTGAGGTCAAAAGTCCATCTCATTGTATAAGGGAACCATTCAATGGTCTTATCACAGTGGAGCAGAAGGTGTCCTTGAGCCTGGTGGTACGTGTCCTCAGTCTCCTGTATCTTCTACCTGATGGGAGAGGAGAGAAGAGAGAATGATCCGGGTGGGTGGGGTCTTTGATTATGCTGGCTGCTTCACCAAAGCAGCGGGTGGTAAAGACAGAGTCCAAGGACAGGAGACTGGTTTCTGTGATGCGCTGGACTGTGTCCACAATTCTCAGCAGTTTCTGGCAGTCCTGGGCAGAGCAGTTGCCATACCAAGTTGTCATGCATCCAGATAGGATGCTTTCTATGGTGCATCAGTAAAAGGTAGTGAGTGTCAAAGGGGACAAACTGAATTTTTTTAGCCTCCTGAGGAAGTAGAGGCACTGGTGAGCTTCCTTGGCCGTGGCATCTACATGGTTGGACCAGGACAGGGTATTGGTGATGTTCACTCCTGGGAACTTGAAGCTCTCAACCCTCTCGACCTCAGCACCACAGATGTAGACAGGTGCATGTACACCGCCCCCTTTTCTGAAGTCAATGAACATATCCCATCGCAGTCAGACAACAGCAACACAGGGGGAAGAGAGCAAAGGAGAAGAGAGAGGCTCAAAGTGGTGGGGAGAAGGCTCCAAGAACTCCCAGCGAACATTGAAATAGACAGCAGGTGGTTGGTCCAGGGGACCAGGTTACCCACCAGACCTCCTGTATGAGCAGCCTGGTAAGAGGTGGTTAATGTACTGCCTGTTTGTGGTGCAAATCCACAACCAATGAGGCAATTCCAAAAGAAATTATGCAATCTAATAAGGTAGGTGAAGATGAGCTGAGAAACTATTCATAAGAACATAAGAAATAGGAGCAGGAGTCGGCCATCTGGCCCGTCGAGCCTGCTCTGCCATTCAATAAGATCATGG
>JAUZTB010000065.1:11582101-11595807 GCA_034780895.1 Rhynchobatus australiae
CTTTATCCTGGCTATCTCCCCTCTGCTATTTCTGTCCAGATGAAGGGTCTCAACCAAAAACTTCAACTGTCCATTTCCCTCCACAGATGCTACCTGACCCACTGAGTTCCTCCAGCTGTTTGTTTTATGCTCTGGACTCCAGCATCCACAGTCAATTGCGTCACCTAGTTCTTTCTTTTGTTCTGCTTCTGAGGTCCATTGCAAATGGAAACGGTGTGATAATGGATTAAACAGATCCATTTAGTGGGTTTGATTAATGTCAAATCACTCACAAACCACATCAGGTGTTGTGCATTGAAACCACCTAAATCCCAACCTGTTATTCCTCCTCCTGCTCGTCTGCCCTCACATCTGAGAGAACTTTCCAGAGTCCCAGCAAGGTTAAAGCTACAGCTGTTTCACACATGCATATCCATTTCCTCTCTCACAAATTACCCTTTATACCAGAGTAAAGCTCCTGGAGAAAGCAGCAGGAGAACAGCCGATATTTAAGGACTTGGCAGATCCTCAAATATTGTACAGTTCAAGGGCAAATATCAGGCACCCGGTAGCTGTTATTGTTGTATTGGTGACGCTGGAGTAAACATGAGCAAACTAAATATAGCATGGGCAAAACAAACAGCTATGTTGTGGCGTGCTGGGTGGAGTACTGTGCCCCTCTCTGTTCCACTGTGTCAGACACCACAGAACTCCTGAAAGTTTCTGCTGATTTCTTAAATGTGACTTTAAAAGCAAGGGTCCTCCAGAGCGTAACTCTGGGACTCCATCTTACAGACTGAATAGTTGTCATTCAGGGTAATTCTCCTTCCCCCGGGCCTGCCAATCCCATGACATTCACCCTACAGTGTCCAGGAATTGACCATTAATCTCCAGGACAGTGACACCCAAGAACGTTCCTGGGAGGCAATGGTGTGCTTATTATTTTCCTGAAACACTTCATGTACTGGTAATAAAAACAACATTGAAAACAGGAAAATAGAGACTTTGACCGGGTGGGGCAGTTGGAGGAGATCACATTATGAAAACTCAGAACCGCCCAGCAAGCGATAGAACACAATCCTTCTCAACTCTTACTCTTTAAAGCCTAAAGTAATCTCAGATGGTGCGACTTTTTTTTAAAACCATCTCACCTCACCTTTGCTAAAGATGTTTTCTGTAGGAAGTAAATGGGAATCTGTGTAAGGCAACTGGGAACTGATCCCCTTTCCAATTCATCCTCAGTACACTGGCAACACAAAGAAAGCTGGCAATCATCGCTCATCTCCTAGTTGTTCCAGAAGGAGGTGGTAGTTTTATCCCTGAACCATTACTAATGATTAGCCAACACTATAGTTTAATAGCCACTGCGGAGGGGCAGCTAGACATCAATCTCATTAGTGTGGTATAAAACGTACAGTTACAAAAACAGATTTTTCCCCTGACACATTAATAAATCTCAGTCAGGTTTTCCAACAAGACTACAGATTCTCAATCACTTTGATAAATCATTTTTTGATTGCCGATTCCTTACATTGCCAACTCTCACTTGTGAAATGCATTAGTATAAATGAGGTGGTGAAGATAATGAACCAACAAAGTTATGGACCATTGATGTGGAGAGAAGAATTTGAATTCCATTGTGGCAGATGGGAATTCAAATTCTGGTCATTAAATAACTCAATAAGAAAAGCTAGTCTCACTAATAGCAACAATAAAAATGCCTGTCTGGTTTACTAATGAATTACAGGAAAAGAAGTCTTCTGTCCCTTACAGACCTAAGTGTGGCCTCAGAACTACAAATGTGGTTGAATCTTAACCACCTTTGCTCCCAAGCTTAGACTGACACAGTGAGGTATACTCCACTGTTGTAGGAATCACCTTTCATATAGGTCTGTAAACCATGGACACATTAACTGCAGTGGTTCATGAAGGCAGCTCACCACCACCTTCTCAAGGACAATTAGGGACAGGCAATTAAATGCTGGCTCAGCCTGTGAAGCCCACATCCTTGAATGAATAAAAGATCATGGAATTATCCCCAGTGTCCTGGCCAATGTTTATCTGCTAACACAACTATTAAAAATTACTGTTCGATGGCAGCTTGCTAACAGCAAATTGGTTGCTGATGTGATTAAACTTCAAAAGCACTTCATTGTGAAAGATTTTAGACTTCCTGAAAGGAATGCAAGCGGTGTAATAGAAATGTGGGGCTAGACTCTTTTTTATATAAAGGGATTTCAAAATCTTACACTGTAATGGCAGAGAATTTAATTTATGGTTCATAGCAAGTCAGGCCCCTAGTTTTACAGGTGTAATCCTGAGGCAAGTCTCAGACTCTGGGCCATACACTGGCACAGTTTGTGGAACTGCTGCCTTGCAGTATCAGCAATCTGGGTTCAACCCTGACCTCTGGTGGAGTTTGCACATTCTCCATGAGACTGGGTGCATTTCCTTCCAGGTGCTCTGGCTCCCTCCCAAATCCCAAAGAAGTGCAGATTGGTAGGTTAATCGGCCACTGTAGATTGTCTCTAGTGTTGGCGAGTTGTAGAATATGGGAGGAGTTGATGAGAAAAGATTAGAAGGAAAATTAGCAGGGTAAGCAGATTGCTCTGTGAGCAGGCATAGACAGGACAGGCTGAAATCCAGGGTCTTCAATCTGAAACATTAGCTCTGTTTCTCTCCCCACAGATGCAGCCTGACCTGCTGAGTATTTCCAGCATTTTCTGTTTCTACTTGGGCTGAATAGTCTCTAGTGTGTCGTAACAAAATATGGAATTTATCCTTGGTGTTCATCCTATCAGCTGGAATAATTTGAGATCCTGCCAGATCCTTGCAGTCACTAGGCTAGGGAAGAGGCAGAGGGACCCAGGTCCTAACCCAATGGTCTCTATTGGTAAATGAGCTGCGTGGTTGGCACTCCTCTCCACCGGTTCATCCACAGATGGGCAGTGGCTGAAACAAGCCATCCCAGCAGAAGATGATAGCTTCAGGACAGAATGTTGCCAGGACTCGAGGGCCTGAGTTGTATGGAGAGGTTGGGCAAACTGGGACTTTATTTCTTGGACTGTAGGAGATGGACGGGTGACCAGGTGTATAAAATCATGAAGGGCATAGATAGGGTGAACGCACACAGTTTTCCCACAGGGAAAGGGAACCAAAAACTAGCGAGCATAGGTTTAAGGTGAGAGGGGAAAGATTTAAAGGGGACCTGAGGGGCAACTTCTTCACTCAGAGGGAGGTGTATTTATGGACTGAGCTGCCAGAGAAAGTACTTGAGGCAGGAACAACAGCAATATTTCAGATACATTTGGATAAGTACGTGTATAGGAAAGGTTCAGAGGAGTAGAGGCCAAATGCAAGCAAATGGGACTCGTTTAGGGTGGGCGCCATGATCGGCATGGATGAGTTGGGCTGAAGGGCCTGTTTCCATGCTGTATTACTCTATGAGAGATGGAAGAGAAAATTAACATGGAAGATAATCAGTAAAAAGAACCAAAAGGGAGACAAGGAACCTTTTATTTTAGCAAGTCAGTGTGTTATGTTCCAGAAATACTACTCGATGGTCAGAAGTAGACTCGGCAAGCTGGATATATCCAACCGGAAAGGAAAATTAAATTGCAGTGGCCTGTGACTGTTTGGAGAGCCCTTTCAAAAGAGCTAGCACAGATATGATGACCTGAATGTACTTATTCTGTACTATATGATACCATGAAGAAAAACCTTGGCTGAAAGGAAGCTGTAATGCACGAGGAATCCTAGGAATCCAGGAATGTGTTTGGAGTATCACCAAATCCTTCTAAATTTATGATACATAAGGGGGGCACTCAACCCATGTTTTTCTCTCCCACCTTCCAGCACCTGAGCCATTGTCCTGCAGGAAATCAGAGTGCTGGCAGTTGAATAAGATCAACTCTTCCTCCTGTGCCCTGCTTGGTCTTCACCCTAAACCCCTCCACCCCTCCCCACCAAGGCAGGACATACTGTGGACAGGTGCCAAAACAGCTTCTTAGGAAAACACCCACAACACTTAGAGGTAAAGCAGATGGGACTTGCGTAGACAAGCCTCAGTACAAATTGGCAATATTTCAAAGGAGGGAGAAGGAAACCTGTTGGAACAGGCCTCAATCTCTATGCACTGACTCCAGGGCACCTTGTTTATTACACAGAAACAAGAGAGTAAGACTGACATTCTAGGAAATGCTTCAATCAACCATTGCGACCCCCTCCCCTCAACACCAACAGACCAATGGCGTTCAAGATCCCAGAGACCATGTCAAGTTAGCCACAGTGACCCAGCTATCATTCACACATAAACACAACTGTCACAAAACTCTGACATTGATGTGAAGACCAAACATCAAGCTGCAACAAATGCAAGTAAAACCAACTGTAAGTGAAGAAGGAAATAGCGCTAGGTTCAAATTTTAGATTGCGAGGAGGGATGAGTACCAGAAGGAATGATTTGGAATGGCTCCTGAATTCCATAAGATGGGATGAGGACAAATAGAATCTGGAGAGAGAGAAGCACTGGATACAACGATATAGCATTCACAACACAATCAGCCACAGTGCCAGTGTTAATGCTGTGCCTTCAACATCAAAACCCATTCAGGTATCCTTCACAGCAATCAATTTACTGTGAGAATATTGAGCACATCTCTGCTGTCAGCAAGTGCAACTACTTTTTTTGTTTAAAATCAATCGCAGACAGCTCCCGATTTATTTTTTCTATTTAATCATTCATAGCTGATACATGCAAGACTAGAACTTGTCTCCACCTCTGTCCTCAAGAAGCTGGCAGTGAGTAACTTCTCCAATGGCTGCAGACCAAGTTGTAGAGGTTCCCCTGTAATGCCATAGATTTTCTTGGATTTTGATCCAGGCACTAGGGAAAAGTGATAAATGTCCAAATCAGGACAGTGGAAACCAAGCAACCATATACTGCAGACAGGGTACATGGAAGCTTTGTGAATGGATGATTTGCATCGTGGCTTGGGTGCCCATCGATCCATTGATTTTTCCTGGACAGTGCCAATCTTCTTGATTATAGATGGTGCTGCCCTCATTCAAGCAAGTGGACAGTATTCCATCAGACTCTTGGACCATAAGACATCGGAGCAGAATTAGGCTATTCAGCCCATTGAGATTACTCCACCATTCGATCATGGCCGATTTATTTTTCCCTCTCAACCCCATTCTCCTGCCTTCTCCCCGTAACCTTTGACACCCTTACCGATCAAGAATCTATCAACCTCTATTTTAAATATACACAATGACTTGGCCTCCACAGACGGCTGTGGCAAAGAATTCCACAAATTCACCACCCTCAGACTAAAGAAATTCCTCCTCATCTCTGTTCTAAAGTGATGTTATTTTATTCTGAGGCTGTGCCCTCTGCTAGGCTTTGGAGAGTGATCAATCCATGATCTTCAAACGTCACTTCAGTTTGTAGATAATTGGTCTGTTTAAATTTCTACTCAGTGGTGACCTCCGGTATGCCGAGTTAGGGATTTTGATGATGCAAATACATTAAATTTCAAGGGCCCCCTCTTGTTCAAAGTGGACCCCCTCTTATTCAAAGTGGGGCTTGCAAATTGGAGCACTGAAGGCAAGGGGAAAGTGCTGATGAAGAAGGGGTTCAGTGTGAAGAGCGTCACTCGATGGAGTGAGATTAAGAGTGAGTGCGAGAGGATGGGTACATACGTGTGGCAAAATGTGAATGTAACAGGTGGTGAAATGGATGATGTGCTAATGCAAGAAGAGGGGAACTGAATGGATTACAGTGTGTGTGAGGAGATGGATGGGGAACAGTGTGTGAGAGTGGCGAGATGGATGGGGTACAGTGAGTATAAGAGGGTATGGAAATAGTACATTGCAAACATATAAAGAGTAATGAAGGAACATTGTGTAACCCACTAACTAAAGGTACAAAGGCTGAGCAGCAACTTGTTTCTACAAGTTAGGTCATACTTGAATTGCTGGGCTTTTAGAAGCCAAGTAACAGCTCTTGCTAGTTTCCTAAGTTACTGCATGCAGAACGCAGAGTCAGTGAGCAAAGATGTCAGAGGTTGGAGGGGTTCGGGAATGATTACCTTCACCAGGTCCTTCTGACCCAATAAGTATTTCAAAGGACGAAGAGCAAAGTATAAACACATGCTGTAAAGGTGTGGATAAACCTGCATCTTAGTGAATGGCAGAACATGCTCCAGGCCCAGAGCCTCAACCACTTTGAAAGCAAGGACAAAATCACATGAGTGAGATGTACATTGGCCATCCCTTCATTCATGATCACTGGGTCAAAATCGTGGAGGTCCATTGCTAAGAGCACCTTCACCACTCCAACTCTTCTCCCACTCCTCAAGGTTAACTGGGGAAGGGCATTATATAACTTTGGTCTCCACTCTATCACATGCATACCCACTCTCCCCACCCTTCTCTGCAACTCAGAACATGCCTGCCTGCTCACTTTTCCAGATCTGATGAAGGATCCTCGAACCAAAACATTGACTGTTTCGCACCACACTGATGCCCAGTGACCTGCTGTTCCTGTTTCAGGTTTTCAGTTGCTGCTGTGTTTTCCTGCAATAGGCCTCATAATGCTGGCCTTACTAGCCACAGTCACAATGTAGAACACAGAACAGTACTGCACAGGAACAGACTCTTCAGCCCACGATGTCTGTGCCAAACACAGTGCCAAATTAAACCAAATCTTTTCTGCCTGCACGTGATCTATATCCCTCCATTCCCTGCACATTCATCTGTCTATCTAAAAGCCACTATTTTATCTGCTGCCACCACCACCCCTGACAGGCCATTCCAGGCACCTGCTACTCTCTGTATAAAAATGTCCCACACCTCTGCTTTAAACTTTTCCCCTCTCACTTTAAATGCATGTCCTCCAATATTTGACATTTCTACCCTGGGAAAAAGATTCTGACTGTCCACCCTATCTATTCCTCTCATAGTTTTATAAACTTCTATCAGGAGAATTTTGCTTTTGAATTTTGAAAAAAAAAGCAAGATTGTTACTTTTGTGAAATAAGCTTTGTATTAAAACCAGATCATAACTCAACGGAGTGTGCTACAATTCCCATGCGCAGATCAGCATATATCAATGGGAATGTCTCCTACTGCAACTTATGTAAACCAAAAGGAAAGATCCTTACTGGGAGATTGGGAGAGAGTGATGTTTACATACAGTATCTGTAGAGTGACTGAGAAAGGAAGTGGAAAAGACATGCAGAGATAGATAGAAAGCAGAATTTTTAAAAAAGGTGCACAGAGAGGGAGAAAAAAACAGAAGGACAGTTTGACAGGTGACACCCAGACTGGTACTTTAATATTTTATTATATATCCTAAAGGGTTAGCACACCTGCTTCATGTTAATCAATGATCATATAAGTACATTTATTTATGCAGCTGGAGTCACTATTTATATAATCTGCCTGGTGTAGCTGAGAAAAATTCTATGCAATATTTTTCCAGGAATTTGCATTCATGTGGAACATCGAACTCGTTAATGAAGACAAGCCAAGAAGCAGCAGTGTGTACTTTATTGTCTAATTCCAATTCCTGACTGTGTGAGCAGCTGAAACGGAGAAGGAGAGTAAGGTGGCACCGAGAAATGAAAATTAAAACAGCTGGAGAAATCTGAAGTAAAAACAGAAAATATTGGGAACATTCAGCTGGTCAGGCAGCGTCTGTGGAAAGAGGAACAGAGTTAAGGTTTCAGGTCGAAGGCCATTGGTCAGAACTGGGAAAAAGGGAAATCAAGCTGGTCCAGTGTTGAGGCCAAAACAGGTCACATCCAACCATGTAGAACCCAAGTGTCAGCCTAGATGTTTTGCTTGAGTCTCTAGAATAAGGCTTAAAACCACAATCTCACCACAATACAACAGTGGAAAAACTTCAAAAGCATCTCATTGACTATGAAGCACTGGAATATCAATGAAAAATGCAATATAAATCTGGTCTTACTCAATAAAAGGAGAATCTGGAGCAACTAAGCTATGGCTGTCATCAAATAATCAATGTTATATTAAGGTAATCAGATTATCAGTGTGTTAGAGACTGGTCAGAGTCCAAGAAAACAATGTTGTGCCTTTACAGGGTTTCAAATTACCCTCAACAGAACCCAGGAGAACATTTGAGAGATTAGGAAAGGTTTAATGTGTTTTAAATTTATTTTTCTGTTTATTAGTTATAAAAATATTGGAGGGGAAGGGACGAGAAAAGATTGGTTGACAGACGTAAAGAATCATCCAATCAGGAAGCGAAGAACCTTTGATTTTCCAATTGGCTGTGAGAAGCTGGGGCTGTGATGACGGACACCTCGTGTGACGAAAAGCAGGGAGTGGGGGTGGGACATGTGATAAGCCTTCCAGGAAAACATTTCAGAGTTGTCAACCCTAGCTTGGAGGAAAACATGATCATTATCAGGAGATAGAAAAGGTGAGTCAAATGAGCAACCGATCTTAGACTGCAACAGAGTGCCTCATGATAAAAATTAAAAATAACCCCTCATTGAATCTGAAGTTCTCACAGCCCCTAGTCTCTGCCACCAAAAGTGTCACGTTTGACCATTATAAATAAAAACAAATTCCTGGAAATAATCAGCATGTCAGCCAGCATCAGTGGAAGGAGAAACATTCATTTGTTTGACGTTGATGACTTTTCATCAGAAACATTTAATAGGATTAGTGTAAATTAGTGTTTGGTGGTCAGTGTGACCTCAATGGGCTTTCTTCTGGGCTGTATAAGGCCAGAACTGGGAGGAGATTTTTTTTATATTTTATATTTTCTTTACAGCGTGGTAACGTGCCCTTATTGCCCAATGAGTCTGCGCTGCCCATTGAGTTGAAATGGATAAGATCATGAAGTAACTTGTGAATGGAGGCTAACATACATCGACAGGTACCAGTGTATGACTTGAATGGAACATAGTGTGTTAGGATAAGGGATACTGCCAGAAGAGTTTTTGATGAACAGAAGCATATGGAGGGTAGAAAATAGGACAACTGGAGGCTATTGGAAATATCATCGAGAGTAACAAAAGCAAGGCTGAGGGAACAAGAAGTATCCTCTATTGTGCAACTTATACACACAAGGCAAGTGGCATTGGATCAGAGTGACTTTGCTTCCAGTACATGTACAGAAATTGGCTCATGAGCATACCATAAAGCAATGAATGCCAGATGCAATTACATTTCCAGATTGCATGGTGCACTATGCCTTTCCATTCCATTCCAAGGCAGCCAGCTGGGAATCAAAAGTTTGAGGATTTAAATACAGTTGTAGTTTGCCCACAATGGCTTCATCCATTGCAAAGAAATGATATGACATTGACAGGATGCAAAATCCCACATTGCTGAGTATAGGTCTGTATCCAATTAAAAATTCTGTTTTGCTAACAGTACTCATGCTGAAAACATACAGGCCAGGAAACTCTCCAGCACTGTGCCATTTCTATGTTAGTTAATTCAGTTTAGTCCAGTAAAAATCATTGGCTGGCCACAAATATTAATTTTAGAGACCTTCTCACAACACTTCGCATATATATTTATTTAACAAACTCTGTAACTAGGGAAGTAAAGCATTCACAATGATCAGGAAAAACTTGCACACTTTGCTATTTGTCTATTTCTATTTCACTCTTCTGTTTCACCAACCAATGCACAAGCCTTGCAGAATGAAATTGAAAATTTGGAATAAGTTAGCATTTTGTTTACCAATCAAAAATTCAATTCCCACCCTCCCCACCACTGGTGACATCTTCAAGAGGCAGTACCTCAAAAAGGCAGCATCCATCACACAGAGGACCCTCACCAACTGGGACATGCCCTCTTCTTGTTACTACCATCAGGGAGGTGGTACAGGAGCCTGAAGACCAACACTCAACGATTCGGAAACAGCTTCTTCCCCTCCGCCATCAGATTTCTGAACGGTCCATGAACACTACCTCATTATTACTGTTTTTTGCACTATTTATTTTTGTAATTTATAGTAATTTTATGTCCTTGCACTGTACTGCTGCCGCAAAACAACAAATTTCATAAAATCTAAGTCAGCGATGGTAAATCTTATTCCGATTTTGAATTGATTAAGACGGGATTCCTAACCAACCCCTTGTGGCTAAAAGCTCACCGGACAACACTGGATTAATTAGAGCAGCAATGTAGTTAATCTCAAAGTCTCTAGATGTTTTAAAAACACATTCTTGGAAAGTTGACACTCCCGTCAGAAAACCGCTGATCTTTGAGTCACTTTCAGAGACATTGTTGTATTACTGAAGTCACATCTGGGCTGGAAGAGATCAGGATGGTAAATTTCTACATCCAAAGGAGATGAGGGACCCATTTGTGTTTTCATGAGAAGCCAACAGTTTAACAGCAACAACTGCTTCAACAGCAATTGTACAATGTTGTCTTTAATGCAGAATTTCATCTTAAATGTGCCACATGGGAGCCATTCTAGATGGAAGCTGACACCAAGCAACAAAAGGTATGTTGGTGCAGGGAGGAGTTCGATTCTAAGAGTGCCTTGAAGGAGGAGAGCGTGTGCTAGTGAGCAAATTCAGGAACTTAAGGACCTATGCGGCCAAAAAAATTCCCGGTTGATGATGGAGAGTAGAAAATATACAAGAGCGCACAACTAAAAGAGTAGAAAGATACAAATGATTGCAGGAAGGTTACAGGGGTATCAATGTTGTTTCAAATCAAGATAGACCTGAAACTCAAATTTTATTCCTCAGCCTGAATTGTTATTTTCAGCATTTGTTGTTTTATTTCCAGACTGGAAGCAAATTCCAATTCTCCAATTGTCATTGTGAAAATGGAATTCTCCTTTTGAAATATGAATTTACATTCCAGAGCATCATTTGTCCTGGCTTGTTGAT
The DNA here is from genome assembly GCA_034780895.1 of Rhynchobatus australiae. Classification (NCBI taxonomy): domain Eukaryota; kingdom Metazoa; phylum Chordata; class Chondrichthyes; order Rhinopristiformes; family Rhynchobatidae; genus Rhynchobatus; species Rhynchobatus australiae. Next base: position 11,592,976 of record JAUZTB010000065.1, read on the forward strand.
CAACGAGCATAACTGGTTACAAGTCCAATGATGTGACCAGGGAACAACTCAACTCACTGCAAGGAGAGGGGAAAATAATCAGAAAGTTACCTAATAAGTCTGCACCTACTCATCTTACAGCAGTCTCTGGGGTCACTCACTCATGTCTCCAAGAGACAGAATGAACCATTTTACACTCATGGTGTATGTACATTGTCCTGTGACATGTGGCTCAATACAAGCCTGTACCCCAGTGCAAATGAGTGAAGAAGGCCATTCAGCCCATTACATCTCTGCCAGCTCTCCAGAGAGCATTCCCAATTATCTGCCCCTCTCCACATCTACTTCCCTTTACTTTGTAACTTAATCTTTCACAGATACACACTGACTCCTCTTATTTCTGCCATTAACCTACACTAGGGGTAATTTACAGTAGCCATTTCATCCGTCAGCATATCCTTGGGAGGACACAGGGACACCTGGAGGAAATGCACGAGGTCACAGAGCCCCACACAGACAGCACCCAAGGTCAGCAGCAACACACAGTCTGCTGGAGGGACTCAGCGTTATCGAGCAGCATCTGTGGGAGGAAAGGAATTGCCGATGTTTTGGGTCAAAACCCTGTATTGTGTCTCCAGCACCCAAGGTCAGGATTGAGCTGGGCTGAAAGGCAGCAGCATTAACTGCTGTGCCACCATCCCACTCTACTTTCTTTGACTATGGAAGAAAGCAACTATAATCACTGAACCAGAAGCAGCACGTTCAAGCTGAACTGCAGAGCCTTGGGCACATTTCAGGTTGGCAAAGCAGCACTCTATTAAGGGAGTCAAGGTGCCACTTTTGGATATGACATTAAAGCGAGATCCCATTTGTCCTCTCAGGAGAATGTAAAAGATCCAGTGTTCCTGCAAATATTTATCAGTCAACGAACATCACTGAGACAGCTGAGCTGCTCATTATCGTTACTGTGGGATTTTCCTCTTCAGGACGCGTTTACCACAGTTAAATCCAAATTGAAGTAATTTACTGGCTGTAAAGTCCTTCAGGACGTGCTGGGGTTGCTTTATAAAACACAATTTCTTCCTCTCTGTTTTACATCTCACCTTGTCGTATTGAGGTGAAAATACAAGCCAATTCTTCCATTTTTTTCTAAGAACACCAAGTCTTTTCAATATAGAAAGGATTTTTTTTTTAAAACCATATATACAATCAATGTATTTCATTTTACTCTTCAAGAGACCATGAAGGTGGAGTGAGGCAAGTAGCAAGCAAGGCTGGTTGTTCGAATGATCCACCTTGCATTAACCAGTTCACTGTTATGCGAACAGTTCATTTAGAATTGCCATGCCCTCAGTTCTCCACATCACAGAATGCAAGTTCCAGATTTTCACTCCATGCGTGAAGAGGTAGAGTTTTATGGCATCATATCTTACTTTAGGTTTAAGATCCCTGCTATTGGATGTAATGACAATGAGCAGATTCACTAGAATCATCCTAGCGTGAAAAGCACTAAAGGTTGCAATATTGAAGCTTGTGCTTCCTCAAGTTTAGGTTAAGAAGTGAGCTGTTTGAGCTGAAACAACACAGGAGAAAGGGACAAAGCACTGGGAAAATGAGAGCAATAGGGCATAGCCTTAAAACTGAATCCAAAAGACGCAAATGTGGAGAAGGCACACCAGCATCTCTACTTTCTTAGAAGTCTACGGAGACTCAGCATGTCATCAAAGACTCAGACAAACTTCTACAGGTGTACAGTGGAAAGCATTCTGACTGGTTGCAATCATAACCAGTTGTATGGAAACTCCAATGCACAGGAACACAAGAGGCTATAGAGAGTGGTGAATTCAGCCAGTTCCATCATGGGTACAGCTCTCCCCACCATCATGGACATCTACAAGAGGTGATGCCTCAGGAAGGTGACATCCATCATCAGTAGGTCAAGCAGCATCTGTGGAGGGAAATAGACAGTCGTGGTTTCAGGACAAGACCCTTCATCCATCCAGGTGCTGCCTGACCCACTGAGTTACTCCAGCAGTTTGTTTTTTGTTTCAGGTTCCAGTCTCTCGTATCTTGATTAAATGAATGATCCTGCGCAGGAGGTTGAGAAGCCGACCCCTGATCCTAATTCAAAGTTTACAATTTCACTCGTTTATAGTCAGAGGCATATGTACGTGAGGTATAAATGCCATGAAAATTAGCTTTATGCAGCAGCAGAGACCCCCACCATCCGGGCCATGCCCTCTTCTCATTGTTGCCATCAGGCAGGAGGTACAGGAGCCTGAAGACCCACACCTCAAGGTTCAACAACAGCTTCCTCCCCACTGCCGTCAGGTTCCTGAACCAACCTGAAAAACTCTTAACACTGCTTCAGGCTATATTTCTCTCTCTCTCCTTTCACTAGTGCCATTATGCTTATTTTGTTATTCAAGTTATGTATAATTTATGTTAATTTAATTTTTTGTCAACTTATGTTTGTAACATACTGTGCTGCTGCTGCAAAAAGCTAATTTTCATGGCATTTATACCCAGTGTACGTGTGCCTCTGACAATAAACTTGCACTTGAGTGAAACTGTAAACTTTGAATTAGGATCAGGGGTCGGCTTCTCAACCTCCTGAGCAGGATCATTCATTTAATCAAGACACGAGAGACTGGAACCTGAAACAAAAAACAAACTGCTGGAGTAACTCAGTGGGTCAGGCAGCACCTAGATGGATGAAGGGTCTTGTCCCGAAATCACGACTGTATTTCCCTCCACAGATACTGCCTGACCTGCTGAGTCCCTCCAGCATTTTGTTTTTTTTTTTGTATCTTTCATTTAATAATCTCACTGTAACCTCAATCAACTGCTCTG
>JAUZTB010000065.1:11658535-11670271 GCA_034780895.1 Rhynchobatus australiae
GAAGAAATTTCTTTTCATCTCATTCTTGAATGGCTTATCTCATTCATTGAGACTCTGACCCCTGGTTCCTGACACCCCATCGGGTCCTGTGGATTTATCTGACTTTAGTCCCATTAATTTATTCAACATTAATTTTTCACTGATGCTAATTTCCCTGAGCTCCTTATTCACACTGGACTTGTTCTCCCCTGTTTCCAGGAGGTTTTCTATGTCATCTTCTATAAAGACAGATCCAAGATGTTTGTTTGTTTTCTCCGCCATTTCCTTATTTGCCGATGTAACTTCTCTTATCTCAGTCTGTAAGGGGTCCACATTAACCATTGCAAATATTTTCTTTTATACATACCTTTCAAAGCTTTTACAGTTTATTTGTTTCTCACTATATTATTCTTATATTCTATATTCCCTTTCCTTATCAGTTTCTTGGTCCTACTTTGCTGAAATCTGAAAATTTCTCAAGTCTTCAGCTTACTGGTCTTATTGACATTATGTCCTTTACTTCGATCTAATACAATCTTTAACTTCTTGTTAGCCAAGGCTGGGTCATTTTTCCTGTTGGGCTTTTGTGCCTCAAAGAGATATTTATTAACTGTAAATCCTCTGTTAATTCTTTAAATGTTACCCATTGCTCCCCTACTGTCAAACATACTCATTTTGTTTCCTGAATTACCACAATTCATACCTTGGTAATTTGTTTTGTTGAGACTTAACACTTGTTTCAGATTAAATGTATCAGCAAGTGATATAGTTCATCTAGCATATATCAAAATCATTGCTGGAAATGACAGTCTCACAGCCATCGCCACTTCAAAGATCTATTGCCTTACAGCTCCAGCAACACAGGGCCAATTCTGACCTCTGGTCTTGTCTATATGGAGTTTGCACCTTCTCTCTGTAATCGTGTGGGTTTCCGCCTACATTCCCCGAAACATTTCGATTTTACGTTAATTAGCCGGTATAGGTGAGTGGTAGAGTCTGGGATGAATTGATGGGAATATGGGGAGAATAAAATGGGATTAGTGTAAATGGGTGCTTGATACTTGGCGAGAACTCATTGGGTTGGAAGACGTGTTTCTATGCTACAGTGTATGACTCTATGACATTCATTAACCTCAGAATCAATGAGCTCAGACTACAAACTGGTTAGATGAATGCAGCTGTTTCAACAGCAGGTTCTTTATCTCTTTGAAACATTTCCTAACTTCTAGTCAGATTTATTTCCTTCGGGAGGTCATATACAATCAATCACATCTGAAATTTGTTCTTGGAACTTGACATTTAGGGGATTAGTGATAGGCTTGAAGATATAAAGCCACCCTCTCCTCCAAAATCAGTTTGTCCTTCTGCCTTCAAGTGTTAAATATTTCAAGTTTTGAGTCTTTGGAGCCTTTGTAACATGCCAGGTTTCTTTTCTCTGTTGGTTATCAAGTGTGAGCTGCAATGCCTTAAGGGCTAAATTTAAAGTTTAAATTCATAATTTACATAGAGCTCAAATTGCACGAAAATCTAACATTCATGGATCAGTCCTTCATGCTAATTGGTTTTCTCGTCAAGCACTCTGTTCTGAACATTGCCATTGAATCTGCTTCTGTCAGCCCTTTAGAGAATGATTTCCCGATCTCAAGTCATTGCAAAAAAAAGTTTCATCGTGATGTATCCAGTTCTTCTACTGATGGCTTAAATCTGAATCTTCAGGTTCCAACTCTTCTCTCAATGGAAACCAATTTTCTTTATTTACCCTAGCAAAACAATCAGGATTTGAAGTTATGTATTAAATCCTCTCTTAAATTTCACTCCTCCAAAAAGAGCAATCTTTTGTTCTCAACGTAAATAGTTTGTTCCAACTCTCCAAGGCCTTGAAATACTTTTTAAAAGCCTGATGCTCAATACGGAACATGCTGTTAGGCCAAACCAGAAATGTCACATTCCAAAACCTACTTGATTTTATACTCTGTGCCTTCATTAATAAAACTGAGTATTTCATCTTTTTTTCCACAGCCTCTTAACTTGTTCTGCCACTTGCAGTGATGTGTGCTTGTACATACTCAGATCTCTCTGCTGTTGCACCCCTTTTAAAATTGTGTCATTTTGTTTATGTTGTCTCTCCTCTTTCTTCCAACCAAACTATGTTATTCCAGTCCTTAAAGTTAATTCTTCCACTTGTCTATGTTTCCCCAAGGGCTGTTTCTGTCCTTCATTAGATAAGATTATTATCATATACACTATGAAATTCCTTGTTCCTATGACTCACATAGGAAACAATCTACATGGTAATAATAAATACAATGCAAAACAGCAGAATAGTGCAAAGATTGTAGTGCAATCTGAGGTAGTGCAAAAAAAACATACCGAAATGACAATAACAGAATAACCAAGGGAGGTAGATTCTCACAAGTCTGATTGAATTCCTTGAGGATGTGACAAGGCACACTGATGAAGGTAGAGCAGTGGATGTGATGTACATGGATTTTAGTAAGGTGTTTGATAAGGTTCCTCATGAAAGGTTTATTCAGAAAGTCAGGAGGCATGGGATCCAGGGAAACTTGGTTGGGTGGATTCAGAATTGGCTTGCCCATAGAAGACAGAGGGTGGTGGTAGATGGAGCATATTCTGACTGGAGGTCAGTGACCTGTGGTGTTCTGCAGTGACCTGTTCTGGGACCCCTGCTCTTTGTGATTTTTATAAATGACTTGGATGAGGATGTGGAAGGGTGAGTTAGTAAGTTTGCTGATGACACAAAGGTTGGTGGTGTTGTGGATAATGCAGAAGATTGCTCTAGGTTACCACAGGACATTGATAGGATGCAGAGCTAGGCCAGGAAGTGGCAGATGGAGTTCAACCCAGCTAAGTGTGAAGTGATACACTTTGGAGGATTGAATTTGAAGGCAGAATACACTGTTAATGGCAGGACTCTTAGCAGTGTGGAAGAACAGAGGGATCTTGGGGTCCACGTCCATAGATCACTCAAGGTTGCCACGTAGGTTGATAGGGTTGTTAAGACGTCATATGGTGTGTCGACCTTCATTAATTGGGGTACTGAGTTCAAGAACTGCTAGGTAATGTTGCAGCTCTATAAAACTCTGGTTAGACCACACTTGGTGTATTGTGTTCAGCTCCGTTCATCTCATTATGGGAAGGATGTAGACGCTTTGGAGAGGGTGCAGAGGAGATTTACCAGGATACTGCTTGGATTGGAGAGCATGTCTTATGAGGATAGGTTGAGTAAGCTAGGGCTTTTCTCGTTAGAGCAAAGGAGGATGAGACGTGACTTGATAGAAGTGTACAAGATGATACGAGACACAGATATAGTGGACAGTCAGAGGCTTTTTCCCAGGGTAAAAATGGCTAACACAAGGGGACCTAATTTTAAGGTGATTGGAGGTATTGGGGGATATCAGAGGCAAGTTTATTTTTTACACAGAGTGGTGGGTGCGTGGAATGCACTGCCAGCAGAGGTGGTGAAGGCAGATACATTAGGGACATTTAAGAGATCCTTAGATAGCCACATGAATGATAGTAAAATGGAGGGCTCTGTGGGAGGGAAGGGTTAGATAGATGTTAGAGAAGAATAAGATGTTGGTACAACATCATGTGGCGAAGGGCCTGTACTATGCAGTAATATTAAAAAAAAACTATGTGGGTTTCCTCTAGGTGCTCCGGTTTCCGCCCACACCCCAAAGACGTGCTGGAAGATTAATTAGCTACTGTATATTTCTCCTCAGTTTAGGTAAATGGCAAAAAAAAATCAATAGGGAGTTGTTGGACAAGATTGAAAGAGAATAAGTTGCATTGGTACTGAGAAATAAGGAGGGTGGGGATGGCACAAATGAGATTGCTCTGTTGGGAGTTGGAATTAACCCAATGGGCCGAATGGCCTCCTGTATTATTTGCATAAGTATAGTATGATGCGGACACATTGTTTGTGAGAAGTTATACCTTCAGATCTGTTAATAGATGTACCAGTGTTATTTGCCTCGGTAAGCAGACCTTCCTTTCTGCTGCCTCCCTCCACACCTCCCCCATCTGATGGATGGTCATCACCCTGAAACATGAAATGTCTCTCTCTTCACAGATTCTACCTCACCCACTGAATACTTCCAGAAATTTTTGGAACATTTCATACATGTTCCATACAAGATATCCTTACAATTTCCCCTCCAAATTGCTATAAATATATATTTGTTCCAAATGATAGGGAACAAACTAATATGCCTACTGCAATATTACTAGTTCAGCAGCAAAAAAATAATTGAAGTATGAGGTTTTTGTTCTCAGAAATAAAATTTGTATATTTGTATATCCAAATGGCTCGAAGGAAACAAAAGGGCTAAAATTCTTTATACCTGTTGTGTGAGTCGTTCGCGTTCTTTCTCCAGCATGTAGGTCACGTCATCACCTTCTGCAGTATCCTGGGCATGTCTTCGCCTTTCCTCTTCTAGATCCAGAATAACCTGAAAAAAAACGCAACCTCAATTAAACTTTCAATTTTAATTCTTGCATTTTGTGAAAGGCTCCTGATTATGTCATAAGTTGGATTCAACAGTCATTGCATTGAAACTCTGTATGAAGATCTCAAACACCGATTCTGCAATTTATTCTCCACTACACTTTGTAAAAATCTAACATAAACATAACACCCCCTGACTGTAATACGGCAGGGTGGATGTCAAGAATAGAGAAATACTTCATTACAAAACATGATTTGTATTTTTGAAGTGTCTTTTATGACTTCAGGATATTAGAAAATACTCTTCAGTCAGTTAAATGCCTTTGAAGTGTTAGAAACGTATCAGTCAAATGCTTGGAGCAAAATCCTACAGAGAGCCTAGGCTTAATTAGATATCTACAGGGCACTTTGATATAAATTTTGATGACCCAGTTGGGTCAGGAACCATGCATAATGCAATTGTGATTGCAGTCAGATCTCGTCATATGCTTATGTCCAGTGAACAGTTAAAATTCCAATAACTTGATGTTTTCCTTTTCATCTCCCCTCTATTGCCGTAAAATGGTTGAAGTTACAGGCCAGTTTTCAGAGGTTAGTTGTAAGGAAAAGCTGCCTTCACTCTGCCTCACATCTCAGTTTGTCAGAAAGATAACTCCCACTGCATCAGTGTGACTTTTTCCATTGCTCTCATTAGACAGACACCATCACCTGACTTAGTTTACTGATAAAGCACCAATATTAGGCACATTTTCCCCAGTTATATTTAGCACATTGGTTAAAAGGATAAATTCCAACTACGAAAAGCCACCATCCAATTTATTGCACTAACTTGTGCCTCAACACCTCCATTAACCTGGGTTCAAATCATGACTTCCTGTGCCTTCCACGTGGCGTCTGCACTTTTTCCCTATGACTATGTGGGTTGCCCCCAGTGTTCTGGTTTCATCCAAAAGATGTACTGGCTGGTAGGTTAATTAGTTACAGTAAATTACCTCTGGTACAGGAGTATAGTAGGAGAATCAGGGGGAATTGATGCACACCAGGGAGAGAATAGGTTACAGGGAAATTAGCTGGGGGATCAGGATGGATGGGGTTGCTCTGAGATCCAGCATAGACTCAGTGGGCTAAATGGCCTCCCTCTGTGTCCTGACAATAATGAGAAACCTCAAGTTTATTCTCATTTGTTTGATGTATCCCTCAAAAAGAGCTGACTAAACAAATTACACTTGTTGGCAAGCTGCTTATACTGCTGTTTTTCAACCAATTAAAAACTAAAATTGACTAATTTCTACTCAACTGGATACTATTCCAATTCCATTAGGGTTGCTTATCGTGTTGGTGGAACTGAGCAGAGTGCAGATGTTTTTTTTTCGCCGCAAGCTGTTTCACAGATGTGGGACAGTGACTAACACAATAGATTTGCTGCTGTTTTTGCTACTGAAGATTGCATTACCTCTGCTCAGTTAATCATAAAAAATTACAATCAAAATTTAAGCAAAATACTATATTAATTGCCATTTCAGATGAAATCACAGAATTTATGGAAAGAATGAAAAAGTTCAATATTGTAAATTCTAGCATTAAGGCAAATCTAATGTACTCCAAAAAAATAATACTGCCATATTTTATCTTTAGAATACATCAAGCAGTTGCCAATTTAATGTCAGATAAAGAGGCAGAATTTATGTTGCAAAAATAAAACCAATTACTTTACCAGCTGATAGGCACTGGTCACTTATAGATCAAATATAAATGTGTCACAAGGGGCAAAATACAAAATTCTTCTAGAGATTTGTCACAGTGAAATCACAATTTAATCAATAAAAGGTATGAGCAACAATCAGATATTCCACTACAAACAGGGAAATTGGAGGTTAAGAATCATACCAAGCAGCATTTCATGTGATCATTCTCAAAGACAACACAATACTCTGCACACATTTCTTACAGAAACCGTGTGTACCTTTTTACTGGCTACAGAATAGATTGTGTTTGGTCAAATCAGGAAGATTCTACTTAAATGAAAAATAAATGGGATGGGGAAATACATTAACAGTAGCGAATTGGACATCTGCTTTGGATCCATGGGTATTTTTTTAAACAGTAAAAAGACAGGAAACCTGGAGGTGGCAGATATTTTTAAGTTTTTAAGTACAGAAGTGGACTTTAAAGGCAAATGCAACTTTGGTCCCTAACTTACACCCTTTTATATTCCATAAGGCTTATCTTGTAAGCTTCATAAAGTTATTGGTTAAGTTTGATTTAGAATGCTCTGAACACCAAATCTCCAAAAGGACATCATGACCTGTTAGCTTGTGAAGATCCTATAAGCGGCTGAAGAAAAATTAAAGATAGGTCACACAATGGGGTTGTATTCGAAGAGGATTGAAGATTTATCCAGGAGTGATTAAAGGAGTTCACATTGTAGATAAAGAGAAATATTCTCCCCTATTAGGAGGGTTCAACATAAAAAGTCATTATTAATTAGAGGTAATGGCAAATATTTCTTTACACAAGGATTGTAATCCTTCAAAAAAAAATTTAAATGAAGATTGATAGAGCTTTTAAATTAGGCAACAATGAGAAGGATTATGGAACCAAGCAGGTAGTGAGAAACATATCAACCATGATCTAATTCAATTTGGGGCTGAATGGCCTCCATTCCATCTTAGAGATCGAGCAAGAAGTTTTTTTGGATGATAGAGAAGATCCTTAGTAGGCAGCTAGCCTGCAGAGTATTTGATTTCATTAGCTCAAGGCCAAACATATGTCTTAGATTTCCTGACTATGGTTGCAAAAATAATAAATATAACACAAAACTATCTAAAAGAAAATCTGTCTACTGTTCTCACATCGTGATTCAGGTCAACTCTGCCTTGAAGCAGAATTGCTGCAGGTAATTAAACTTTGAATTCTATCTGGAGGTATCCTCCATCTCATTAACACTGCCAATAGCTTGATTCATAGATAACAGAATGCCTGATAAACATGTACATGTATATATTTTAGTGCAGTCCTGTGGGATTAATCCACATCCCACAGTTGCAATCTCCACTGTCAGCATTATGTGGTCTTTTGAGCTATGCTGTTTACAGTGAGTGTATGATGCATGTCATTTACGGGAGAACAGCCATGAAAACTGCACTATGTTATTAAAGAGAAGAGCAATTTTCAGTCTTAATCATTGTATGCAATTTCTTTTCTTCTTTTGAACTTAAAATTACTGTAAACATCTAAAACTTTTAGAATAAATAAGTTACCTACATAAAGCAGTATAGCATACACCACAGAAGGGGATTGTACAAGTTGATTTAATTAAGCTTATATAGCTGGATGAATCCAAATGTATTTAGGTCATATAAGGACCATGGATCCATATGAGAAAATCCGAAGATAACTATAGCAAATGTTTGCTGATATACAGCAATAGTTATCAGGTATATCACAAAAATAACATACAAGAAGCCCCCCACACCATGTTTTCAGGCAAACCTGAATGAAGTGATGAAGGCAAGAGGTTGGGAACAAGTTACTTGCTTTCCAGTACTACGACAAGCCAAGAAAATGCATGAGGAAATGATAGGGTAGAAGAATTTAAATTTTATAGCAACATCCTGTTCTATGAGCTAATTTCTTTTGTTAATTTCCACATGCACTTAACCTAATACCAGATTCAAAACAATTACATTTTCAAAGTAGAATGACATGATGAGGAGATATAAAAGTCATAGAAGCTTATAGTAAAAGAGGCTACTTGGCTCATTCTGGCTCTGCCAGTTCTTTGAATATGCAGTTGTGCTTGCTTACCACATCCTCACATTTGTGCATTATCCCATAAAGTTCCTTGAATTGAGGATAATCTATAATGTGAGGCATCATGCAATATAACATTGAATAATACCTTCCTGTGTCTGCTCTCTGCAGCAGCCAACTGGGATAACATTCGATCTTGCATCTTCTTGCATTGTGTCATCACTACTTTGAGTATAGATAATGGGTTGGTGCAGACTGGTTGCTTATCAACACGATTCCCATCACGGATTGACTCACAGTCCCTCTGCAGAGCAAGGAATGGGTCACTGATGTCATACTTTCCATAGCGTTCTTGAATGAAACGATCTTTGTGTTGTGCCTGTAACCAACCAGAGAATATTTAATTTAATCACTGCCCTAAAGCTATTCCAAATTAATATTTATGACAGATATTAATTACAAGAAAGGGAAAGTAAATAACAATCTAGAATTCCCTAATGCTATAAATTCAAATGGGTTCCTTCAAAATCTGTTTTCTAATGAGTTACATCTGGTTTCAAGGATTCTGACTTCAGCTAAAAACATACTTTCTCAGATCAGCTGGACTCTGCAGTAATAAAACATTGTTCAAATATTTTCCCAATGGATTGTACCTCAACATCAAATGCAGCTAGTCAGGACTGTAGGCATCTTGATCAGATTGACAGGGTGTATGGATGTGTGTTATGGTTCTAACATATCAAGCCAATGGAATCCACAATCATTCAGTATTGAGAAATACTGCATGAAACACCAACTGAGACTTCATTTTAAACCACTATATCAAATGATCAATTCAAGGTTCATAATGGAGCACAACTGGTGATCTATCAGTGGTAGAAGTACAACATTTCAATCAATAAGGTTGTAACAACTGGATTTGATCATTGTCGCCTTGCCTTTCCTGGACAATCAAATCATGTTTCACTAATGTACTCTTACCTACTCCTGTCACTTTCAACTTGGGAGCTCTTTCCCTCTCCCCTGCAGAATTTTTCTTTTCCATGGCAGCCATATAATTTGTTGCTCATGATCATGATATGCCTTGACGGGCTGATGCCCTTTTGTGATTAATGCATAGCAAAGTGTTGGCAGCTGTGCTAAATCGAATGTGATCCTGTTGACTGTGGGTCACATTGTATACATTTTTTCTCGTTCAAGATTTTTTGTGGGGAACTGATTTGAGAACATTGTCAAAGTAAGGCAAAATCCAATCCCTAGGCAAACACACCTATATAGGAAAATAAAGGATCAAAAACAACTCTGCAGACTATCTGGCTAAAGCAAAAACATCGAATTGCATAAATATCTATCTCAGTCTACCTTATTTACCAAGGTACAAGTTACATTACTTCAGATGTAACCAACAAGGCAGAAAAGATGTTTAGTCACTTTAATCCAGAGCTCAGCACCACTATATGCCAAGGCTGAGCTGATAACAAAATGAACTAAAGCAAATTAATCACACCAGTTGAAATGTAATTATTTAAACAACAGTGATTTTAACTTTTGTTAGATACATTCGATAGATCTTTGGAAATGAACTGAATCAAATATATTGGGTCAGTGCAGAAAAGCAGTGAGAAGATAAAAGATCAGCCGTGACTTTAATGAATGACAGAGCACAAGTGGTCTAACAGCCTACTCCTGTTTTGAGTTCTTGTTTCAACTTGCATCGTAATTTTTCTGTAGCACAGAAAGCAAAATTGTCACAAGACCAAAACATGTTATGCCCTCCTTTTTTGAATGACAGTGTTGCTGATCACCTGTCCATTAGTATCTGGCTTATGTTAATTTCTGGCCATATTTGGTATAGAAGTAAAAATACTATTACCAGCAGTAAACATACAAAGCTTTCAAAACATATAAAAATTTCCCAAGGCACTTAATGAAGAAAGAAGAATATCCATATGTAGGATATCTTTCAAAATTTCAGGTCATCCAAAAGTGCTTTAATAACTCTGATGCTGATTGAAATACAAATATATTGGCATATTATTATCACATGTACTGAGATACAGTGAAAACTTAGTTTTGCATGCCATCCGTACAGATAATTTCAAAATATAAGTGCATCAAGGTGGTACAGGGGGAAAGCAATAACAGAATGCAGAATATAGTGTCACACTAACAGAGAAGGTACACTGCAGGTATTGGTATTGATTTATTATTGTCACTTGCACCAAGGTACAGTGAAAAACTTGTCTTACAAACCCATCGTACAAGTCAATTCATTACACGGTGCAGTTACATTGAGTCAGTACAGAGTGTATTGATGTAGTACAGGTAAAAACAATAACGATACAGAGTAAAGAGTCACAGCTACAGAGAAAGTGCAGTGCAATATGGTGCCAGATCACAACAAGGTAGATTGTGAGGTCATAGTCTATCTCATTGTACAAGGGAACTGTCAATAGTCTTATCACAGTGGGGTACAAGGTGTCCTGAAGTCTGGTGGTATGTGCCTTCAGGCTCCTGTATCTTCTACCTGATGGAAGAGGAGAGAAGAGAGAATGTCCTGGGTGGGTGGGGTCTTTATACTGGCTGCTTCACCAAGACAACGAGAGGTAAAGACAGAGTCCAAGGAGGGGAGGCTGGTGTCTGTAATGCATTGGGCTGTGTCCACAACTCTCTGCAGTTTCTTGCAGTCCTGGGCAGAACAGTCATACATCAAAATAGGATTCTTTCTATGGTGCATCTGTAAAATTTGGTGAGATGCAAAGGGGACAAACCAAATTTCTTTAGCCTCCTGAGGAAGTAGAGTGCTGGTGAGCTTTATTGGCCGTGGCTTCTAAGTGATTTGACCAGGACAGGCTGTTGGTGACGTTCACTCACAGGAACTTGAAGCTCTCAACCCTCTCGACCTCAGCACCATTGATGTAGACAGGTGCATGTAAACCGCCCCCTTACCTGAAGTCAATGACCAACTCTTATGTTTTGTTGATATTGAGGGAAAGGTTGTTGTCATGACACCATTCACTAAGCTCTCTATCTCCTTCCTGTACTCCGACTCATTGCTGTTTGAGATACGGCCTACAATGGTGGTAAAACCTGCAAACTATGTGACTCTGAGGTGTGTTGTGTGTGTGGGGGTCTGGGGTGTGTTGTGTTGTGTGTGGGCTGGGGTGTGATGTGTGTGTTTAAGTATGGGGTGTTTTGTGGGTGGGGGGTGTGGGGTGAAGTTTGTGGGTGATTGTGGGTCTGGGGTGTGTTTGTGTGTGTGGGTCCGGGTATTGGAGTTTGTGTGTATGGGTCTGTGGTGTGTGTGTGTGTGTGTGGTTCTGGGGTGTGTTTTGTGTGAGGGTCTTGGGTGTGTTTTGTGTGTGATTGTGGTTCTGGGGTGTGTTGTGGGTGTGTCTGAGGTGTGTTGTGTGTGTGGGTCTGGGGTGTGTTTGTGTGTATGGGTCTGCAGTCTGTGTTTTGGATCTGTGGTCTGGGGTGTGTGTGAGTCCTGGATGTGGAGTTTGTGTGTATGGGTCTGGGTTGTGTTTTGTGTG
>JAUZTB010000065.1:11670371-11682044 GCA_034780895.1 Rhynchobatus australiae
CAAAATCTTGAAAGCACATACCACCGGGCTCAAGGATGGCTTCTATCCAGCTGTTCTACTGAACGGCCCCCAGTACGATAAGATGGACCTCAAAATCTACCTTGCCATGGCCTTGCACCTTATTGTCCATCTGCACTGTACTTCCTCTGTAACTGCAACACTTTATTCTGTATTCTGTTATTGTTTTACCCTGCACTACCTCAATGCACTGTTGTAATGAAATGATCTGCATGGATGGCAGGGAAAGCAAGTTTCTCACTGTACCTCAGTGCAGGTGACAATAATAAACCAATTTATCAATTTATTTACCAACAGCTGTGTGTGCAGGTTTGTGCTGTTGTAAGCGACAAGTGTGTGACACACTTTCAAATGGAGTTCCATTGACTTCAAGCAAGTTGAATTTTACAGTTGGATTGTGACTGTCAGGTATTGCTGGCTTAGAAAAATTCCTACACCATTAACAAGTAGCAACTTAATGTAACAAGTGGATGTGCGGAGATTAAGATAAATCTGCATTGATAGGAAAACATAGAAGGGCTGGACGCCAGGGGACTATTGGCAGTGTGGGAAAGCCGAAGAGATAGGAATGCGTGATCAGCAAATCATCAGTTCGATTGGCTTTGGTAAAGTTAGTGCTGGAGGTAACAGGGTTGGAATGTGAAAGTGAGAGGGGCGAGACACAGACACCGCATGATGTTTTCCTCTGACTATCATATCAACAACTTCATGGCAAAACGCCCAGAATGTGCTCAGTGACCAGACTGGCTGAGGTTAACGAACCTCTCGGCACCACGGTCTCCCTGCAAGTCCCAGATAAAAAGCATTAAGCATACCCTTCAGAAATATCTCAAACCTATGGCAACTTGAATTGACGGAATAAAAATAGGACGGTCTGTAGGCCCCGCCACAAGCTCAGTTCGCTGACCCTAACCCAAACTCTATTATTATCAATTGTGCAACCATTATGAATTAATTAATAGCTGGCGTTCTGCATGGCAGGAAATTGCCCAAAGCTAACCCAGATTGTGGAATTTTTAACTATATATCGATACCATCACTGAGATGTCATCTAAATCTGTTCCCACCTAGCTCACTGTTTCAAATCCATATTCATTCCTTATCCCTATACATATCTATATCTTATTCATACCTAACCTTATCCATACTTTATCCATACATACCTTATTTTACCCATACCTTATCCATATCTTACTTTATACCATACCTTACATACCATATCCATACCTTACCTTATACCATGCCCAACCTTACCCACACTTCATCTGCATCCATATCTTACCTGATACACACCATACTTCATTATCCATATACCATATCCATGATCTTAGCTCATCCTGATCGATATCCATATCCTCATCTACATCCATACCACTGTAGCCTCAAGAATGAACAACTCCAACATCAACCTTCCTTCTTCGATCTTAAACTTGTGTCTATCCAAAATTATACCACTGACTCGATCTCATGTTAACTGTTTGCCAATGTCCCTGTTAGCACCTCGGGGTGCTTCAGCACCTTGGTGATGCATTGTAGACCTAAGTTGTTGTTGTTGCAGAAGAGTACAGCACAGCAGGAGGCCATTCGGTCCGCTGAGTCTGTACTCTCTCTTTCAAAGTTAATCCAACCCTCCTGCTCTTTCCTCATTCCTGAAACCTTGGTTTCTTGGGTCCAATTTCCTTGACAAAGTTACCATTACCCATTGAACAGCACCTCATGTGTGAAGATATTGATGCTCAGGCCTTCTCTTGTGTTTTACCAATGCCTCTCCCTTTACAAACCCTCCAGCCATTGGAAACAGTTCCTCTTCATTTATTCACTCTACACCCTTCACGGCGACTAACACCTTCAGCCTTGGCATTTTCCAACCAAAGGAACTGACTGCTTTGAGCACAGTAGGATCCCACACAGAGATGGGAAATCTATTTACATTAAAGTGTGTTCAAGGAAGGTTGTTGGACGGGGCAACAGATTGCAGGACCCTGCTGAGAACCAAGGAACCTTGGAAGCCCACCTGACCCTGGCAGGAGTTCCTTCCCTCTTCCACTAGGCAGCAGCCCCAGTGACAGGGGCTCGGCACTCCCTCCGCACTGTGCCAGGGTGCTTGTCCAGCTCATGAGCTCAAGCATTTGGGCCCGCGACCACAGGCTCTGGGCTCAGAAACGAGGTACCAACCTCGCCACGCTGACACCCAACACCAACCATGACCCAACGGAATGTGTAACAGGAGCTTGCCATCTTCTCAAGGCCTGTAAAGGTCAGACCAGCACCATCCGCTGCCTGCTCCCAACTTAAAACCTGAGTATTCCACAGCAGGGCCTATATCATTAACGCTGTTATTGCCAGGAACACTTGGAGCCATTCAGAGGCCATCAATATCGCACAAGTAGATGAAGCGAAGGTTGCAAGCACAGATTATCAGAAGTCAGGGCCATTACCTCCGGGGGTTGTGTTACTGATAATCATTGCCAACTTTAGAGACATACAGCACAGAAAAAAGCCCTTCGGCCCAACTCATCCACGCTGACCAATTTGCCTAACTGAGCTAGTCCCCTCTGCCTACATTTGGCCCACATCCCTCTAAACCTTTCCTATCCATGTACCTAAGTATCTTTTAAATGTCTTGATTGTATTGGTATTGGTTTATTATTCACTTTTACTGAGGTACAGTAAAAATCTTGCATACCGATCATACAGGTCAATTCACTACACAGTGCAGTTACACTGAGTTAGTACAGAGTGCATTGAGGTAGTACAGGTAAAAACAATAACAGTAACGAGTAAAGTGTCACAGCTACAGAGAAAGTGCAGTGCAGGTAGATAATAAGGTGCAAGGTCACACGGTAGATCATAAGGTCAGAGTCCATCTCATCATATAAGGGAACCGTTCAATAGTCTCATCACAGTGGGATAGAAGCTGTCCTGAAGCCTGGTGGTACGTGCCCTCAGGCTCCTGTATCTTCTACCTGATGGAAGAGGAGAGAAGAGAGAATGTCCTGGGTGGGTGGGGTCTTTGATTATGCTGGCTGCTTCACCAAGACAGCGAGAGGTAAAGACAGAGTCCAAGGAGGGGAGGCTGGTGTCCGTGATGCGCTGGGCTGTGTCCACAACTCTCTGCAGTTTCTTGCGGTCCTGGGCAGAGCAGTTGCCGTACCAAGCCGTGATACATCCAGATAGGCTATTTTCTGTGGTGCATCTGTAAAAGTTGGTGAGAGTCAAAGGGGACAAACCAAATTTCTTTAGCTTCCTGAGGAAGTAGAGGCATTGGTGAACTTTCTTGGCTGTGGCTTCTACATGATTTGACTAGGACAGGCTGTTGGTGATGTTAAGACAATAAGATACAAGGCCATGACGAGGTAGATTTTGAAGTCAAGAGTTCATCTTTAACATACAAGAGATCCATTCAATAGTCTTACAACAGCCGGATAGAAAGTGTCCTTGAACCTGGTGGTGTGTGTTTTCAAGCTTTTGTATCTTCTAACCCAATGGAAGATGGACTGAGCTGTGTCCACAACACTCTGCAATTTTTCGTGGTCTTGGGCAGAGCAGTTGCCATACCAAACTGTGATGCATCCAGATGGATGCTGTCTGTGGTGCATCTATAAAAATTGATGAGGGTCAACAGGGACGTGCCGAATTTCCTTAGCCTTCAGAGGAACTAGAGGGATGGATGTGCTTTCTTGGCCGTAACGTCTACATGGTTGCATCTGGATAAGCTATTGGTGATCTTTACCAACCATTAAACTCTCAACCATTTCCACCTATGCACCACTAATACATACAGGGGCATGTGCTCTGCCCCATTTCCTGAAGTCAATGACCAACTCTTTTGTTTTGCTGACACTGAAGGCAAGGTTGTTATCACACCATGCACTAGGTCCTGTGTCTTCTTCCTGTACTCAATCTCTCGGAGGATATCTCCCCTTCTCTTCAAAATAGCATCATGGATTCCTTTAACTCCACCAGAGAGAATAGATGGAGTTTTAACAAGACAGGACTTTCAGCAGTACAGTACATCAAAAAGGTGTCATCTGAGGTGATCTTTTGTCTGGGAAATAGCTTTAAATCCACATTTTAAGCAACATTACATTTGGTGAAGGTATTTCTGGAGTGCGAGACTTAGATTGCTTGAAACATTGAGGGAGTGTACTGTGAACAAGTCACTGAAATTGGAACAAAAGCTCTGTGAGAGATTAAGTGTAGAGCTGGAAGAGACAAGATTATGAAGGCTTTAAGCACAAGGTACAGAGTTACCTATTTAAGCCACAGGAGCCAATATAGGTCAACAACAACAGGGATGGCCAGTGGGATTTGGAATGGAATAGAATTCAGTAACAATCTTAAGTGTATGAAGTGGAGTCCCTCATGTATAAAGACTGGTTTCAGATGAATAGGTGGAGTGAAGGTAGGGAATATCATCAAGATGGAGGTGACTTCCTTGCAAATGGAGGTGATTTGAAGAACAGCAGAATTTTTCCTGGTTACCTGGTCATTACTACAATGTTTCCCTCTTACATGTTACTTGCTCCCCAGATGTAACTGACTCAACTGACCTTTGAAACAATCTTAACAAGCTACTGAGATATACCAAACCACAACAACAAAGACATACCACGGTTCAAACAGGACAATTCAACTGGCCTTCAGGAGCCCCCTTGACAAACAAATAGAGATGTGCTTAAATTGGAAGAACAGTCAAGCAACAATTGACAGTAAATCTCTCAGAACCTTATAGCTAAAGCCCCAAATGCTTTCATCACTATCGTGAAAGGGTCTCCAGAGGGAATGGAGCAGTGGAATACAACTGAGAGGAAGTAGGTCCAGGTCATGAAGTCTCCAGGCCCCAAGGCCAACAACCTTCACCGCAATCTCCATGCCTGGTCCCTCACCCACCCCATCCCATCCAACTCTAAATTTCAAATAAGCAAAAATACCTTCTGTTGGATTTCTGCCATGCACATTTATAAATATTTCTATTACACAACTGTGTTGCCAGCTGACATTCCAAGTGTAATGGACTTTGCACTTTACATAGTAGGGAGGGTACCATATTAACGCAATACAAGAACATACACTACTGCTTTCTTGGTCACTATTTATGATTAAATGGCTGCTTCACCTTCTCCTACTAGCTGAAAGCAATTTCATAAAGGATGACACATTTAAATATTTTCCCACTGAAGGTAGCCTTGATTAGAAATGGTTTAAACTGATGAAACAAAATCCAAAATACCGTAAATGTTAGTAATCAGAAGCCAAACAATGTGAAAAATATGCAACTGCAAAAGAGGACAAATTCTGGGAGGAATCCTTTGTCAAAACTAGTTTTAAGTTAGATTCTCTGATAATTGCATCTCTCCAGAGAGCAATGCGAGTAACTGCCTTTATAGACAACTAACATATTTGGCCAAGGTTTGCTAAATACTCGTACTTATTCCATGTAGGGTAAAACAAAGGCACAGAAATAGTTAAGGTCTGCTGCTTGGTGTGATGGCAACTGTCCCACAGTGCAGACTACTTTTCACAACACGGATCTATAACCCTTCATATAAGTTAGTATAAATGTTCCACTAAATTTATAAGCGAGTACAGCCCTATACAGTGCCTTTAACTCAAAAATACCTGGACATTATATATCAGGTTCATGCGTTTCATTCAGCGTTGTGAGTTCCTACTAAATAATTGTTAGATGACAAAGTGGAAAAATTCCTAAAACTTTCGGCAACGCTGTTTGAAACAGAATAACAGGGTACTGGAATTTGATGATGGAAAGTAATTTAGAGCCTTGGCTGTATTTATCAGATTATAGCTTTTTCAAAAAAATATATATTCTTGCATGAGCCAAAGGTTAAAATGGGCAGCTATTTGTCCTGGAACATTAAATCAATAGAAATTCCAATGGGCACAATTACAGAACTGTAAATTATAGTGAAGTTAATGAACCAGAATTTGCACTTCGAAGTGAATTTCAGCCAGCAATGAACACTTTCAGTCAAGCTTATTACCACCTAGAATACTGTTCCCAGTGGGGAAATAAATTTAGGATTGGCCATAGTGATCATCTACTGGCCAATTTAGTGCTTCTACTGCATGCATCACCTTCGAGGTAATTTTTGCAACATTTCCAAAATTGTTATTCAGCATGCTAGATTTTAATGATAAAAGTAACACATTTTCTTTAAAAGCATTGTCAAAATACAGTATAGGAATAAAGCAGTCCTTTCTGCCTGCTAATGAAAGCAGTTCTGATTTCAATGTAGAACACAATCGAACTACAGAAATATGTATGTACACATATATTTATTCCCTGGGGCTTTCTCAAAACATTTTCATAGGGCTCTGTTGTGGGAACATTTAGTAATGTC
The DNA here is from genome assembly GCA_034780895.1 of Rhynchobatus australiae. Lineage (NCBI taxonomy): Eukaryota > Metazoa > Chordata > Chondrichthyes > Rhinopristiformes > Rhynchobatidae > Rhynchobatus > Rhynchobatus australiae. The sequence goes on from JAUZTB010000065.1 coordinate 11,676,755, forward strand.
TAAAGCCTGCAGGCAGTGTAGGAACCTCTCAAGATTTGTCAAATGTCTCACATAGAATACATTTCTGTACGCCCCTAATGAATCAAGGAATTTTCCAACTTGATAATTATGCAGCAGCAAAAGACAGAACACAACATTAAATGGTACTAACATATCATTCTGCTGCTGTTGATGGTATTTTTGGCTCCTTTAATACTTCAAATGGTTTTCACATAGCAAGGTACCAATTCATTAACTGAGAGTAAGATACGAGCTGAAAATCAGTTGGAAGTTTCCTAGACCTTACTAAAACCAAACCAAGTAGACTTTCTGCAGTTCAGGGTCTATGTTGAGGATTGATGACCAGACAACCTTAACTAATTGCACATGACCAAGTCCCACTTCTTGCGAGTCTATTCTGCCAGCAAGGTATAATGCACCCAGAAATGGTGATGAAGGAGTCTGGGAATAAAGATGATCCTGTATCAGTCTGTGGCTTTGCAGTACACTGGATTAAGTCTCCTACTTTGCATATCTTTATCCACGCCACTGAGCCAATTGGGTTGCAACTGCCGAGTCCTGATCTGATCTATTCATATTTCCTTTAAATTCTGATCTGTAACTTAGCAGGGGCAGAGGCCATGAAAATTAAATCACAACAGTACTCAAGTCACAAGGAGGTTTGGGTGGGAAGGGAATGGCTGATTCCCTTATTAAAAATCAGGCTTTATAAAATTCTGGCAGCTTTTATGATCAATGTTCCAGGTTCTTGGTTTTTTTGAAGTTTTGATAAAATCCAATGATAGCTCATCTCTCTGGGCTTACAACATGGTAGATAAGTTCCTTTGACCAGTAAGCTAAAATACATTAGCTATTAGTACTTCAAGGCAGAGACTGATTTAGACTGCTTTCAGTCCTCTTGAAACATCAGTCTGATCAAGTACTAAGGGATGAAGAACTGCAATCTGACTTTCCAATTTCTCCCATTCCCCACGATCCACGTACCCTTCCCATTAAACCATCACTAGCTGCAACTAATTGACCAGGTTTTTCTTATTTTATAGGGATGCGCATACATGCATCCTGATTTATTGTATGTTTTTTATATTTATGAAGCGAGTCATGCAAACATGAGCTCTACTGTCATTTCTCTCATCAAAATAATGAAGAGATGCAAGAAGATATTAAAATGAGAAAAACCTGTAAAATACACTGTTGTTTGTTCATTTTTGCTGCTCAGTACCAGAAACTTTCTATAAGCAACTGGCAAGTATTCTTCCTAGGCAGGGAATGAGTTTCATGGATTTCACAATGGACTTAAGACTAATTTCAACTGTGCAAAATTCTAAACAGTTAAGTTCCATTCACTCACTCCAACTAATTCAGTTATTCATCAAAGTGATGCACTTCAATGCAAACTGCTAAACCTTGGGTAGAATATTTCTCAGTTATCAGGCTTTTAATTACTAAAAAATGCAGCCTATCCAATGCTAATTATCTCCTAAAAACAGCAATCCATTTTCTTTTTGATATACAATACACGTTTTGCTTAGATTGAGCCTGTGAATATACATACATATATGTCTACAGACTGTAGTATTAAGATACAATGTGGTCTTTTTAATCTGCACAAGAGAAATTCAGATTTAAGTTGTGTTTCTTGTCAAACATGTTTTAAAATGATGTCAATCGCCAGCACTATGAGGAAGGGCAGGTATGAAATCACTCCTTGTTAGGAATGTGTGGTGTTGAACTAAAATCATTTTGTACCTTTCTTCATATTCAGGGTCTATGCTGAAAAATGTCAATAACAAAAAGAGCATCTTTCTCAAATATATCTTGACAATATTGAAACTTGTTTCCTGTATACAATAAGCAATTTGGGATGTGTAATCCACCATAGATCATTATCTTTTAGCCTTTAAGTTTAAAAACTTGTCAGAACTCCAATTTCACTGCTCATTGTAACTCGGAGAATGTACTCTTTACAAAGTCAAGAATGCCATAATATATATAAGACACATCATTACATGCCTGCTAAAGTTCAGTAGCATGTTCCCTTAAGTATAGAAAATCCAAGTCCTATTGCATAAACACTGGGCAAGTTCATACTTTGGTCAATCAACATGCTAACTTCTGGCACCATAACTTGAGGATTTCTTTACTGGAAAACTAGAATACAAACGGGAATTGGCTCTTCAAGGCTAATCAACATTTAGTTTGATTATAGACACAAGAGATTCTGCTGATGCTGGAATCTGGAACACACACAAAATGCTGGAGGAACTCAGCAGGTCAGGCAGTATCTAAGGTGGGAAATGAACAATCAACATTTTGGGCCAAAACCCTTCAACAGGATTGGAAAGGAAGAGGGCAGAAGCAAGAATTAAAAGGTTGGGGGAGGGGAAGGAGCACAAGCTGATAGGTGATCGGTGAGTCCAGGTGAGACAGGGAAGGTAGGTGGGTGGGGGAGGTCCCTATCCCAATTTAAAATTACAGCTATTTTGATTCCAAAAATGCACATGAAGGGTGGGGTGAGAAAAGAGGGTTAGAGATAGTGGGCAGAGTTCCGGATTTGTACCACCCTTTGTATCAAAAAGGTACTTGTTGACATCACCAGCTTAGATTTTAACATTGTGCCAATGTCCCAGATTCCCTCCCTGGAGGAAACAATTTCTCCTTTGTGACTTTGAGTTCCTTTATTATTTTAAAAACCTCAATTAGACTACCCTTGAACCAAGTAAACTTTAAAGGACTAGAACTAAACTTTTTTAACCTGGCCATATGAAACAGTCCTGCTGTATGCTGCAAAACTATTGATGTCTTTCCTGAGATTGTGTTTAAGGATGAAGGTAGTTGACCAGACGGGCTCTGATTAAGGCAAGTGCAATAAGGCACAGCTTCATTATTTTTGTATCCAATCCCCTTGACAGGATTAAAATTCTGAGGCTTTCAGCTTGCTTTTTAGTATTTGTGTGCTAACTTCTGGTAATCAGTGTAATAGATTTTTTAGGGATGCTATTGGATATGCTATGAGGAGTAACTGCAGTACATTTTGTAGACAATACATGATAAGCCAGTGTGCTGGTGCAGGGAGTGAATGTATGAGGTGGTGAAAAGAATGATAATTCTGGATGGTGTTGAAACTTTTGTTAGAGTTGCAGGCAAGTGGAGAATCTTCCTTCACATTCCTAATGGCTCTGGGGAGTCAGGTGGTGAGTCACTCACTGCAGGATGTCTATCCTCTGGCCCACTCTAGCAGCCACAGTATTTTTGAGTTTCTACTCAATGGTGACCAGCAATCCACTAATCCAACCCATGGATGTTGCTAGCCATTGCAATTCCACTGAGTGTGTTGGCCTGTTGGAGATGCTTATTGCCTGACCCTTGTATGGAACAAATATTAATGCCTTCATGTTGTCTATCTTGCTGTACGCAACTATGGATTACTTCATCTTCTCAGGAATTGTGAATGGAACTGAATTTAATACAATCATTAGGATACTTCCCCATTTCTGACCTGATGATAAAAGGTCAGTCAGTGATAAATCAGCTGCATGCTGTTGGGTTTATGGCACTGCCCTGTAGTTTTCCTGCAGAGATGTCCTGTAACTGTGCAACTGGCCTCCAGCAATTACAAAAATCTTGTGAGGTGCAAACCCAGCAGTCCTTGCTGGGGCTCACAATTATTGATGATGGAAATGATCTTGGAACTTCATTTTCCGATTAGTACTTAACTGTTCACTGCCAGCTAATCCTAGATGTCAGTCTACTGATCACATGTGGAAGCTCTCGTAATAAAAGCAAATGATCATTACATTGACAAAATTCTCATGTTTCCTGGCTTTTGCACCTTTACATTGTATTCATATGACTTGGAGAAATACACTTACCAAACTCGTTAAATTAACCAGAATAGCTTTAATCAGTGACTTAATGGGTCGAATCCTAAAATACTAAATGACACCAAAACCTTTCTACATTGAAGCCAATATCACAGGAAAGTCAACAGATGTATGCTTAAAATCCAAGTGAGCACATGGGTTGGAATAGAGATCAAGCAGAGGCAAAACATTTTCTCGAAGCAAAGAGTCAAATTAATCAAATTAGTGATGACATTATAGAAAGAATCTGTAAGGAGAGTAACAATTCAGTTTGAATGCACCAATCAACATTCTGCCGAGGGGTTATTTATTGTGTTCATGTTGAATATTTAATTTTGTGCTTCCATTATCTTAAAATAATACATAAAAGCTGCCTGATGCTGAAAATTTGAAGTAAATGTAAAATGCTGGAAGAACTCAGAATTTTCTGTTTATATCTCCCCCAAATATTATTGATTTAGCTCTGTATGCAATTAACATCCTGATTTTGCAATCCAATACAAATCTTATTTCTGGGGTTGGGAGCACTAAAGACACAAAGAAAACGATCTGGGGAAAAGATTGTGAGGAGGAGTCATTGAGAAACTAGGAGTAGACAAGAAGTGGATGAAATCAAGGTCTCAGAGAAAAGACTGAAAATACCAAAGAGGATAGTTAGAAGAGATTGTGGGAGGATAGCCAGGAGACGATTGACAGGGTAGAGGCTGGGGCAGAAGATTTTGGAGTATTAAGTCCAAGATGCCATGCAAAACGTCAGAACGTTTGGAGAAAAATCACTAGGAATATCAAGAGATCAATCCATTCAAGAAGATCATTCACTGCTAGATTCGTGGACCAGAAAGATCCAGGCCCTTAGAGTAATGTAGGTTCAGCTCAAAACCCACCCATCAAAACCTACTTTTGCAGTCAAGGCCTGTTGAGTTTATTAATCCCAGTTAAAAATATCAGGCAAGTAACATCAATTGCATTTAATGCCACTTGTCATTATGACAGGTGCAGGGCGATCTTATGTGGACAACCAGACAACCATGCTGCAGTGCACAGATGAGAACCACATGTCCACGAATTACTCAATTGTTGTGCTCTATAATAGAATTCCTAAGTCTCACTCTATGATAATACTATTATTTGCGAAGATTGGGAGTTAAGTTTTTTTAAACTTCAGAAAAGTGTTATAAATTGAAGACATTTATAGGTCTCAGATTGGCTAAGATCTTCATTCAAGTACAATGAAACTGAAGGATTTTGGTAAGGACAAGTTCAGCCTCAAGTGCAAGACTGATCCAGGAAGGTATGTGCCATGGGATAATGAATTCTTTGATTAAAAACCAATAGCTTTTTGGACAAAGAGGAGATGAAAGATTCAGATGAAAAATCCTATCAATCTTCTACTTGGATCCAGGCTGCCATTTTCATTTTCCATGTAA
>JAUZTB010000065.1:13055567-13069960 GCA_034780895.1 Rhynchobatus australiae
ACTAGCTTAGCATTACTGAACACAACCCTATGCCACATATCATTTTTATGTTACACATCCTGTTTTACTGACATTCTTTGCTATCACAAAACATCCTTGCGACTAATATCTGTTGAGACCAGACTGCTGTAATATGCCTTGGACGCCGTTTAAACAAAAAAAAAATTGCCCTTGGGATGTGCACCCTACTGGTAGGGTTGTATGTACTGACCATCTCAGAGAGTGATCCCGAGATCTAAAGAGTCCATTTATAGAGTTATAAGTACTACAAGCTTTCTTCCCTATTGAATAATAATGAGCCATTATGTTTTTCATTACAATCTAGGCAACTTCTAAGTTTTATTTTTAACCTGGCATGATTCCACAAATTAAGGGTCTAAAAGTATTCAATTTTACAGTCTTCAATAGGCAAAGATTAAAACTCATTAACTGGGAGCATAACGTAAATGTCCAGATGCAAAGCAAATACAGTACTCTGAGGAAAAGAACTGAAATCCCAAAAGTACAATTTTAAGATGTATTAAAATTTGTGTCTAAAGTGAATGTGCAGAAATGTCAGCTCTAAGGATATTTTGAGTTTAGATCCTTGTACTATAGGGAAACAAAAGGTGGCTAAGCACTCCAGTGAGACAGAACTCCAAGATCTCTGCATACTTTCAGTGTTCTTGTGTATCCCTGATTTTAATCAATCCACCACGAGTAGCTGTGTCTTGATCCCAAGAACTGCAAATGGCTCCCTAAGCATTCTCAAATCATTTACGGCCGTCTTTAAACCACCTGTTGACTAGCTTATACAAGTGATGGTGTTACATTTTGTCTATTAACTCTCTGGGAAGGTCCTTTGGACCTTCATTTAAAAGGTGCAACATAAATTCAAATGGTTGTTGAAACTTCACGTGGCATAGTGGTATAACCAGGATAGGATCACAAGTAGTTCACATTGGTCAACAACAAAATTCTAGGCATCAACTCATTCATGGAGGTATGAATAATTACCTTAGTACAAATTCTGCTAAAATTTTGCCCACTGCAGGTGGATGAAAATTGGCTATCACTTAACTAATAGAAATCAAACAGATCAACATATTAGCTAGAAAAAGATCCACATCAAAGCCTAAGAGAGAAATGTTTCAATCTAGTATGCTGCTAGGTGTCCTACAAAAATATTGATCCAAGTTATCCAAGTAAGATAATCACATCGTTAGCAAAATAACCTAAGAAGACTAGTACTATATGGGTTCAGGTAACAAAGGAACAAGTGTGTTTGAAAACAATGTGACCTTTGGGGGAAAAAAAGTGCTGATAAAAATTCTTCATCTGTTTAGTTGCAATGAATTGCAGCATGGAGTCTTGATTGAGGTATTTCCACTGCCTATGTTTGGGGTTACAGATATTCACTGCCTATGTTTGGGGTGACAGATATTCACAGATATGCAGGGTGGAATCTAACCAATGATTGAGATAATTTAAGTACAGTGTAAATGATTCTGATGAATTACAGTTTGGAATATAATCAAGCATCTATGACTTTATATCTATGACTTGATAGGAATACAAAGACACAAAATAACATATTAAAGATTGTCATGGTGAGAGGTAAATTGACCAACAGATAACTAGAAATGGTTTGAGCATAACTAATATCTACATTAAGGACTGTGCAAGGTTATACTCACATAAGCAACTACCCACAAGGCTAAATATATCTTGAATTTGCTGTCACTCATTATCAGGGCCTGTCACATAATTTCAGCTTTTCCAAAACAAGCACAGGAAATAGACATCACCTGTCCTAATCATCTCCAACAACATTATAATTACTTAGGCAAAATTCAATCATGATTACTGAGCCAGCATCTATTACACATCAAATGCAAAACCTTTGCCTTTGACTATAAATTGCTCCGTAACTTTGCAGTGCATCTGCACATCTCAGTTTGTTCCCCTTAACTTTTTTGATTGTGAAGGCCTTCTGCCTCCTGTGTCTCATTTTGCTCTATGTCAGTCCTAATTCACTGTAACAACCCCACTGTGATCTTCAATCTCACAAATTAGGTTTCATCTTTTAAAACTTTCTTTTTGATAATAATCAAACATAATTTCTCTCTACATGAAATATTCCTTCGTACAGCCATCAGCATGCCTTAAAACATGATAGAATTCTAAGTAATATTGTATATGCAATAACAAACAAATGTGATACAGAATCAAATAGACATCTCAGTTACTTTGTACCTGCAGAGTAACATGTAAATTTGAATAATTGGCATTCCTTAATATACCATACATGATCCACACAAAGTACATCAAACTGTGGATTTTAGGCGATTCAGTAAAAAGGTGACAGATGGCTGGGAACAAGGTGCCAAGCAATAACTTAAAACATCATAATTCGCAGCAAAAACATCCTAATGGTTTATCATTATTTCCCAAACCTGAAGAATCAATGCCTTTCTGTTCTAAAGTATGTCATATGGATAATTACAATCCCTGCTTTTCAGGTGTTTTTCCCTACTAGAACTTTTTCCATTGCCAATGTGATGTAAAATGCAATGGATAAGGTGGTAATGTATGGAAAGGATGGAACTGTGGAACAACACAGATAGAAACATTCACTTCATTACAGGTGCTAAAAAAATTGTAACTTTTTGTGTCACATCTTGATTTCATGCTGCCATGTTAATATTTAACATTGCAATACATGAACATATAAGTATCACTTGCAATTCTGAGTTATTTAGGAGATATAGACAAGGTCAGAAACTGTGAAAGTGAGCACCAGTTATTTATAGCCAGCATCTAAGAGCTAAGAATGTACAATGGCCTTGAAATGGGTCCAACTCATTTATACTACATTGGCATTCCAAAGAGTGTGTATTCATCTATTACATCTACTACGGTAATTTGCATGAAATCAGTGGTAGATATTGCACTGTATGACTTTACAGGATTAGAACAGTAAAAAACTTAATACAATTGAACAGTCCGCAAAGTCTCTACTACAACTCAGTTAGATCACGACATATGTACATCTTAATCAACCCTCCAGTGCAGCTCAAAGAATAATACACAATGTGCAACTATTTTAATACTTTTTGAAGATGATATTACTAACTTCTCATCATGTTCTTAACGGAAAGTTAACAGACACAAGATTTTATATTAGCTAGCAGTTATATTCACCATTTAAAATAATGTTATTCATCTGCTAAAGTGTATATACATACTTTCAGTCTTACAAGACTATCTGATGAGAAATAAAGTCTTCTTGTGTTCAATTAAGAGATAGCAGATATCACATCTCTAACATTTTATGTTTCTGAATGTAATGCAGAGAACCTCCTCAAATGCTCAGAATGATATCATCAGGATAAAATTCATCACTATCCGCTTGATAGTGAAACTTCACGAAACAAGATGGAGGTTAAGATTAAAATTTTAAGTAAAATATTTAAAATAAAGTTTAAATAGAAGAGGCAGGTTCAGAGAATTATATCTCCACATACAAGACATGTGTTTAAGTTTGTAACTTATTTATTCTGTTGTTGGGGGGTAATCATAATTTCCAGGAACTAATCAAACACACCAGTGTTGAGTAGATAGGTTAAAAATACATTTCTGAATACTCTCATTGGCAGTGAGCATTATTTCTCAGGGCATTGTAGCACTGGAAGAGATTACAGGGAAAGGGAAGGTTTGGTACTCACTTGTCTGAAACAGCTCGTGCTTTTAGCAGTGCAGCTGTATAGCATATAGTTGCTGATTTTGGCAAGCTAATATCTGCAATCAAAGACAAGATAGATTAGGGTGCATAATCTATAGATGTTCAATACAAGAAAAAATTCAGCTTTATCACAACAAAGCCCAAGTAAATAAGCTACATATCACTCCTTTTCCTGCCCAAACCATACAAAACTGCTCCCCAAAACTCACTTCCAGATATCGATTACTTTAATGCCCTTTTCTGTACATTCCACCAATAAAGCTGTTCGCTTAAAAAATAAGTGCAGTTTTGTAACTATGCCGCTCCACTAATCAAAGGACAAATATTTACTGTAGTTCACAAAGCTATTTTCACCCTGACAAAATAAATCTAGGAATGCATGCAAAGGAATTAGCCTCAAACAGCAGAATCAAACACTGTACTGACAATGATAGCATCTGTAAAACTGATCAATATAAGCTGATGATACTTGTGATATTTCTTGAGTAAGGGAGGCATTTAACTAAATAATATTGAGGGAAAAAAAGACAACATTTTTGAAAGAAATCCTGCACACCACATATGTTTTCTCTGCAGTTAAAAGTTAGTATAAACACTTTACAAAATGTTTGAAGAAGTTGCTATTCATGAACTGAGTCATAAAAATTTTGTGAGGTAGCAAACAAAATAGGGATAAAGGAATTGTCCTTTGATAAGTAGGGTGTAGCAAGTTCTGGGCCCTTTAAAGACTATATTCTGGTCTCAGTATTTAACCATATATGTTTATGATTTGCATAAAGGAATAGAGAGTTGTACAATCAAATTAACAGATGACTATTCAAAACTATAGTAAGTTGTACAGACAGGATCAGCAAGTTAAAAGAACAAAGACTTGGCAAATGAACGATATCATCGTAGATGGTATTTAATATGGCGAAATATTAGAAGTATGAGCAAAGGACCTTCTACATGGTTAAATTTACATTACATTGAGAGAAGTACAATCACTTGAAGGTGTTCTGTTAAAGTTTTATTTGATATTGGCAGATGAGAGTTTCAGACTGTGCTCCAACAACCAACAAGAAGGAAAATATTGTGTTTTAAAAAAAATTACACTTTACAAGTTGAACAACAGTGTATGGTACTGAAGAGAAGGCAGCATAAACACATGGCACTGAACAGAATTGAAGTGTTGTAATTATACTTTTGTTTTCATTTGAGACACTTACCATCATATTTGGCCAAGACTACCTGTACATCAGCATATGCCTGAAGCTCCAAAAGAGCTTCTAATAAATTTTCATGGATATTCAGCATACTAAGGAGTGGAAACTCTTTCATTAACTGCAAAAGAAAATGGGCAAATATAACTGATCATCAAATTCCATGGGATGAAAATAACAAACCTAATTATTTAAGACCATGTCTACACCCATGGTAGGACTGCGTGCACTTGTGTTATCGAATGGCACATCAATAATTTATCCAAGTTGTTTCTACACAGAAAGGAAAAATCAGACAAATTTTGTTCACATCATGATGACAGAACCCTTCCTTTCTATGCATGAACAGACTGCTGCAAAAGGCTGAAAATGTGGAAAAGCAAACTCAGCAATACACTGCAAATTATTTACATGCACTCATAAAAGCATCATGGCTATTTGTTGGTAAGCCTTTTTATTGCATCTGCATAAAGATGAGGCAACACAAAGGGATATGATATTGGTCAATTTCAGTGTTTTTTTTAAAACATCCTTGGGCCACAAGATTCCACATGTTACAAAAGGAGATATATGCTGTTTACATGTTTCAATGATGTTGGGGGATAGGTCAGGGATAGTTATTCATTCTGCAAGTAGCCAAGGGACCTTTGAATTTCTGTCAAACTGGTGAACTGGGTTTCCCAAATATAAAGACAGCACTCACCAATGCTGTTTCAACAGTACCTCCCAACCCCTAGCACAAGAAGTTCCAAAGAGCAGGCATGTGTCTGCAAGTTCCCCTTGAAATTAAATTCAACTCTGGGCCAAATTAAGGCCATTTAAAGTAGGCTTGACGGTTACGTGAAAGACATAGAAGAGGCTGAGTTACAATTGTTTCTGCAGTTCCGTGAAGGGAATATGGCCTTGTCACTTACATCTCTCATTAGTTTCACTGCTTCTCGTATTCTTCCCAGTTTTCTCGCACACATTGCAAGCCTTCGTTTAATGTAAACTAAGACATTTGTGTCTCGCCCTGGCAAAATAAGATAGATTAGGTTAAAATCGAAACCATTTTCAAATGAAAGTTATTAGTGTCTCACGATCATGTGAAAATCAGCTTCAATCTTCACTTGAACAGTATATGGAATCTTACTCTGGTGTTACAGTTAAGTTTTATGATTCTAATCCTGGATTTCAAATCCATACTTGGCCTTGTTCCCTCTCTAACTCTGTAGCTCCCTCCATTCTTCCAAACCAGTGTTTTTACTATCCTAACTCTCAAGGTTACCCAATTAAAATCACTCCACCTTTGCCAGTCATGCCTTCAGTTATCCAAGCCTAATATCTTCAATTTCCTCCCCAAGATATTAAACTTATTTTTCATTTAAGTAGCTCATTAAAACCTCTCTCTGATCAAGTCTTTGGTCATTCATCATACTATCTTTTCATGTTGCTTTGGTGTCAAGTTGTTTGATACAAATTGTATAATGATTCTTGGGTATTTCACTCAGCTAAACATGCAATATAAACACAAGCTGTAGCTGTTAATATTGTAATGGTATAAACACATCCGAGATCAGGAGGCATGTGTCCCAACAAAACAAAGAGATGAACACTCTACCCACTCTAGTTCAATTCTCAGATGAATCAAAAATGTACAAAACTTAATAATCCTGTGGTTATTAAATCATATTCAACAATACTGCACTAATACAGTTAAGAAACTTCAGTATTGTGCTTTGATCGTCCATGTAAACCATAAGAACCAAATGTTACAAATCAAATAATTACACTGAGACATTTTCAAAAGCAAACGTCATATTTCAACACACCTCCGATGATGTACAGCGGGGGTGGAGCTGAGTGCAGTGGAATAGTACAATGGGACACAAGAGATTGCAGATGCTGGAATCTGGAGCAACATACAATATGCTGGAGGAACTCAGCAGGTCCCAACTCCGTCCCCACTCCCCTCCCTTACCTAGGGCAAATGCCCGAAATCTTACACCCTTCCTCAGTCCACGAATCACCTAGGACTCCCGTCTCATCTTCCCCCTTTTTATTCTGGCCATCTTGCTTCGCCACTCCTCCTGATGCGGAGTTTCAACCTGAAACGTCCACAATTTCTTTCCTCCCACAGATGCTGCTAATCTAGCCGAATTCCTCCAGCAGATTACTTGTTACTGCAGTTTCTCTTTTACTGCTTGTCAATAACACTATTATTATATTCCTTTACAACATGCAAGTTGCGTGCTGCTCAAACTTATTACTAAAAGACTGGCCCAATTGGGGAAGTATTGCAGAGACTTCCCTTAATGTTTTTATGCAGCAACACATCAACATTTATGGCATAGTTAGACAGCTTACTGTGTTGTGCCTCCTGTTGTGGGCTGTGGTGCTGAAGCTGCTGGCTCCTTCTGTAACACACCTCACCAGCTTTTAGTGCCTGCTTAAATAGTTTCTCAGCTTCAAGTATTGTGGTTGTTTCCTCCTCAGCAAGGAGAACATATGCTGTGGCACACCTAAGGTGGAAAAGAAACAAAACAGTTGATGCACTATAGTTGGCAATGTACATCAGTTTAAAATAGTGCACCTCATAACTTTAAAATTTTTACTACTTTATCCTTGCAACACTTTGATTTGAGATGAGGTAGAGGTGACTAGAGATTTCTTCTTGATATAAATGTGACCCAAAGTGAACACCGCTACAATAGTTATTTTCCTGAAGACACAAACTAATATTTCAGAGTTAAAGCATGACATAACAATGGAGGCCATTGGGCCCAGCCGGTCTGTGTCAGCCCCATGAAGGAATTATCCAATTAAGTTTACATTTTTCATTATACTTGCCTACAGATGACACCCTTCCAAATATTTCTCATCATTTCTTATGGCAAAGAAGTCCATTCATCCCATCAAGTCTACGCCAGCTTTCATGGCCATTCCCATCGGAAGGAGGGTATTAGGATTAAAGTTGGAGTTTGCAGGCAATAGGACGATTTGCCTTCTTATATTTGTTATTCACATCTCCACAGATTCTTAGAATCACAGGTAATTACCACTTTGCTCTAACTCTTTATTGTTTTTGTACTAAGGGTATTTTTATACAATGATAAGATTAGGTATTAGGAGCAAAACTGTACATTTTTTGTAAGGGGTGCAGTACAGAATTTGGGGTCAGGGTTATGTCCACTGCTTTCCATTTTAGCTGCAATTACTGTGTCAACTCTACATTTTTGTCAGACTGTGTTCCACCAGATACACTCCTTAAGTATTACAACACAAAGGAGTTAATTTACCTTGAGGATCTCTGAAAGCTCTACAAATTAGTCCCACTTCGCTGCTCTTTTCCAGCATCTATCCTTTTTTTTATGTTGAGATCCTTCCAGCCACTTCAGAAACAATCAAATAACTCTTTGACTAAATGTAATTGGTGAAATAAGTTCATACACTTTTGTGCTATAACACCAGTGATTTTCACTGTAAACTGAGCACTACTTTTAATGCTAAAAACATACTAAACTTTCCTCAGCAATATGTCAATGCAGCTAAGCAATTTGCACTGTTTCCTCATTTCAAAATGTTAAAAGGTCATACACTTGAAAGCAATCCCCCCCACCACCCCTTATAGGGTATAAAGTGCAACATTCAGTAAGTTCAAAATGGAGATAAGAAAAAGGAGATCACACACTGAAGCAATTCCATTAAATGAGAAAAGAGTGGATCAAAGAACTTCAAGAGCTTGATATAGATGGCAGAAGCAGAGTGTGTAATTGTTAGTCACATTTGGCAGTACAGAACATACTCATTGTTTAACTCCAAAGCTTGGTATGCTGCCTTCATTCTAGCTTGAGCATTCCTCTCTCGCCAGGCTTTCTGCATCACTGTTAAGAGAAATAAATGTAAATAACATGGTTATTTACATCCCACATTCACCAGCATAGCAACAGAAAAACGAGACAGGAAAAGAAAACCACTTTATTTAAGTCCACATTTGACTAGAAAGCCATTACATGTTTCCAGCTTGAAAAGACAGATGTTCAAACATGGAGAGGTGCAACCCAATAGACTGAAATATAACTTAAAGATTAAATATATCATTAAACAAAAAATGATTTATGCTGTGTTGCCAATGGCCACATGATCCCAAGCAAGGATACAAGTTCAGAATTTTACCCATGGCATCTGGAAAATGTCATCTAACACATCAGTGGAAAGATGCCCGTCTAATGGTTCTTCACATGAAATATGGCAGGTGTGAAAAGAAGAATCAGAATGCCTACTCTTTCATCAGCCTTTGCTTGCCTAAAGCCCTGACTGTTGTGGTAATAAATCAATCAAGTCAAGACACTTCCATATCCTTGGTTTGTGCTAAATCTGCTGTCATCAGAAGGGTAGCAAATACACAAATTGGTCTCAGTGCTCCACGCTCCACAGCAAAGACAAGCCAGAACCTGGTAGGTCTGATGTTTCTTATTTTAACTTCTTCTGTCATTTCACACACACAAACCAAGCATGCTTAGTGAAGATTAGTGGATGGAAAATAATTTAACCAGTACGTCGCAACAGAATCAAACAAATATTTAAATGTCCAGCACTGAGAATTTATTTTACATTTTCATTTCATACCGAAACGATCAATGTAAACTAGCCACACCAACTGGTCTATCAGCAATAGTCCAGCAGTGACTCCAAAAGGATGGATGTAATTACTGTGCTACAAGTTGACAGGTAATTTTGATTACAACTATAGCCGAGGGTTTTAAACTTGAAAAAATGACAGAATGTACATGCGTGACATATTTTAATATATTAAACTACTGGCCAAGTCCTACACTGTTGAAGGTGCAAGCCTTTGTTACACCTATGTCTCATCTGCTTAATTTCAACTGTTTGTAAAGATTTTATGACACACTCTAAGAAAAGCAGCAAGAGCTTGACCAATATTTTCCTAAGTTTGCAATTAAAGCAAATGATTTAGGCATTTCTATTTATGCAATTTCTCAGCTTCCAAGTTTTCAGCAATGACAATAGTTCAAAACTAATCAATTGTTTTAAAGCATTTTGGGACATCCTGAGGTCATGAAAGATGCTTTGTAAATGCAAGTTCCAAAACCACAAGTGAAATTTGGAACAGTATACATTAATTGGAGAAAAAAAAACAAGGCTCAGGTCAGCTGCTGTGCTAGATGTAAAGGTCTACAATCCCAATGAACCTCCTTTAGAAATCTACCAAATGTGAGGACTTGGATTCCTTGCGTGCAGTAAGGTCTGATCTTAGCTGGGTTGCAATTGCAATTGAGAATCATACTCAAGAAATTAACATTTGTTCTTCCTTTCACAGATGCTGCCCAACTTGCTGAACATTCAGTGCTTTTGTTTTATGTTTATCTCATGGTGGAAAGGAGCAATAGCCCCTTAGATCCTTCTCACAGATACCAAAGTACCTACAGCACTGTTCAGGAAACAGGAACAATATGAAAATAATGAGAGGAAACTCAGCCACCAACTATAGAGTGATGTTCTGCACATGTACTTCAAGAGTTAATTTATCACCAGAAATTCACAGTGATTTATTGAAAAATAACTCATTGCTATCCCCAAGAGATTTTTTCCTCTCCTGTCTTGAATTGATCCAATGCAAACAGTGCTTTGTTTTGGTTTTTTGAGGACAAAGATGTCAATATTCATGGAGGCACTTCAGCAATGTGTCATAAGGTGAATGCACCACCACCCAATCCATTTTTGCTCTGCCAGGTTACCTGTCACAAATTCAAGCTTACCAGAAGGAATCCAAAGCAGAGAAAAACACTTGCTGATTTTTCATCTGACTAATCCCTGAGGCTTTGTTCACAGCAGAACATAAATGCTAAGTCAAAGTGGACACTGGCAAGTTACTGTCTTCTTACAAGGATTTACAATGGAAGAGGCAGATATACAACATACACTGGTGATACACCATTTGATGCTCTAATCCAGTATCTAATTAAGTGAAGTCCTCATCATGAACAGAAACAAAAATCAGTTAACATTGCTGGGAAACAAAAGCATATTATGGAGAACGCTAGGTTTAAAAGTGAAAGATGTAATTGATATGATTGCCAAACAGCAAAAGAAAGGGTGTGAATTTCACTCCACTTCATAAGATAGTCAGCTAAACTTATAATGCGCAAGGTAAACTGGAAAAAAAGCAACTCAAAGCTTAGATATTCCCCCCATCCCCCCCCCAAGGGTGAACAAGGAATTTGATTGAAATAGTATCTTCCAAGGAGTGACAACTAACACCAGGTTGCTGGTTAGAAAGTGGGACAAGAAACAATGTTTATTTAATAAAGAATTAGGCCAAACCCTTTCAAATTTCACCTGGCAGTTTGACTTCTTACTACTGCAAAACTTAAAACGCCCTCAATCATAAGGCTTCAGTGAACTGAGTATAATTGGAATGGGGATGTTAACAAAAGAATGTAATAACAAGTTAATCCAACAGGAACCGAGCCTAGTAATTACATACCTGAAAGCTTTACTAACCTCCATTAAAAGTGCTTGTGCATTGTAATACTCCAAGAGTACATTTATACTGTAGCTATCTGAGCTCGGCAGTCACAGAGTCTGACTTGCAATGAATTTCTCATGTGAAAAGCATGCCAGCACAGGTGTGCATAGTTAGTCTAAGATTTAAAGATTTTGAAAACCTAAACTCTCACAAATTAAGTGACACCATCCCACACCCTACCAACTCCTAGCACGATTGAAAAAAACTTAGTTTGATGTTCCACGAAGGATGCGTCTCACAACGACAGCATTCCTGTACTCTAAATGCTATCGGATTTCTCTGCTTGACAATACCTCAGACTCACCTGCATCTGCGGGTCTGACATGATCTGTGTCACATGTGAAAAACGTCTGATGATCCTGTGCGGAGAGATTCATGTCATAATACGTCAAAGGCTCTCTTCCTGTGACCCATGTGTATCTTTAGAAGAAACAAAAAACTGGATTAGTGAACGGTAAATCCATAAAATAAGGCTATGATTGGGCTGCCGTCAGAAAAGTGTCAGCGACATTCATACATCTGGCTGAAGCCAAATGCATTAAAATGTTTGGAGACATAAGAGTCTGCAGATGCTGGAATCTGGGGCAAAAAACAAACTGCTGGAGAAACTCAGAAGGAATCGGGTACAATTACTATGTACAAGAGGCATTTAGACAGGCATGTAAATATGCAAGGTACAGAATATACAAGCTTAATACGGGCAAATGGGATTAGTGTTATTGGGTAAAAACATTGGCATGGAGAACACCCTGTTTTTATGTTCTACTATTTCATGACTCCACGCTCATACAACCAATATATTAATGCAAAGTAACTGTCAAAATAATTAACAACAATGTTTGCACCAATGCAACTGATACATTGTCCTAAGGTAGAAAGTTAATTAACTTCAATCAATGTTGTGCTTTTTGAGTTGTGCAACATTACTGCTGAGGAAAAAAATGATTCACTTGTCCATGTCTCAAACTCACACATTCAAAGCTGAGGAGTAAAATTCCCACAACTCGAATCCACCAAATATTCCCATATGCCAGATCCAACAAGATTAAAGCTCCCTTTACACTACCTCAAGCACTCACAGGGTAAATGATAAGCCTTGGGCTTTGAATAAAATCACAGAAACACTGAACATTACAATTTGTTGGCTGCTAGTTGCAGTGCATGGAATAATGGTAAGATGTTCCTGTTTTAGTCATAAATTAAGCACAAGCTCTTGCAGTGGTGGCAATAAGTTTAAAACTCCAAGGGAAATATCTGTGCAACCTTACAGTCCCAACCGCCTGAGTTACAGAGGCTCTTTTCTCATGCACAAATACCATACTTGATGGCACTAACTATGCCCATTGTGAAAGTTTCAACAGCTGTTTTAAAATGGAGAGGAAGCAGTGCATTTTATTCTCCCATTCTCACTCTACCCACTTCATCCCCACATGCACGTGCACACAAACAAATTTTACCTCTATCACCATCATCGAGCCAATATTGACATACCTGTTGTACTCAGCTCCTCTGAAAAGGTTCAGCGGGTTTCTCCATACCTTACATTCTGTCAAAACAAATTTTCAAACATTAAAAGCAAAAGGATGGACAAGAATTTAATCTAAAATGTTGATAGGTTTATCTCTTAATGATTCCCTAGTAGGGATTGGTCAGTGTGGTGAAGTGTTTGACAGGCCTTTCACCTCTTAAACCTGGGTTGGAATAACTCTAATGAATGGACAGAGGAAAGAAAGCATCTTCCATTTGCTGGCTATAAAAGTCCAAAGTAAACTGAATTTGTACATAATCCAAAGTCTAATGATAAAGTTCTTCCAATGACAAGACAATTTGTACTTATATTGTGATAATATCGGCACCATATGTCCCCAGGTGATTAATATGAACATGTCATATGATGACAATGATTCAAGGGGGATTTGAACAAGAGAATGAGAACTCTAAAAATTCTTAAAACCTGCATAAGGAAAAATGGGAGATGGAGGAATGACTAAATGCTTGTTCAAAGAGAAAGGTTTCATGGAGATGGAAGTGTTAAGGAGGGAATTATAGGCTGAACGTGTCTTTTTTTCCCCTTGTTCATGCTGTGTGGACATCACTAACAATACCAGTAATTTTGTCCATCCTCAATTGTCACTGAACTGAAGAGACAGTTAAGAGTCAATTACACTGGTGAGGCTGGAGTAGCATGTACGCCAGACTGGGTTAGGACTGCAAATTTCTTGCCATTAGTAAAGCAGATGGATTTTTACAGTAACTGGCAGCTTTATGTTTCAATTGATGATACTAATTTTTTTCTTCTAGAACTTATTTAATTATTTGCAATTAAATTTTCTGGCTGCTAAGTTAATGGCAAATGTAATTAGTAAACATGAAGGTCAGAGTTTGGGTGAGATTGGTGGCATGGTTAACTGTGAGGAGACAAATTTTAGGACTGAGCAACTAAGAATTGGGAGTCTTAGATTCCTAGTGGTAAACTTTGTCTCCTCATAGTTAATGAAGCTGTGATGATCCATGAGAGGGATGGTGAACATGAAGATATTGATAGCTGTAGATAGAAGCCACAAGCTCATTCAGTGGCAGCTGGTCCTGGAAATTTTAAAAAATGTGCGAAAAAAGGTGAAACTTTAAGATTGAAACTGGGTAGATTGATGCTTGATAATCAAACTAAATACCTGAAATGGAAATATACCACTACTCCAACACTGATAATGCTCAACTTTGACAATCTTGACCAATGAAGGAATACATCTTACATTTATTTTGCTACTTTTATTCTCTATTATGACAATGCAAAAATTAATGGTTAATGGTATTAACATCTTAAAATACTTAGATTTACAAATTATAATAGAGTCAGCTTCACTTTGGTGGGTTTCCCCCAGGTGCTCCAGTTCCCTCCCATATCCCACAGACCATGTGGGTAGGTACCCAGTAT
>JAUZTB010000065.1:13152366-13166415 GCA_034780895.1 Rhynchobatus australiae
TGGTTTAACATAATTATGCATTTAAAAAATTTGAGAAAAATGATCATTTAAGCCTTTAGTTATTTATTGATGGAAGAGAATTGTTATTACAATCAGAATGAAATGGGTATTCTGAGTAATGCCATCTGAACAGGCAGTGGGAAGCACAAGTGTTTAATTGACAGTGCCACACTTGTGACAATGCAGGACTGAGAGAGGGCTTTTTAGTTATATCTTCATCCAAAACAAAATAAAAGCAACAGATGCTGGAAAATGAAAAATGTGGAAATACTCAGCAGGTCAGGCAACATCTCCAGAGGGGTCCTCTGCCTCTTAAATTTAAATCAATTCAAATAATCTAATCAGCAGAAATTTGAAGGGATCAGCATTAGATTGTTGGCAGTTGGCTAATAATAACATCTAAGGTAAAAGCTCAACCAAAATGATGATGTGGTCAATATGTAATAATATTGGGAAATAACTGCAGAATATTTATTTCACATTAAGTGGCAGTGAGGATATCTCCTATCTCCTCAAACACTGCCTATTCTCTAGTTTCCTAGCCTTTGGAGATTTTCTGCGGGCTAGTGGTTCAGTTCTGAATCTTGACACTTAAAACAATTTGGCAATTTTCCAAAGTGACCATCAGCAACCAAACGATATAGTGGATTCTGAATACCATTGGGTGTCCAATTACATCCTACACACTGCACTGTTAATTTTCATGATTCATCCTGTGAACACCTTTATAAACTAGGCAAAATGAGGGTTGTGATTATTTTAGTTGACTGTGAAAACTATGAACTCCTTAACAAGTTGTCATTATGCTGTAGTTCTGTGCAGCTGAAGCTACCTGATGCTGCACCTGAGTATTTGGTACACTCTATGTTTTAAGTAAAGCTTGCAGGGACCTTCCTAACCTTTTCAAGTGTTGGTGAGAGTGAAGACTGAAATTTTAAGTGGACAACACTTAACACTGTGGATGTTCTGGATACTGTGGAATTATTAAATGAAGGAAAAAAATTCTTTAAATGGCGCCTTTCTTGACCTTGACATACCAAAATTCTTTACAGCCAATTCTTTACAACTCTTGAAGCTTGATCACTGTTTTAATGGCGGAAATCTGATGGTGAATTTGGCTATGGTAAAGTCCCACAAGTCATACAATAATGACATTTTATTTCTCTTTTGGTAACTTTGAGGCATATGTTGTTAGTTAGGACATGGGAAGAATATTCCTTTGCTCTTGTGTCACCAGAGCTTTTATATCCATCTGAAAAACATGGGAGTAGGCCATTCAACCTCTCGAACCTGCTATGCCGTTCAATAAGATCTACTTCCAGAAATCTAATGAGCATTTCCCAACAGATTTCCCTCTGTATCCTCTGTTCTACTATCTCTCCATTGTGCATCAGTATTTTCTCTCTTTCCCTCTCCCACTTCCACTCAGTCTCACTTTTCTGAATGTGCCACGGTCCACAATTCTTCTTCCTCCTCCTCTATATCCATTCTTTCAACAAGTGGTTCGGCACATTCCTGGCTGATAGCGACCAACATTTGTTTTATGCAAAACTGTTCAACACCTGTACACCAAATAAAAATGACTTTGTTTCTGAGATTGAAAATCCATGATTATTTCTTCTCCCTATAGATCTTAATGGTTAGAACACCCAAGCACCCATCTATTGTGCCAGATTGTCCTCCTAGATTGCCATACTGAATCAGCTAAGTTTCCCTGTGGACAGTTTGCCCAGGAAATGTACATAAATGAAAAATGATGTCATGCTGATACTGTATAATGTAAATGGAATAACATGGCTTCTACTAAAAATGGCAGCATTACTATTTTTGTATTACATGCATTTGCAATTTTACTAACAAAGTAATTCTTCTGAAATATAAATAGTATAATTATTTGGCTTTAGTTATTAGTAAAATGTACAGAATAGCCCTATGTGAAAAGGTGGTGGTGGATCCTGTCAGGTTGTCGAGGCTATTTGTCAGAATGCTACTTCACTAGAAGTTTAAAACAAGCACCAAAACTCTGTTGTTGGGGAGGATCTCTCTTCCCCTCCCTGCTCCTTCCCCTCCCCCCACCAAATCAGATCCCTTGTGCACAGCTGGAGTCTCAATGCTACTGCATCCTGTCTGCAAGGCAGATGCAGTGTGAAGAGGCAAACCTCCCATGTCCTTCTGGAATGTGTGGTTTGCCATGAAGGTCAGGAGAAAGATGCAGTAATCTTTATAAAAGTTCATCCTTGACCTGTGTAATACAGGACTCTGTGGATTTTTCCCACACTGAAACAAATATCGGCTGCTGCTGAAAGATTGTTAACTCAGTGAAAAAGGCATTTTGATCTTCCAGTGTCCGTTACTGAATGTTAATGAGTGGCACATTCTAGGGTCAGGAGTACACGCTGAAGCTTGGTGCAGCTGCCACAATGGCTCCACAGTCTGGTCTGATCTCACAACAATGCACTCTGAATGAATGTAAACTATATAAAAATACCATAGAACATTAGAACAATACAGCATAGTATAGGCCCTTCAGCCCACGATGCTGTGCCAACATTTTATCCTGTTCTATGATCCATCTAACCCTTCCATCCCACGTAGCCCTCCATTTTTCTATCATTCATGTGGCTATCTTAGAGGCCCTAATGTATCTGCCCCCACTACCTCTGCTGACAGTGTGTTCCACGTACCCACCAGTCCCTGTGTTTTTTAAAAAAAAACAAATTGCCTCTGATATCCTCCAATACCTTACTCCAATAGCCTTAAAATTATGCCCCCTTGTGTTATACATTATCACCCTGGAGAAAAATCTCTGACTTTCCACTTGATCTATGCCTCTTATTGTCTTGTACACCTCTATCAAGTTGCCTGTCATCTTCCTTCACTCTAAAGAGAAAAACCCGAGCTCACTCAAACGATCCTCTTAAGACCTGCTCTCTAATCCAGGCAGCATCTCCTCTGCACCCTCTCTAAAGCTTCCACATCCTTTCTATAATGAGGCAACCAAAACTGAACACAGTACTCCAGTGTGTTCTAACCAGAGTTTTATAGAGCTGCAACATTACCTTGTGGTTCTTGAACTTAGTACCACAACTAATGAAGGCCAACACACCATACACCTTCTTAACAACCCTATCAACCTGTGTGACAATTTTGAGGAATATGGATGTGGACCCCAAGATCCCTCTCTTCTTCCACACTGCAAAGAGTCCTGCCATTGGCCTTGTATTCTGCCTTCAAATTTGATCTTCTAAAGTGTATCACTTCATACTTTTTGGGGTTGAACTCCATCTGCCAATTCTCAGCCCAGCTCAGCATCTTTTCAATGTCCTATTGTAACCTACAGCAACCTTCCACACTATCCACAACACCACCATGTCATCTGCAACCTAACTAACCCACCCTACCACATCCTCATCCAAGTCATTTATATTAAAAAAAATCAAAAGAGCAGGTGTTCCAGAACCGATCCCTGCAGAACACTGCTGGTCACTAACCTCCAAGTAGAATACTCTCTATCTACCACCACCCTCTGTCTTCTATGGGCAAGCAAATTCTGAATCCAGACAGCCAAGTTTCCCTGGATCCCATGCCACCTGACTTTCTGAATGCCATTTGGTAATACAAATTATATAATAGTAAAATTGTTGTCGTTGCTGATATTCACTAGTATCCCACTTGGTGGAAACCCACAGAGTGTTGTTTCATCATTGGGTACTGGAGTCCAAACACTTGCAGATACATACCTGACTTGCTTTAAAAAAGACATTGGGTCCTGCTGCAAGCTGGTGTGCCAGGAATCCCTGTCCTCTACTGGCATACCTTCACCAATGCATTTGTGAGCTCATCACGGAATAAACCACTGAGGCAACGCGCTGAGGCTGCTTGTGAGGGCAGGCTTGGGCGAGCAAAGTAGCCATTCCTGGGGATTACTGCTGCAGCTCCATGTGTTGGCAGAACACCCAGATCTTGCACTATCTCTCATCACTGTGTTGAAAACTGCCCTTTCCTCCCTATGGCTGCAGAGCTTCATCCAGTGATTTCTCTGTGACAACAAGATCAACGGTGTTCCTGTTTTCATCATATCCAATAGAAACAATGGGATCCAGCAGCAGTTGACACAGGAAGCATCTGCTGCCCAGCTATCTAGATCCAAAATAGTGAGATCAGAAGTGGTCCACCCCTCAAGTCAGCTGAAATACTGACAGCGATCTAATCATGCCCCTAGGTTTAGCTCTCAAATTTATTGAGGATACTAAATGTTTTGTGAATATCCCTGGTACTCAAAAACACTGAAAGTTTTAAAACCATTTTAAAAAAACTAAGCATGAATATATTTACACTATTAAACAATTTAGAATTTTAAAGTGAATGAAATTCAGAAAAATGTCACAAGATCACAAGATAAGGGAGCAGAAGTAGGCCATTCGGCCCATCGAGTCTGCTACAGGTAAAAGGGAAAAAGAAATGAGAAAGTAGAATTATTCCCCAAAATTGTTCCTCTCCATTGAAACGACTGGCTTTGTTATTTCCTGTACAAGGTCTAATTGGGAGCTTGTCTAACATGTAGAGTCATGCTCCGCCACAGGATTCTTCATGGAACAGTACAGTCGACAGACACCAGGGTAGAGCCGCCAGCAAGTCAGCCACTTTTGCATTCGCGCAGCAGTTTCAACCTTGGTTGCTTTTTCATGGAGAAATGTCAGTAGTCAGCATGGTACTTTTGGAATTTCCCAGCAAGTTCTAGCCCAATGTCTGACTGCTTTGTCTATTTAGAATGTTTTCACTTAAAGCATCATATGCCCTTTTAGTTTTGGTAGAAATTATTGACAATTAGTTTTTCCTACCCTACAGATAGCCATTCATATAATTTCTCCTCATTGCCATTGTCTAAGTAACTAGTTTATTCTTGGAAGTTTTAGTCCTATTTTTCTGTCACAGTGAACATATTTTCTATCCGATTTTGACTGGAAATGACTCACCTGGTTCATTATGGAACACTGTTCTCCAATCACATTTCATGTAATGAAGTGTCGATGTCCTTGTAGCAGTTTTCAGAATGAGATCAATGAGCTCATCAGATTGTTGATTGGATGGTGAGACTAAATATATACTTGTTAATTTACTAATCAATTGGTCTACAATAGAGTGTAGATTTTGGGTTATTCTGAGGGAATGGAGGATGATGCATAAATCAATGCATGATCAATATCAGTGACCACAGATTGATCAACTTGGTCATGATGCCACTTACCAGCCAGGCTCTTGCAGAGATAGAAATCACCTAGTGAGAAGGCAGGTTGGAATTTGGAATTGTACCACAGGAAAAAAAGGTCAACATCTCTGAGAGATATGAAGAACAAACACAATAATAATATCATTATCTATTATTGCAGGATTGTATCCAGCAGTTTGCTAACTTGATTGATGAAAATCAGAAACCTGCTGATGCTGGAAGTCTGAAATAAAAATAGAAAATGTTCTAAGCACTCAGCAGATCAGACAACATCTGTGGATAGATAAACAGAGTTAATATTTCACATCAAAGATGGGGGGTCTTCATCTGCAGGGTATTTTCAACATTTTCTGTGTTTATTGCTAACTTGGTTAATGTGCTGGTAAGAAGGTTCAAAAACAGCTGAAAAACAGTAGATGCTCAAAAACAGCTTTTGAGCTGTCTGACATCTTGTGAGAAACAGGATTGGTAACCACTCATACTTCTGGTCTGATTTTAGGTGCAAGTTGCCACCAATTTCATCACGCATGCACCACCAGGGGAGTTCAATGAAGTCTTTAATGGTAAGTGAATGAAAATAGTAGTTCTTTTTTTGGTTTTGTAACCTCAAAGTTGCTAATTTGATCATAAGCTATGTACAGATGTGTATGCTTTCTATATGTCTGTGACAATGTGAATTATAAGAGTTCTTCGTTAGTTCAGTGCTGAAGGATTGCTTTCCATGGAATCTGGAATGAAGGTTTTTAATCATTATCTACTTCTACTGGAGTGTAGGATTCCTCCATCAATGAGGGAGTTCCAAGATGTCTTTAGCCAAGTCAGTGAAAGAGAAATAGGCCTGTGTTTCTTGGATTATCATGGCTGTCCGTAGCCCATGACTAATAATTTCGATGACTGTAAATGCACTTGTCAGTAACTTAATGACCCAAGGTTAATCTGTGGTCTGTATTGAATTAGTTGATCTCATTCAGCAAACTATTGGCCTGGACCAGGATATTGACAAAATGCCTTGCCAAACAAAAATCAGAATACATATAATCTATAGAACAATTTAAGATGCTTTTAAAGTCTTTGAATTGGAGGATGGGAACCAGATCCACTGTTAAATCACCATTTCCATTATCTCAAGCACTGATGACATACTAGAATCATGGAATTATCACTACAAGAGGCCAGATGAGCCATTGAATCACAGAATGATTACAGCATGGGAAGAGGCCATTCTGTCCATCTACCTGTACTGGCTCCATGCAATACCAATCCAACTAGTTTCATTCCCCTGCCCTCTCCCTAGAGCTCTGCAAATTCTTATCCAGTTCCTTTCTGAATGCTACAATTTCACCTGCCTCCACTACAACCCCTGACTGTGCTTTTCAGATCCTAACCACTGTGTTTCTGGAAAAGAAATCTTCCTGTGCCTCTGCTATTTCCTTTGTAGAGCTGCCCAGTTAATCCCCACTAATAGTGCTACTTCCTCAAAGGCTTGCAAATTTTTCTGCCATTCAAGTTGTTTTGAAGACGGTGGAAGTTGGCAACCAAAGCTGACTGATGATATGTGTATGGTTAACCTCAAGTGGGAAAACTGTAGATTATTAATACAAAATGTAATGTAAAATTATAAATGCAGGAAGTGCAAAACATATAAAACAGTAGCTGAAAAGCGTAGTCAACTGTAGACCCACGGAACAGAAGAAATAGGGACAGTAGTCAGCCATCTGGCCCCTTAAGCATTCAGTGAGTTAATGGCTAATCCAGTTTTCCCACCCTGTCTCCATAAGTCTCAATCCCCTTACTATTAAAAATCTCATGCATCTCAATTAGAATGCATTCATGGATTCAGCCTCCGCAGTATTCTGGGGCAAGGAATTCTGAAGCTTTTTATTTCATTGAGAGAAGAATTTTTTCCTCAATTCAGTCTTAAATAGCTGCCCCTTTATTTTGTGATTGTCCCCTCTTGGTCCTACCATGACTGGAAACAGTCTCCCATCATTTATCCTGTCAAGTCCGTAAGATTCTTATTTCAGTAATGTCACCTTTTCATTCTTCTAAACTCAAAAGATACAGACTCAACCTGTTTAACCTTTCCTCATAAGATGATCCCTCCATATCTAGGGTCATCATGGTTGATAATAAATTATGGACCAAAACTCTAAGTATGGTCTTATTGCTGCCTTATGCAGTTGTAGTAAGACTTCACTGCTTTTATGCTCCTATACACTTAAGAGGGTCAAATTTTTAAGCAGAACAATAAACTTTATCTCAAATTTCAGGATTAGTCCCTTTTCACTTTCAGCAAACAGAATGCTGTCTACTTTTGGCACTGTTGGGGAAATGCAATTGTTTTCCTCAGGATTGCAGTGCCATACTGGCAGATTACTAAATTGCTTTGCAATATATAATTTAGGAATTCGGTGGCAAGCAAAGCGATTACTAAGAAAGAAATGGTCATGAATTATAAACTGTTAGATTGGCGCAGTCATCTGTGGAAGAGAGCATTAAATTAAGGTCCCTGACCTGGGTCTGCATTTTCAGACTAAATATTCCATTCCTTTCTTTATGGAAAGCAACAAAGTTATGTTGTGCCCTAACTGTTTTCCTCCTCTTGAACATTTTTTGAAACAGATTGTCTGGGGATTCATTTATTTCCTGTTTATGCAGCCTTCTTACATGCACATTGGTTGCTGTGCTTTTCTGCACAAGTGAAGCTCCTAAAGGAACAATAATAGCTCGGTTATCTGGCATGCACCACAGTTAACCATATTGATTTCTAACTCATTTTCCTTGTTTTTAAATCCATCAGTGGCCTTGGCCTTTACTTTCCCTCATCCTGACAACCCTGTATGACACCTGACTTCAACAATTACTTCCTAAATACAGTTGATTTAAATACTGTACTGTTGCTGCCTATGCCTTCAACTGCTTTGGCCCCAATTCCATTTGGAATTTCCTAAACTTAATTTATCTCCTTTAAGAAATTGTTAATAGCCCACATCTTCTGCACAAATGTATCTTTTAGATGGCTTGGTGTTAAATTTTTGCTTGATTTTCCCTCCTGTGAAATGCCTTGGGACACTTAATACACAGGTGCTTTATGAATACCTGTTGTTAATAATGCTGCCGTGCAATTTAATTATATTACAATAAATGCTTTGGGGAGAAATAACTTCTCATATTAATAAATTGAATGCAAATGTATTTTCTTTCTTTCAAGGCTACGTATAAGTTTTTTTTGAGCAATTGTGATCTAATTACCATTAAGATGTTGTGCCAGATTTACTGATTATTTAGCTGACGGATGTTTTTATCGTCATGCTATCTGCAGTATTTGTGCCCTAATATCACTCTGAATTGAGTAGTGCTAGGTTAGCAGATTCATAATTTTAGCCTACTGTGGGTTGTTCAGGTAGCAATGTTTAAGAATCATGGAGAATCAAAACTTTTGAAAATAATTCATTCAGTTTTCCTGTACGTTAGTTTGCAAAGACATCATCAGAGTCTGTTCTTGTTAGTTCATTGCATCCTTGGCACTTTAAAACATATACTAATTTAAATGAGACACTTTTGAATTAACGTGTGTTGACTATATTTGTAATTTATTTTTAATTGTTACATTCAATAATTATTTTGAGATAAACCTAATTTGGTTTAAATTACCAGTTCTGATTTTTAAAAAGTGCTTTCAATTTCCAGATGTACGTGTTCTAATGAATAATGACAGTCTTCTCAAGGAAGCAACTGTAAAGTAAGTCTTTAAGCTTGTACGATACTTCTTAAAATTTTTCAAGTGAAGTGTTCCCATCAGGATGTGAGATGACACTGATATTCTTGTTGCTTTTTTCCAGTTTTCTTGCATTCTTGTGACCCACACAACATCTTTTATTTTTGGTGGATTAATAATAGACTGTGCATGTATATTGCCAAACCTCAATTATCTCTAATGTCCCGTGGTGATGTTTCCGTTTGTTTCACCATCCTCTGCAATTGGAGAAACTTGGGGTCACTAGTTGATCAGTTCAAAACATTTCCAAGGGAAGGTGATGGATCAACCTTGCTCTGATTTGTGGAGCATAGTATCAATATCATGAGGACAGGCATGGTAAAGTAGTGGTTGGTGTAAGGCTATTACAGCACAGGCAGCCTGGGTTCAATTCCTGCCGCTGTCTGCAAGGAGTTTGTACGTTCTCCCTGTGTCTGCATGGGTTTCCTCCGGGTGCTCCAGTTTCCTCCCACATTCCAAAGACTTACGGGTTAGAAAGTTGTTGGCATGCTATGTTGGCACTGGAAGCGTGGTGACATTTGTTGGCTGCCCCCCAAAACACTCTACGTAAAAGATGCATTTCACTGTGTGTTTCGATGTACGTGACTTATAACGATATCTTGTCTATTTTTTTCAGGTGGTAGAGCTATATATAGTTGTGAATAAAATCCCCATTTAAGTTCTACGCAGTGTCTACAACAGGCAGCTTTTTTCAAGTCAGGAGGATTATTGTGTTACTTGGATTTGGAGAGAGCTTTGTGTCTCAGTGGACAACCTTGAAAATTAGGAGCTGGTTGCTTTTCACAGTTTTCAATTCATGTCTGCTTTTGCGTAGGAGTCAGCTTAGTTGATTGATTCAGGGTGTACAGATTTAAATTAACCTCCATTTTAGAATTGTATGTTTCTTTTTATTGTCTGATGCCTGACCAAACAGAGGAATAGAGTTGGTTCCAGTGTAGAAATTTCTCATGAGTATTTTATCAGAGATGGGAGATGTAAAATTGAGCAATGGCAATGCCATTATAAACCAAAGGATATAATTACAATGTGATGTTTAAATGGGCAGGTCTCATGATAAGTATGGACATGAGATTTTCAAATGAGTAAAGCTGACATGCATCAAGAGGTATAATGACATTTTAACTACATTGCAGTAATTGTTCTGTCCCTTAGATCTTTAGCTCCACTTATACTCTTGTCATCTTTTCATCTCTTAATGCTATTCTCTTAAAAGATTCAGGTTGTGCATATTCCATAATTATTGAAGTCTAGCAGTAAGTGCTGCGGGGATCAGTGCTGTTCACAATCTATATGAAGAACTTGGATGAGGAGACCAATTGTAATATTTCAAGTTTGCTGATGATGTAGTGCTATGAGGAGGATGCAGGAAAACTTCAGAGGGATATAGATGGGTGAAGTGAATGGCACATGAAATATTGTCTCAAAAAACGTGAAGTTATCCACTTTGCTGGAAAAGGCAGTAAAGCAGAATACTTTTTAAAATAATGAGAGATGGGAAAGTATTCGTGTTCCGGGGGACTTGAGTGTTTGCCCTAATCATATTGAATGGTGGATCAAGCACAAGGACCTGAATTGCTAACTCCTGCTTTTATTTCTTCGGTTCATGTGTAAGAATGATCTGAATTAGATTGCCATACATATCTGTTACTGTACATTGTTGTAGAGGGCTTGGAGTGGGAGGAGGATGGCAACAGTACTTTTCCCTTCACCAGCTTTTGTAGGGAGAACAGACAAAAATAAATATCAAGTACATAATGGTTTACACCCAATAAAAAGCAGGCAGCCCCGACTGCAGGATATTGGTAAAAGTTGAAACATTGAAACATTCTCCATGCCTTCATGCTTACCAGCCTTTGCGCTCACGCAATTGTCGTAACTAAAACTGCTTTTAGATTTGCTGACCTTCCAGTTTCTCTATTACTGTCATTTCCTGAAAGCCTACATGCTAACCCTGGTGTCTGTTTCCTTTTTAAAAAAAGACAGATTTGTCCCTGAAATGTGAAGAGATAATTCTGGGGAGGGCGTGATTAAATTGTCTGCATGTTGTGTAACAAAGATGATTGATGCATCAACTTTTGTCACAGCAGACTGGGAAATTTGCCTTATTTCCTCATTGTTTGTTCCAACAAATTATATATTGACGATGGATATACAATGTGACATTAACCATTGTTTTTATCTAACCCCAACCCCATCTCCAACACCCATTTCCTTTTCAGTAAATTAGCTTCTCTGACCATGGAGGGTTTGAGGAATATTAAAGTTAATGCTTCTTGAGCATTGTGGCACAATTAATGGAGCTGCTTCCTCATAGCATCAGAGGCCCAGGTCCAATCTGATCTTGAGTGCTGCCTGTCGGGAGTTTGCACGTTCTTCTCGTGAGACTGTGTGGGTTTCCCCTGAGGGATCTAGTTTCCTCCCACACCCTGAAAGTGTGTGGATGGGTGGGTTAATTGGTCACAGTAAATTGCTCCTGGTGTGTAGGTGAGGGGTAGAATCCGGGGGGAGTTGATAGAAAATGTAAAGAGAACAAGATTAATGTATGGTTAGTGTAAATGGATAGTTGATGGTCAGATCAGACTAAGTGGGCTGAAGGGCCTGTTTCCACGCTGTATCTCTCTATAGTTCTAAAAGCAGTTAATCACTGTGAACGTTAGAGCGTGTTGATTGGCATTCTGCTTAAGATAGTCATGCATCCAGGATAATTATAATTGATGTAAAAAGTAAGCTCCATCACAGACACAACCCTCCCCACAGTCGAGGATGTCTTCAAGAGGTGATGTCTCAAGAAGGCAGCATCATTAACGACTCTCACCATCCGGGACCTGCCCTCTTCTCATTACTGCCATTGGGGAGGAGGTACAGGAGCCTGAAGACCCACACTCAATGTTTTAGGAACAGCTTCTTCCCCTCCACCATCAGTTTTCTGAACGGTCCATAAATACAACCTCGTTATTTCTCTTTCGCACTTTTATTTCTTTTTGTAGCTTGTAGTAATTTTTATGTCTTGCATTCCACTGCTGCTGTAAAACAACAAATCTCACGACATATGCCTGTGATAATGAACCTGATTCTAATAATGATGAAAAGCAGTTAATCATTGTACTGGAGACACTAAACTGCATTTTCCTCTCACAGTGCCTTTGCCCAATATAATATGGACCAGTTCACTCCTGTGAAAATAGAAGGCTATGAGGATCAGGTAAAGATAAAACTTGCTAACTGTTGGGGGAGGAGGAAGATTGTAAATGTAATTGTGAGTGAATGAACAGTTTGCTTAGGTGGAATAACCAAGGTAGCAGAATACAGCTGGTGATGGTGAAACTGAACCCTGGCTCAGGTAGTGCATCATATTAATGCCAAAATATGTAGGCAGCATACTAATTTCAATGACATTCTGTGAACGTCCAATCTATAGACAGGAGAATGGTAGCTATACGTTTATATATCAAAAACAGAAAATGCTGGAAATGCTCAGCAGGCTTGGCAATGTCTGTGGAATGAGAAACTGCAAACATTTCGAGTCCAGACTCTTTGTCAGAACTGGGAAAGGGAAAAGTAAGTTATTTTTCAGCAGGAGAGAAGGTGGGGGAGGGATGTGTAGAACAAAGGGAATATCTCTGATAGGGTAAATTCAAATGGCTCAATGGGAGCAGCTGCCGGCACATTCGGCCTTTTTGTCTTTGCAATGTGTTGAAAATAGTGGGGCTGTGGGACATGTCCAGCAGACCAGACTCTATGAACAGAATAAGAGAAACAGCCAACACGATGTCAGAGGGAAATGGTCAGTTCTGATACAGGCAGAAAGAAAGAGTGAACTGCCAATAGTTAGAGAATTCGATATCTGGTTCAGAAGGTTGTAATGTGTCTTGACAAAAGATGAGGCGTTGTTCCTCAAGCTCATATTGCGTCTTGTTATAACGATGCAGGAAGCCACAGCCAGAAAAGTTGGAAAGGGAGGTGCATTAAAGGGGCTGGCAATCAGAAGCTCAGAGTTATTCCTATGGATTGAACGAGTTTGAAATCTGTGTTTGATTTCTCCAACGTAGAGGAGGCCATATTGTAGACACTGTACGCAATACACTTGATTGGAAAAAGTGCAAATGAACTGTTGCTTCTCCCGGAAGGGCTGTTTGGGTCCCAGGATGATGGGAAGGGAAGAGATGAAAGGACCGGTGTTGCAACTCCTGTGGTTCTATGGAAAAGTGCTGGAGGCATGAGGAATGGTCAGTGGGGACAGAGGAGTGGACCAGAGAGTCGTGAAAGGAACAGTTGCTGAAAAATGCTTAAAGAGGAGGGTAGTATTTGTCTGGTGGTGGAACTCTGCTCTTCCTCTCTCCAGGAGAAGATGGGATGAGGGCAGAAGTGCAGCAAGCGGTTGAGATGTGGCCAAGGGCTCTGTTCGTTATGGTAGAGAGGAAGCCACTGTTCAGAAAGAAAGACAATTCAGAGGCACTCTGCAGAATATCTCATCATCGGAGCAAATGCAATAGAGAAAGAGGAACTGAGAGAATGGAATGCAGTCCTTACAGGAGGCAGAGTGGAAGGAAGTATAGTCAAAATAGCTGTGGGTGTCCAACACAGATGAACAGATCTGGTGAACTATTCAGTTTTAGCTGGTTAACCTTAAATCTTGCGCCTGAACCTAAGACTTCAATAGTTGGATTGCATTGGGAGAATGTTTCTTCTCCTTGGATATACTGTATATAAACAAGAACAATCCAGGTGGAATTAATTTGGTAGCATGATTAAAGTATGGTGATGGGTTTCCATTTGTCAGATACCTGCTTGTAATTTTTAAAAAAACTTAAAGAAATATAAAAGCAGAAATAGAAAAAAATTGCACTGTTGCTCTTACCTTTCAGGTCCCTTACTCACCAAAATCCACACTATGTTGATACTTGGTGAGCACTGCAGATTGTGCTAAAATATGGTGTACCTTAGAAGAACCCACAGATATATACTGATTGTGAATATGATATAGAAATATTTATTATATGTAATCTGAGCATATAAATACAAATGCTTGCATTGTCCTTGA
>JAUZTB010000065.1:13207956-13219832 GCA_034780895.1 Rhynchobatus australiae
ATGTTTGGTAATAATTTTTGGGTATGTTAACTGTGGTTGTATCTTTTAGGCAAGTGTTGATCCAAA
Source organism: Rhynchobatus australiae (assembly GCA_034780895.1). Classification (NCBI taxonomy): domain Eukaryota; kingdom Metazoa; phylum Chordata; class Chondrichthyes; order Rhinopristiformes; family Rhynchobatidae; genus Rhynchobatus; species Rhynchobatus australiae. The sequence continues at coordinate 13,208,023 of JAUZTB010000065.1, forward strand.
ATAAACATGGCATAAAAGTAAAATCACACTTTGACACTGATGGAGGGAAGATCCAAGTACTTGTCAGCCCCAACCAGACAAGTACCTTCATCATCGAGGTGGTGAACGAGGGAACCGAAGTGGTGACTTTTTTAAGATGTGAGATGCTTCGCCGGTTCCATGTGTTCACTTTGAAGGATGAGAAGAATGTGACCAATTCCCAACCTTTGCAGCTGAATCCAGGTGAGATGCACATTTCCTTTCCCTGGACCTGCTTTCTGCCAGATTTCTTCCACTCCTTGGGATATTCTGTGCCATTTGCATCGATTGAGTAAGTGCTTGTAGGCAGTCTTTGTGGGAAGAGTCCAATGTCTAAAAGCCACATATACAAGATATTTCCTTATTATTGAAGAGGAGCTTCTTTACCGAAGATGTGGTGAGAACTTAGAACTCAATAATGCATGAACTGTTTGAGGCATAACTAAATGAGGGGAAAATGGGGTAGAGTTATGATAAATGAAGGAGGAGGGAAGAGGCTAGTGTGCAAGTTTTTTTTCCCATACAACACACTTCAGACAGCTTCTGATCTTCACACACCATTCCTGTCCCCTAAATTGGACTACAGATTGTCACTACTGTGTTGCCTGCACCCTACTTGTGTAAACTTTCATCCTATTGTTTATTTTGGTTACGTGATTGGAATTAGTGCAATTAAATCATCAGTGGCAAGACCCTCAATATTATTTTTACCAGCAGGGTATGTATATTCTAATTATTGTTGCTCAACATGTTTTATGCAACTCAAGTTCTTAAGTCCAAAAGAAAATGCAATTTGGCTGCCCCTCAGATTATCCCAATTTCCCCCTCCTTTTCTCCAATTCTTTACTTCTAGGCCATTATTTCCAGTAATCTTGCAGCTTCACTTCTTTCCTTTTGGCCATTCCTTCCAAGTCTTTCAACAGTCCATTGCTTTTCCACTGTGGTGCAGCAGCCCCAGGTGTGATTCCCGTAGTTTACCTTCTGCCTTTCTGTATTTCCTGAAGGACATGAGTAGCAATTCCAATTGCCGCCTCCTACTTACTCACATTCCATCCACTGCATCACTTGGGAACTAATCTTTCCAGTTGGCTTGTGGTCCAAACTATCTCGGATAGTTCCCGACGTGTGGGTTTAACAGTGAATCGGCCGTCTTTGCCATTCCTCCTAGAATGCCCATTTGGTTGTGAATAAACCTCTTGCCATCAATGATCTAATTGCAGAATTACCTTTGACATAATTTCCTTTGTGGGAACCTGGTTGATGGTTGCCCTAAATGAAATCTTCCCTCCTGACTATACTTTCCACTACTGGGCTTGCCTGGTTGATTAGAGGCAATTTGGTTGTACCTTGGTGTGTACCCCTTCCCCGTGGCATTCCTTTAATTATCTTGCCTCAATCTCACCACTAATTAGTGTTCTCACAAAATTATCTTCACCACTTTCCTCACTCAGGTCTTGCACTGAATGACTTCCAATTCTTAGTGATTTTAGTGTTCATTTTAATCATGTTCTCTTTTCATGAGCACATTCCCCTCCTTTCCTCCCTTAATCTCATCCATTAAGTGCTAACCCATAGACTCCATCTTGGCATTTCATTAGGGCCTAACAAGTCCAACCCATTGCAGTTGAGTCCACTTCTGATCATTTTACTCTACTTGCCACCCACATCCCCTTCCTCTCAATCCTACTACTTTGGGGCTGAGGGAGGGGGAATCTCTCCCAATTCACTTTTTAAAGTCCCAACTGGGAACCCTATGGTTAAAGCATATTGTTGGATGGAGAACACAGCCTAATCTTAAATGTAGCTCTGGTCCCCATTAAGATCTCTTTGAATGTGAGCATTGTTCATTTCTGCTTCTTTGAGTTCAAAGGCAGAAACTTGAATGGATAGCCTGTTTAGCCATCTAGCTCGATCACACTGGGCACAATCAAGTCCTCCTGTTCTGTCAAAGCAGCTCATTTAGTCCAGGCTCATCTTGGGAGTTGAAAGATAATTCCCTGTTGCTTTACTGTACTGCAGACACTCTTATCAAACATCTCTTCTATGTCTTCTCCAACAAGCATATCATACCCTGTAATAAGTGTAAAGAAGTCATGGATTATTTGTCATCGTTGTTGAGTATCTGATCAGTTGCCTTTACCCCTGCTTTCCTGGGGACCCAGTTTTTTCACAATCTATCAACAAATTAGCTGAGGGCATCAAAAGTCATTACCAAGTTTGCTGAGTGTACTAAAGTAGGTGGGATTGTGAGTGTGGATATGAACAAGCTGCTTGAGTAGTGAGAACATGGTAGAGGGCATAAAATGTGAAAGATTGTGAAGTTTTCTGTTTTGGAGTACTGTACATAACAAAAAATGGAATAGTTCTTAAATGGTGAGAGATTGGGTAGTGTTGATATTCAAAGGAATCTCTGTGTGCTTCAACACATTGTTGAAGATCAACATGCAGACGCAGCAGGACATGAAGAGGATAAATGTCTACAGTTCTGATCTCCTTGCCTATGAAAGGATGTACTTAGAGGGAGCTTCACTGGACTAGTTCCAGGGATGATGGGCTTGATGTACAAGGAAAGATTGAGTGATTGAGAGATTAGGACTATATTCTCAAGTTTAGAAGATGAGGAAACATAAAACATCTCATGGAAACATAAAATTCTCAATGGGGTTGGTAGACCAGATGCAGGGAAGATGTTGGAGTTAAGATATCTTTATTAGTCACATGTACATTGAAGCACACAGTGAAATACATCTTTTGAGTAGAGTGTTCTAGGGGCAGCCCGCAAGTGTCGCCACGCTTCCGGCGCCAACATTGCATGCCCACAACTTCCTAACCTGTACGTCTTTGGAACGTGGGAGGAAACCGGAGGAAACCTACGCAGACACGAGGAGAACGTACAAACTCCTTACAGACAGTGGTGGGAATTGAACCCTGGTTGCTGGCGCTGTAATAGCGTTATGCTAACCGCTACACACAGTGTGTTTTCCCCTTGCTGAGGAGTTGTGTGTCGGGCCACTCAGTGCGGTTTGAGACATCCAGTTAATTTTTAAATGAGGCAGATGCTGGTTATGGCTACAACAGTGACTTCTTTCCCTGTGCAGGAGACTCCCATAAAATTGAAGTAATTTGCTCGATGGTTCATTCTGGCTTTTTCCCGGTAACGCTCGTCTTTCAGTTCCAAAATGAGAGCCTTACTTTCCACATCATTCGCTTCTTCTCGGCAAGAACAACCAGCAGGCTGATTGAAGAATTAAAGCCAACCACTCCCTACAAGCCATACCAGCTTGGCACTCGACGACCAACAGAAGAGATTGTTGAAGAAGGAGTGAAGCCGGACTGGTGGGGCCCACTTCTGTGACCTTGCAGTTCCCTCTTATTCTTCTAACTCTGCTTCTCGCAGCTCCTATCTTCCTTCAGTCATAATTGTTGCTGTCTGTGCTCCTGCTCCTTTTGAAGGTGCTTATTTAAACCTTACAGCTCAGTCATCTATCCCAATATCTCTCTAGTGTGGCTCATTTCAGTTTTAGTTTGTTACCCTTGAGACTCTACGTGAGAAGTGTAATACAGATTGAACAATTTAAATCAACAATAAAATTGTATTCCTATTTCTGTTCATTTTCTCAAAACACATTTTGCAGCTCGGGAAGGTGTAATAGGGAAAGGAATTTGTGTATTTACGTGGCACTGGTCTTGGGACAGCCTGAGAATTTTCAGTGTCATTTTGTTTTTATGCAGTCATTTTTTGCATGAAATAAGGATTTGGATCAGTTCACAGTTGGGCAGTTAATTGAAAAATGGCATTGGTCAGCATTAGATTTGAAATGTACATTAGGGAGACCAGGTGAGTAGATAGATGATGGAGTAGTAAATTGGTAGGGAGAATGCAAGATAGCTTGAGGGATATGGACATCTGTTTCAACGTCAAGACTTGGAGAAATTATTCTTTTTATTTAAGTAAAACAGAATATTAGAATACATGAGCACAACAGTGGATGTGAATCCATTCATAATATTCTGGTCAGACCTCACCTGCAGTATTTCCAGGTCATCACACCTTTTAAAGGGGCTTAAATGCTTTGCCATTAGGGTTGTCAGCCTTTCTGGAATTGAAGATCAACCTCCTGGATGCTCCTGTGAGCAGTCTGGAACGTAAAGCAATGGTCTTAATCTGGTCAGGCTTGCAACAAATGACTCCTTGCAGTACCATAGTCAATGTGGCCCCAGGACGTATGTACATTCTGATACATAGTTTCAGGAGCCCAGGAATAGAGGAAGAGCAGCCACCATTATTTTTCAACAGTTCTTTCTCGCTTATCTATTCTTCTGCTATCCTTTTTCCAAGATATGACGTGCTGCTGTTCAAAATGTTTGTAAATTCTGATAATCCCATTGTCCATATATTGACCTTGTACCGAATTCAAATTTTTGCAGTTCCGTCAACAACCAACTGGAAAGAGAAGTCCCTCTTCACTTATATAAATATTCAAAAACCTTTTTGAGAGCTGTACAAAGTGGATTGAAGAATACACACCAGCGCAGTCCTGATGTGAGCCAGGAGATACAAAGAATTAAGTAAGTACTACTGTTAAATTCCATATTGAATGGGGAATGCAAGATTAATGATTTGTTTCTTTCTTATCCTTGTCTGGGGAGTAATTAGTAATGGCTAGTTACCCTTGTTACTCTAAATTGAGTGACTCTTGTTAGAAATACAAAGTTGAAACAGAAATAACTTTTTAAAACAAAAACTCGGCATGCCAAGTAACATCCACGGAGAGTGAGAGTTGAGATGATGGATGAGGCATTTCAATAGAACTGGAAATGGTACAAACAATAATGTTTTAAGCAAGTAGAGAAGCGGGGAACATGGGGACAGACTGAAGGAACTGCTCGTAATGGGGACGGAGGTAAGATTGACGCAATGATAAAAGGGGTAATGCAACCAGGACTCGGGGAGATGTCACAGAAAAAGATAAAGAAACAAAGGTGGGTCCAGAGGACTGTAAATGGTGTCTGGTGGAAAAGGGAACAGTGATCATTGCCTGCAATTAATGAAAAAGCTTGAACTGGGGTATTGTGAGGCTGTGTCAAAAGATGAGGCACTGTTACTTGGGCTTCTGAACTTTATTAGAATAGCGAAGAAGCCAAAGCAGAGTGGGATGGAGTATTAAAATATCAGGAGCTCAGAATCGTGCAAAACATCCTTCCATTCTTGGGATTGGATGCGATTGCGTATTTGAGAGGGAAACTGCCAATGAGCCTGATCCCACTTCTGTATTAAAGTGCTTCTCCTGAATTCCTAAGCAGGTTTATTAGTGGATGTCTTAGATTTATAATTCCTCCACATGCAGCACAGAATATGCTCTCTAACCCTCCTCTCAGATCCAATTGTCAATTTAAAGACACTCCTTCCCCTGACCAATTCTCCCTCGGCTTTTCAGTCTGACAACCCTGGTATAAAGTTTCTCAATCCATTTTTGTGCCTCTACAGTAGTCGCATAGTTTTTATTTGTAATGGGATGGGAGGGATCGGAACTGTGCATGGTTACTCCAAGCATGGTTAGAAAATACTTCCAGGGCTGACTGGGGACACAGGATGTGGGTGGGGCCAGTTGTAATGCCCCTTAATGCCCACTTAGCTTGGCCGTCACCAATACCAATTGGGTCCCAGTGTGTGATGATTTGTGACCCCTCTACCCCACACTTTTTGGCACACTCTGCTCACAAAAGAAATTCTTTCTCTTCGTGCAGTTCTTCACTGGCTTCTAACCTGCAATTCGAAAACTATGCTGAGAAATTCTCATTGTTGCTCCATTTGGAAGAAATTCAGATGGAATTTGACATTACCAGGTACAACATGGAGAATGTTACCATGAAGAAGGAAAATAGGCTTCTTGTTCTCAAGGTGAGTGCAAGTGTTTCAAAGGCTTAAGTTGGAAGGAGATCTTGAAAGAATTGGAAAAGAAATAGGTCTTTGCTTCCAGAGGCTCCTCTGCCATTTAGTTAAAATCTATTTGCAGCACAAAAATGGGTCATTTTGTACCATTTGTACACATGCTTGTTTATGCACCACGCAAGCCTAACCCACCTTTTGCTTATCTCTCTATTCCCTTCTCCTATAGCTTTATTCAGTTTCCCTTGTGCTTCAGTCATTCCCAATTCATATTTCGACTTCACTGACCCATTTTTGTTCCATTTCCCTTGGATAAAAAAAATCCATCTATCCTGGTTTTCAAATTTTCAATTGACCCTCCCACTTTGACAAACTTTTGAGAGAGTTCCAGACATGATTCTTGATGTCATTCCTACTCCGCCTGGCTCTTATTTGAAGTTTATGCCATTGTACACTGGACTGGTTCCTCCCCAGAGGAAGTGGGATAGATGGAGGGATCCTGAAATCCTTCAATCATAAGGAGATCTTAGTGCCTCACAGGTTAGAAGATTATCAGTGTGGTCCATGCAGCTAATCATAACTAAACCCAACTTGCCACTGGGTAGGGCAGCATCCAGACAACAGATGTCCAGTGACTTTTGAAACCACTGATCAGGAGACAAATCGGCCATTGTGGCACTGAGTCAAACTGACTAGGCTCCTGATCTTGATGCCTGAATTCACTGATCTCAGCAAGGATATAAAACAGGAATGACCAGCATTTCAACAAGGTCTTCCACAAAGTAAGGACGTCCAAAAGTGGATTACAGTCTACAATGTAGTCACTGCTGTAAGTAAAACATGGAAGCCAACTGTGGTACAGGTATCTTGCACAAAGGGCACTGTGACAATGACCTGATTCTTCTAATACTGATCACTTGTGTAGACAAAGCTCTTTAAAGTAGTGCCAGAGGATTTCTTGTTTCTCCTTGGAGACCCAAGCCCTTGATTTAATGGCATGGTTTAAAGATGGCAGGTCCAACAGTGCAGCACTCCTTTGGTAATTTTTAAGTGTCAACCTAGATCTTCCTACTGGTTTCGGGAGCTAGAGTTGAATCTGTGTCCTTCTGACTTGGGAGGGAACAGATTGGACTTGAGATGATACTTGTGACGATTCACCATTTCTGCTCCTTCCGTTCCCACCTTGGCAGGTCCCTGGTGTTGCTGAAAATAGACCCTCAGTGCTCAGAGGAGATCATCTGCTGGTGTCGAAGAGCGATGATCAAGGGCAACCAATCACCCGCTACAAGGGCTACGTACATCAAGTAGAACTGGAGCAAGTTAAGCTGGGATTTTCCCAGAAGTAAGTTTTGGAAAATTTCCACTCTGGCAAGTGGGTTTCAAGCTTCCTCGAGGCTTGTCTCTTCTAGGGAAGGTTACTGGGCCATACTGGGTAGAGGGGTTAGTGGGTTCCTTTTCTTGAAAAATGTTGATCCATGTGGAGTTTCGGATATCATTCTCTCAGGTTGCTTGTCATTCTTATCAAAATGTGGGACAATGTAAAACAAAAAAAAAGGCAAATTTCTCAATTTATAAAGTCAATGGTAGATATTTCACTAGGAAGAATGAGATCTAAAGCTCCTAAATGGGCTAGCATAATGGAGAAATGTAAGTGTGGATACTCAAGTTTCCACAAGTACTGACCGAGGTTACAAGACCGAGGAGTTAAATGTGTGTGACCTTGGTTAGACCACATTTGGAGAACTGTGAAGTTGTCTCTAAACTCTTTGTAATATGAAACACATGCAAAATAGATAGAGTAGACTGATAAAAGTAAGGGTTGGAGGCTGAGGCTGTTTTCTCCCTTTTTTTAAAAAATGGACAGATTGATCTGATAGACATCTGTAGAATGGAAATGGTAAGTGTAGATGTGGTGCCAAGGAATTACAAAAGTTAGGATATAGTCACAATGCAGTGAACAAGGGCAGTTGCAACATAAACAACAATCAGAAAACAGCAGGTATACAAACAGCAGCCATTTATGCCTACTGTTCTTACCTACATTTACAGAGACTGTAGACGCCAAGATATCATGGCTCTAAGCAAAAGTGTAGTCAGAGATAAGAAAGTTGTAGTCTGAGGTCTTTTCCCTCTGGTAAATCTGCATCATAGGAATAGCTAAATTGTGACACTGCTAGATTGACTAACATAACCAGAGGACTCTGAGCTTGAACCCTCTAGGATGCCCTTCAATATTACAAAACACCCAGCAAAACAAAAGAATAATTTCTGCTTCACTAAGTAGTCTGCGCTAATTTGTGTAGCTACAGCTGCACAGTGTAAGAAACAAATAGCCCATTAGAATTTCCTCCTTGGAGGTAGACAGCAGCCTTGGCAATAATGTGTTTAGGGATAATGGGGTGAGAACTAGAGTGGTTCCCATAGTAAGAGATGGCTCTAGAGTGCCCTCCGAACACCAACATACCTAAGTGATGAGGTCTGGTCATGAGACAAGGTGGAGTTGTTGCCACATGAGCTGATCAAGCAGAGCTGTTGATGGTGAAAATATCTTAGCATGCACTCTTCTGCACCTGATAGACTTAGTGTGAATAATTGAACACTTGTACATTGATGAGCATGGTGATTTATATCTCCAACTAAGTACAAGAATGTGTGTAGATTGCAGCTACTGAAGATGGATTGGCTCTTCTCCCTCCTACAGATGTATGAAATTGGTTGAATAAATATATTTCTGCCTGACCTGGGAAAGGAGATGTTTGAGTGATTCCTTGCTCCACAGCAATAGTGTCTTAAATCCTGTCAGGATTCCAGGAAAAAGCTCTTTACTCAGACTATTGAGAATATGGAACTTGCTATCACGCAGCATAGGTGTATGTGAGGGAGAAATGAACCAAAAGCTGTGTCGACTGGGGAATTTGAACTTTTCCATTTTGGTGTCCCACCATAATGTTTGCATTGCTGTACCCAACAAATTACTGGTATGGCCCAGCATTAGCTTACTGTAACGTTCTGTCAGTAACCAGTGAATTGGGAACAGAGCCCAGCTGAAGTATATATTCTGGCACTGACCCGTATCGTCTAAGTCAGCCAAGGCTGAAACTTGAGGCCAAACCAATTGGTTTGCTTTATTAGAAATTGCATTTAGTGATTAATCATGTTAAGGTCCACTTTTAAAAAACCATGTTGAAAAAACTTCAGGCCTTCCCAGCTTGTGGGGGTGGGGGAAGTGTTAGTGAAATAGAGTTCAATAGCTTTGTGTAAACTTGTGCTTTCAATTTTTCTAGGCTTTTGGATGATTTTATAACAAACATGAAGTTCAATGTCTCGTTCACATTTAATCGATTCCCATTACAAATGCAGCACCGAGCAACATATTTAGCAAAGGCCTCCGGTCTAACCAATGTGCTCTTTCCAACTTACTCTGATGGGATTTGCATCCATCCTTTGGACCGAAGGTTGAAGTGAGTGAAACCAGCTAGAGCCATGGGGCTTGAATTGGGTGGGCTGGGGGTGGCATGGAGCATCAAAAGGTTTATTCAGTGCTATTTAGCACTTTTCTGGATTGTGTAATTCCTTTAATGCCATGTAACAACCCAAAGGGGGCTTTGTGGGTGTTTTTAATCAAAAGTCTGACACTAAATTGCAGAAGGAGCTATTGGGACTGTTGTGCAAAGGCTCGGCTTCTTCTATTCATTCTCCTTGAACCACTGTAGTCCTAGTGAGGTGCTCCCATGTGATCGTCAGGGAGGTTGTTCCAGGAATGTTGACACATTTCCAAGTTGGGATGGTGTTTAACTTGAAGGAGAACATGCAGATGGTGGTGCTTCCAATCACCTGAAGTCTATGGTGGTAGAGGTGTTTGGAGAGGTTCCTGAAGTAGTCTAGGTAAACAACTCCATGCATTTTGCAGATGCCAAGCACTGTAACAATTGTACACCACTGCTGGAGGGAATAGATATTTATGACAGTGGATGGGGACCAGTCAAGTGGGTTGCTCTGTCCTGCTTTTGTTCTTAGAGCTGCATTTGTCCAGGAGGTTGAGAGTATTCCATCGTGCTCCTGAGTTGTACTTTGTGGATGGTTCTCACCACTAGATGCCCACTGTCTGACCTTCACTTGGAGGTGCAGTATTTGTGGCTGGTGCACAACTAACGGTGACCCCGGGATGATGTTCAGGGGACTTGCTGATGATAATGCTATTGAACGTCAAGGGTAGGTGGTTAGATTCTCCCTTCTTAGAGATGATCATTGCTTGATGCTCTTGGGACACAAATGTTACTTACTGTTTACTAGCCCATGCTTGAACGTTGTCTTGGCCTTGATGTGTGCAGACAAGGGCTGCTTCATTTGCTGATGAGTTGTGAATGGAATTAAACATGGTGCAAACTTTAGCATTTACTCTTATGTTGACTTTGTGATAGAAGGAAAGTCATTGATGAAGCAGCAGACATTGGTTGGGCCTAGGACACTGTCCTGAGGAATTTCTGCCACAATGTCCAGGGATTGGGTTGATTGACTACTAAGAACCACAACCATCTTTTCTGTGAGATGTGATTCAATCATGGTAGTTCTTTCTCCTTGATACCCATTGTCTTCAGTCTTGCCACGCTTGGCCAAATACTACCTGTTGTCAAGGGCAGACACTCTCACCTTGCCTCTGGAATTCATCTCTTTGATCCATGCTTGAACAAAGGTTTGGTATGGTCATGATGAAACCCAAAGTGGGCATTAGGAAGCAGATTGTTGAGCAGTGCCACTTGAAAGCACTGACAGTGACACCTTCCATCACCTTGCTGATGATTGAGAGTAGACTGAGTATATGGTAATTAGCTGGATTGGATTTGTCCTGCTCTGTATAAACTGCATGTATCTGGGCAGTTTCTACATTTGAGTAGTTACCACTGCTGTAATTTTACTGCAACAGCCTTGGCTCAAGGCTCAACTAGGTGTGGAATGGGGGTCTTCAGGACTACAGCCAAAAGATTGTCTGGTCCCATAACCCATAACATCATTTGGGTGACGTTTTCATTTGATTGGAAAAGAATGTCCATCTTGAAATTGTGCTCTATCCCAATATTGTTAAGAAGCCTCTTTAGACCGACATTGTCTTCGCTGTGGGATACACCAACCCAAAGGTTTTTACTTTTTCCTCAAGAAATCTGGTTCCCAACTGTGCACCTCCAATCTCTTCAACTCGTATTGACCTCCACTGTCTGGGTCCCAGCTGTAGAAGTGCCTCCTGAAACCCCTATGCCTCCACCTCTTCCTCTCTGATGCCCTTCAAACTTTTGATGGAGCTTCCAATCACCTGTCCTTCTCTCGTTGTCTTTGACTTCTCAGTTTCTGTGTATTGATGTTTTACTATTGCGAAAGTTGCTAGTAAATCCAATTTAACAATTCGAGCAAGGTCTGAAAATTGAAGGCCTGGGTAGGGGATTCTGAAATTCTTATTGTTAAACATGAACATAGAACTTGTTGGGCATTCAGTTCCATGTGTTTATATTTTCTATGTTTTATAACTTTTTTAAAGCTTTTATGATCGGTCCCTTGAGGGAAATCCCGAACAAGCCAGAGCAGTCAGTTGCATCGTTGCTGGGATCTCCAGACCTGCTCCGTACTTGATATTTGGTCCACCAGGAACTGGAAAGACTGTCACTATTGTGGAAGCTATAAAACAGGTACCATCTGCTCTCATGCACAAAACTGGATGGATTTTGCTTTCATAAATTTCCTGTTTGTGAATGATACTGATTCTGAATCTCAGTGTTTATAACAGAATACTAGATTACCTAAACTCTTGGTATGTGCTTTCAGGTTTTTGTACCTTCTGCCCAGTGGGAGGGGAGAGAGGAGAGAATGTCTGGGATGGGTGGGGTCTTTGATGATGTTGGCTGCTTTGGCG
>JAUZTB010000065.1:13235694-13245733 GCA_034780895.1 Rhynchobatus australiae
GATTCCTCTTCTGATCTCTGAGGCAAGATTCCTTCCAGTTGCTGCCTGTGTTTGTCCTGAGGAAGTATCCTGACTCTTGTACCAGTGTGCTGCATTTAGGTTCTGAGTTTGCTCAACATTGTGACAGAGGAGGGGTGGTGTTACTGGTCAGGGACACTGTTACAGCTGCAGGAAGGGAATTCACTGGTCCTCCACCTTTTCTGACTTAAACCCTGGGATATTCTCCCCAGTGACACAATGCGAGCACCTTCACCAGGAGATCTGCAAACATTTAAGAAGACAGCTCACGACACTTTCTCAAGGACAGTTAGGGATTGCTTGCACATGCTGGCCTTGCCAATGACATCCAGGTCCTGAGCAAAGAATCAATTGAGATGGAGCTGCAGAACAATCGCACTGAACATTGTGCATCATGGCACGCTGCTCTGGGGCCTGTTCCCAGGGACAGGCATTGAGACAGTACCAACTGTTGCCAGTAAATTATTGACTTGATAATTGGCAGCCTCCAAACTGCCTCAACGTTGTGCACTAAACACTGCTGTCTGGCACATTCCAGAATTCAAGACTATCTGCAGAGGAATGCACTCAAACTGGGTGTGGTCACCACAAAGGTTCTGTAGGGTGGAGCTGCAGTTTGGGCTCGCTGATCATTGCACACTGAGAGCCTGCATTGTAACATCCCCTCATCTGGGCCCAAGAAACGTATCTGAAGTGAGGGAGAGACCGTGCTGATGTAATGTGAATCTCATCGGCAAATGGAATGCCATAGAACAATACAGCACAATATAGGCCCTTCGGCCCACCATGTTGTGCTGCCCATCAAACCACAACCCTCTGCTTTCTACCGTCAAGCCAATTCCTAATCCACACAGCCAAGCTTCCCTGGATCCCGTGGCTCCTGACCTTTCTATAATTCTATAATTAATTCGGTATTTTCAGATAATCTGCCTTTCTTGTCCGAATCAGAATCAGTCCATTCAGGTTTAAGGTCAGCACCTATAACATTGTTGTTCTATCTCCATAGATGCTCACTGATCTGTTGAGTATTTTCAGCATTCTCCTTTGTTTCAGATTTCCATGGACTGCTGTAGTCCTGCATTTAGTTATAACAATTTTATTTTCCTCTGTACTTCCCTTATTCATCTGCTTCTATTTACATCTCCGGACTGATCAGCTCCCTTTCTCCACCTAGACAATGGTGGTCTCCACCCTATCACATACATTCCTTTTATTCCCTTCAACTTAAAACACACTGGTTTCTTTTTCCGATCTGATGAGGGGACATTTGACTTGAAAAGTTGATTCTGTTTCTCTTTCCACAGATGCTGCTTGACCATGAGCTTTTCTGGTATTTGTTTTTATTTCAGATTTTCCAGCATCTGCAGTTTTTTGGTTTTTAAACACTGCTCCTTGGGGAGTTCTGTACCAGAGCAGGAGCTAAGCAGAACTTAGCTCCTGAGTTATTGAACAATTTTCAGATGCAGAGAATTTGGAAAAGTTTTGGGAATGCATCTGTAAACAGCAGTAGGCAAACTATATAGTTAATTTCAAACAGGAGACTGTAAATCATGACATAATGGGGTGGGGGGAATTGTGTTTATAGAATTGGGTTACAATCAGCCATGATATACCTGAACGATAAAAATGTCACTTGGGGTTAAACTGCTTCCTCTTGTTTGGATCTTCTGCTGGGTAAACACAAACGAACGGACAGATACATTGTTAATTGGGTTAAGTGTGAACTTCCCCACACTCTTCACCCAACCTTTAACCTGTTTGGGCAAATGGCCTGTTCTTGTGCTTTAATTTCAAAATGAATGGAAAAAGTTTGCAATATGTTTGACTATTTGCAATAGCATTTGTGGTTGCTGTGTTTATTAGGTCCCATCCCGAGATCCTCAAGATTCCTAATGAATTGTTCTATGACAGAGAGCTCCAGAATCACGCTGATGAAATAATAATCAACTCTTACTGCCAGTGGCAATATTTGCCTAAGAAGGTAAGTTTATTGGGCTCAAGTGTATCTTGTGCTTAGTTATCAGTTATGTGTACTACACACTAGCCAAGTTTAGGGCTTCTCTTGTGGTGGAGACATTCCAGCAATGTTGTGGGAAGTTGATCGCTTGGGGGGGTGGGGGAAGAGGGTAAATTAGTGACTGGTCACAAACTAAATATTAATTTCAATCTGTGCATTAAGCTTGTTTCGGTAATTGGGATCCTGATGTTGAATGTTTTGGAATTCCAGAATTTCCCGTTAATCTTCCATGGAGTTCTTGGACAAGATGAGAGAGAAGAGAAGAGCCCATCCTTCTTCAATAGTCATGAGATCGAGCTAGTGCTGTTCTACCTCAAAAACCTGCTGACCAACCAGGGGAAGAAAGGTCTTGCCAAGATTTCACCCAAGGAAATTGGTGTGATTGCTCCTTACAGGAAACAGGTTTGGAAACTCCATTTTCAATGAGATGTTGATAAATAACTTTCAGAGAATATACAAGGACAGACTCCCAACCATCTTTTTCACTGCCTCATCTTCAGAGTAACAATCTTCCTCAAGTTTTCAGTCTGTCTGTCATCACTGGCACCCCACTCCCACCCTGCCTCCCAAACCTGCTCACCATAAAAGAAAAATCATTGCCCCCTCCCTGATTCTAACCTCCTCCCTGATTCAGAATATCTGAATCGTGGACATCCTCCTCCTTCACCCTGCTGTAATCCCAACAGGTTTAACAAACTCTAGTGCAGTGAGCGTCCCCCCATATTCCACTTCTCTGCCCTTTCTCACCTCCCTCCACAACCCTCATAAATAAATACTACCTTCAAGTATTTATCTCGTTATTCAATCTGCTTCCATCGTTCTTTAAGATGATGGAGAACAAATCAGAGCCTCTCTGCTTCTTTAAAACATTATCTTGTCTCCCACCCTGGTTCTTCCTTCAATTTCTTTTTAAAAAGCACCCTTTCAATATTGAATGAAATGTTCACAGCGCATCAGAGATGTAATTACTAGCTTGGAGTCAAAACAACAGGGAGATGCTTGCTTGAAGTGTAAGGTTTTGGAGGATGTAGAGAAGAGTGACTAAAAGCTTGACCGGAGGTAGAGCTTGGTGTCAGGATATCATAGAGAAATGTGGCACGGAAACACATCCTTTGGCACAACTCCTCCATGCCAACCAAGGTGCCTATCTCAGCTATCCATATAAAATATCTGTAAGATGGAGCCCATTTGACCAAAGACAACTGCCGGTGGTGGAGTGAAGTGTGAGGTTGTGTGCAAGAAGCTGTGGTCGGAGAAGTAGCTGTTATGAAGGGTTGTGGGTTAAATGAGTTGGACACGTTATTAGATGCTGGTAAGTTGTGGGAAGCTTGCTTAAATATCCCCTCTTCCAAATGACTGCACCCCCTCTCCGTCCCTAAATCTTAAGGGACGCTGAAGCCAATTATGTAGCCCTCGCACACAGGTCAATATTAGATGAGAATGCGAAGTTTTTCAGCTCTAGTTACTAGATGAGGATATTGAAGATGTGTAGAATTAAGAAATAGCCAATGCATATTGAGCATGGTCTGTCTGAATGGCAGAATATGATCAAGGGGCTGAATGGTTGCTCCTGCGTTATTCGCCACCAGAGGGAACTCTGAGCAGTGATGTTTGATTTGCTTCTCCCTTTCCACAGGTGGAAAAGATCAGAAAGGCAATAAACGTATTCGACAGGGAGCTGAAGGCAATGGATAACATCAATGAGTTGAAGGTATGTGTTCCTGAAATGTCTGCTAATATTCTTTCCCTGGATTCCTTCTACTTCCCCTTTTTTCACTATCTACAACTTTGTTCACATTGTGTTTGCAAATGGATACAAATCTGTGATTACTTGTTGCCAGGGTAAAGTCCTATACTCTGCTCCCAGATAAATTGCTCATTTTTAAAAAAAATTCTCATTGTTTTCAAATGTCTTCATGGCTGCATCCCCATCAATCTCTGAAACCCTTCGATCCTGGAATCTCAAATTATTATCTCTTGACCATGGGTTTAGTAGCTGTACTATTATGGCTGGCAAGGGCCTAAGCTCTGGAATTCCTGCCCTAAACTTCCCTACCTCCTACCTGTTCCTCCTGATTAAGTTTTTGGACACCTGCCTTGAAATCTCCTATGTGAGTCAATGTTTTTAAGTCTTATGAAGTCTCTGGAATTGTATGGCAACTTCGTACATAAAACCAGTACACATGCAGACACAGCAGTTTCAAGGCTAGTTTCTAGGCGATGGAAAGCATCTTGCATTTACAGCATGGTACATAATCTTGTTTCTGCAAGCCATCATGGCATTGACTTAGTTCAGCAATTTCCTTGCAGATCACATAAACATAAATCTAATAATTATCAGACAGTCTGTTCTAGTGAAAGGTGAGGGATAAATATTGATTCTGCTTTTCGAATAGTACTTGGAATTGGTTCTTAAAATGTCCTTCCATTTAAATAGTTCATGTCTCGTTCAGCGCATCCCACAGTGAGCACTCCTTCATCACTGCACTGGGGGCATCAAACTAGATCTGAGTGGGAGATGACTAGCAAGCTCGCTCTTGAATGAGAGTGCTATGTACTGAATCATGGGTGTACTAGTGTTGATGAGAATGAACCATATTGCCTGCAACTTGATAGTCATTTGTACAGTAGCCTCTTAAGACAAGGTGGTATACCTAAGGATGATGGGTTATAATTAATTGCTCAAGGAGTAGTATAATTGATATAGACTTTATACTCAAGCTCTGGCCTTGAAGGCAACAACACCAATAGCTCAGGATCGGTGGCTGCTTGACTGAGCGGAACAATGTGAATGGTGTATTTTGTATTTTCATGCATTTGCATTTCATTAGGTGGGGTCGGTTGAGGAGTTCCAGGGGCAGGAACGGAAGGTAATCCTCATCTCCACTGTCCGAAGCAACTCGGACTATCTGCAGATGGACGAGAATTTCAATCTAGGATTCCTCAAAAACCCAAAGGTAAATTGGCACTACTTTCTCCCTTCCACCTCTCATTCTTCAGCCCAGCTTTAATACTACAAGACGTTGGTAAGGCCACATTTAGAGTATTGCATAGTTCTGGTCATCCTGCTACAGAAAGGATGTCATTAAACTGGGAAAGGGTACAAAAAAGATTTAGGAAGATTCCAATTACCAGGACTGGAGGGTTTGAGTTACAAGGAGAGGCTGAATAGGCGAGGACTTTTTTTCCCTGGAGTGTAGGAGGTTGAGGGGTGAGCTAGAGATTTATAAAATCATGAGAGGAATAGATAAGGTGAATAACCACAGTCTTTTCCCCAGGATAGGGTAGTCTAAATTTGGAGGTCAAAGAATTAAAATGAGAAGGGAAAGATTTAAAAGGGATCTGAGGGGCAACTTTTTCACACACAGAATGGTGAGTATATGGAACGGGCTGCCGAAGAAAGTGGTAGAGGTAGGTACATTTGGACAGTTGTATGGATAGGAAAGGTTTAGAGAGATATGGGCCAAACGCAGGCAAATGGGACTAGCTCAGTTAGGTGACTTCGTCAGATGGACGAGTTGGGCCAAAGGGCTTGTTTCTGTGGTGTATAGCTCTATGACTACTCTTCTCCACTAACCACTCCCAAACTGTAATCAACCTGGAATAATCTGTGAACTGCCCTACTACAGGTGGGGTGGGTGGGGGGTGGTGGAATAACAAGTTGCCTTCAGGAAGTCCTGAAGCATTTTAGAATCAATTTAGTACTTTTGAAGTACAGTCAGATGACCATTTGAGGAATGTCCACATAATCCAGGTTGGGGTGTTGGTTGGGGCCTCAGTGTTAGCCAATGGTACTCCATGCTTCACTTCCAATTATACCATGGAATCCTGAGAAGATGGCCTTGGTTTAACACTAACTGAAAGAAGGCAATTCCAACTCAACAGCATCCCCTATATGACTGACTGCAGACTATCCATGTATAATGGTCTCAAGAGGGAATTGAACGTTACAACAGTGCAAGTGCTCCCCACTTATCTGAGTCTACAAGAGCCTTTCTAGAATTGTACAGAAACTGGCCCTTCAGCTCACCATATTCATGCCAACCTTTTTGTCAGCCTACACTAATCGTATTTGTATTAGCTATTCAGGTTGGAGAAACTTGGATTGTTTTCTCTGGAGCATCACAGGCTGGGGGTGAGCTGATAGAACTGTATAAGATTAAGAAAGGTGTAGATAGGGTAGATGGTTAGAATCTTTTCCCATGGTGGAAAAGTCAAATACACAGTGGTAGGTGCCTGTAATGCACTGCCCAGGGAGGTGATAGAAGCAGATACAATAGCAACATTTAAGAGGCATTTAGACAGGCACATGAACAGGTGGAGGAATACAGACCATGTGCAGGCAAATAGGATTAGTAAGATTGGAATCATGGTCAGTACAGACACAGTGGGCTGAAGGGCCTGTTCCTGTGCTGTTTTATTTGCCCCCATTTTCCTCCTTTCTTTCCTTCTCCCCCTCTTGCACATCAAATCAGATTGCTTAAAGCACTGTTAGTAATACAATGTGAAAACATGAATGAATCCTGAGTAATTTTCCTTGCTCTTCTCAACAGCGGTTTAATGTTGCACTGACCAGAGCCAAGGCCCTGCTGATAGTGATTGGAAACCCTGTAATCCTTACCAAGGACCCAAACTGGAACAAGTAGGTGAAGTCTCCTCCCCCATTAAAATGTAGCTGATTCTGGTAGTAATGCCTACTGCCTATTGTTCTTGTGACTTTCTAAAATCTGGTCCCAGGTGGGGCTGGTGGTGTTGCTGGGGTCTCCCAACCCTCCAGATTATACAGGAATCTCAAGGAAATTTATCTCTGGCATTTCCACAGTGTTCTGGAAACTCATCTTCATTTCTAGAACACTGTTGAAATGCCAGAGATAAAACCCCATGAGCTGGGGTGTGAGAGTTGTTTAGATTTTTAAGTGCATTCATTTACTAATTGTAAAAGTTTACCAAGTATGGAAAACTTTTTTCAGCACATTGACGTTGTGTCTTTCAGCCTGGGGTCAAACAGTCAGAAGCAAGAGAACATGTTTCTGTCTAGCCTGAAATCTAGTTTATGGAGTGGGATGGTCAAGTTCATTCCTGCTTCAATTACCTGGTTCCATCGGGGGCAGTGAGAATGACTGTTTTCCTTTGGATCAAACACTGAAACACCCTGTATGTTGTTGTCTGTGTTCATTGTCTGCATTTGGGGAAAGACTAGGAATAGAAGGCAGGAATGATCAGAGCCATCAATTTACCCTCCCGACCCGAGCCAGAGGTCGTAACCTTTTGATACCTGATGTCAGCCAGCCAGGCTGTAGCTGGAGTCACATGCACAAGTAGTCAGATGGTCTTGGGGGAATAGAGGGACAGGGTTGAGGAGAGATCTGAACAGGATTTTGGGAGTGCATTACAAAGGAGCTGTACAAAGGTTACTTGCCACTGATTCTACTCCTTTTCATTGTCAGGTTTCTGGATCACTGCAAGGTCAATCAAGGTTACACTGGCTACAGAGATGAAGATGATGATATTGAAAATGACCTCATTGATCACCTTGATCAGCTCAACCTTGGCACAGAATCAACAGGTGATGACCCAAGCTACTTTGAAGTAGCTACATTTTAAATGAAATCTGCTGTCCAACCACAAACAACTGCATGGCAGGAACATTGAACTTTTCTGTTCCCGGTAACCCACATCCCGTGTTTCTTTCCCACTCTCACCAGTCCACCCAGATTCTCCCTCCCACTGTTCACCTTTTCCATCCATCTACCACCTGGTTCCAACTGCCCACTTATCCACCTGGGTTTCTTATCCTTTGGGTCATCTTTCCCTGCCTGGTTCCATCTCTCCCATTTCTTTACCTCCAAGATGCTGCTTCATCTGCTGACTTCTTCCAGCAGTTGTCTCTAGATTCCAACCTCCAAACAACCTTCCCCGCTGCACCATTTTTGCTGTATAATACACATAGAATCTCCTTTAAATGGAACATGGCCCTTGAGAAATGCAGTGTTTGCCTTTAAGTTTTTTTGGTACTTCTGATACCTGGTTATGGTGCTTAAGGATATAATTAAGTTTCAGAGGCTGAATTAAATTATTTTGCTTAATAATGGGTAGAGCACAGGTCTTGAGAGTTTAGAAATAAGTCTGAACATTTAAAAAGATTTTCCACTGAGTAGTAAATGGGAAGTAAACACCTATTCTTTGAAGTTTGAAGGGAAAAATTGAAGTATTAAAATCAAAGTTCATGTTTGTAACTGAAGAAATAACTGCAGAATCAATATAATGTGCAGGTCAGAAATAGACATCAGCTTGGAAGGAGGATTGGAGGAGCTAGTAGTTCATTCTGATTGGATTTTCCTGTATGAAACACTATCTACTGTTCAAAGTACTGAGGGGATAAAAACCATTGAACTGGTGGAATATTGTGCAATGAACTGATTATTTGTTTTGACTTGTCAGGAGATCCTGATGATATCAGCGTTATCCAACAACAGCTAGAGCCAGAATGGAGAAGTGAAGTTTAATTGTCACTGGACAAGATGTGAATATTATCTTGATACGTGGATGTCAAAATTTAAGAAAATGCTGCATTCAGGAAATCTTTATACAAATATTTAAAACAGAAACTGATCTCAATTGAATCCGAATCAAGAGTAATTTAATACATTTCAGAAGTGTAATTTTAATAGCTTTCTACTAATGAGAAATTTTGCAGTTTTATGTCATTGCTTCAGTTCTTCTCAGAATATTTTTCTATGGCTGCATGAGTACAGATTTGCATTGTATGTAATTCAAGTTTGTCTTGTGTAAATCTATTGTAAATTATTTGGGCAGTTTGACACAGACCAATTAGTTCGTTCAGGCAGGAGGTTACAGGGCCTAGCAATCAGGGTGGGAGTGCATCAACCAGTGATCCTTATTGCTATTTGAGACTCATCACAGTAAATACAGACTTTAGAAAAGGGTAGGATTGGAGTTAACTATGAGGACTTAGTCAGACTAAGAAGCTGGCTGCTCTATTGAGATACTGGACCTTTGCTAGTATTTTATTGGTGGACTAACTAATGCAGAGACTTAAACCATAAAATTTACCTATACCCTTAATTAAATTACCTGTACATTGTGTTTAAGAAGATCCTTTATGCCAGACTTGCATACAAAT
Organism: Rhynchobatus australiae; assembly: GCA_034780895.1. Taxonomy (NCBI): domain Eukaryota; kingdom Metazoa; phylum Chordata; class Chondrichthyes; order Rhinopristiformes; family Rhynchobatidae; genus Rhynchobatus; species Rhynchobatus australiae. The sequence continues at coordinate 13,244,874 of JAUZTB010000065.1, forward strand.
GTATTTTCATTACATATTTTCAGAAACTCTTGCTCCAATTATATATAGGTCAATGAAGACTTGTATAACATCCATACCTGTGTACTTTATTTCGGTTTAACTGGTCATTGGCAAAATGAGTGGGAGACTTAATTATTTTAACTTTGGTTTAAGTTTGCTTCATTTAATTGGCTTTTCTCCCAAGTAGTCAACCTCAAAGGGGGAAGATAATACAAAACAACAAACAAGATAGCATTTAAAAATCTCATTTTTGAGATTTACACAAAATGGTTGAATGAGTCTTAGCAATACAGTGGATACATGCATAGCAAGAGCCTATAATGATGGTTAATGTGTTGGTTGCAGCACTTGGTATTTCAAAGTAGTTCTAAATGCCTTGTTATTGGAATTCATTTTAAACATCACCTTCCTTAAGGTACTTTTAGTTACTAGTCTTTAATACATGATAATCCAGTGTTAAAATTGGTTGGCATTTATACTGGAATAGTTGATGCCTTGCTTGTAAATTCATACACAAATGGCCTGTACCTCTAATTCCAATAAATGCAATGCTAAATGTCAGTTGCATGTCCTAGTCTCCACTGTTAACTGATTTCTGCTGCACAAAGAACCATAGAATTGGTGGGAATGAATGACAGACAGGTGGTTGACAGGACAAGCATTCAGCAATATTGGAACTCCAGCACCAGCTTGATATCAGAAAGGATCCAACACCTAAGGAACATTTAATCCAGTTAAAGGTTGGAGAGGAATAGGAATAGCTGTTGGATTGAGTTGGTTGTGTATTGCATACAGCTACCTTACACTAGTGTATTATTGAGTTATTCACACTGACTATGTGGATGGGAAAGGAAAACTTC
>JAUZTB010000065.1:13245775-13256411 GCA_034780895.1 Rhynchobatus australiae
TATGTGGATGGGAAAGGAAAACTTCTCTAGCCAACCACTTAAAACAAAATGCTGGAAAAAACAGTACATCAGGTAGCATCTGTGGAAAAATAAGTAACATTTCAGATTCCTCCAAAAACCAGAAATCTAGGAGAAAAATTCACATTGCTGAGAAAGCCAGGCAGCTTGTTTTTTCACCTGCACAGTGCAATGCAGTCAATGATAGTGGAAGTGAGTAGTAACAGCAGTAGGAAAAACCCAACTTACACTGACAGGAAACAAGATCATGACTGATTTTGCACCACTTCCCCATAGTGTGTACAGGAGAAAGGTTCCTGCCTCTGCTACTTGAGTTTATGCAACTGTCTGCACCCATCTGACCCAACATCTGAAAATATCACCAGGGTCCAGAGAAAGCAAGTGTTGAGCAGTTAACCACATTTAAAGCTAAAAGGCAAAATGTCAGAAGTGGATGTTTGGGAAAGCATTGGTATTGCATAGGATGATAGCAAGTCATTTGCCATCCACTTTGTACATGGCCAGGGTAAAGGTAAACCCCTCTAGCCAACCACTAAAAACAAGTGAAAACAAAATGCTGGAAAAAAAATTCAGTACACCAGGCAGCATCTGTGGAGAAAATAAAGTAACATTGATTCCTCCCATGAATGCAAGTTTTAAATCAGGGGGGCTGGTAGAACAAAAGGGAATCTGATAGGACAAGATTAGGCTAATGTTGTTGAGGTAACAGCCATTTACAGATCTGTCTGAATGAGGAAGCAAGAGTGGAGGGAGACTGATGTGACTCTAAGGGCTACAAGGACAAGTCAGAAGTACAGGCCAGGGAGCCTAACAGTGGTGGGAAAGTTACTGGAAGGGATTCTGAGGCACAGGATTTCAGAAAGGACCTATTATGAATAGTCAGCATGGCTTTGTGTATGGGAATTAGTCTCATGAATTTGATTTGAGTTTTGAAGATGTAACCAGGAGAATTAATGAGGGAGGGTGGTAGACAGTCTATATGGACTTGAGCAATGGTTTAAACAAGGTCCCACAAGGTCTGGAAGGTTAGGTCACATGATCTGAGGTTGTTTTTCTAGATTCCTGTGATTCTTGGCATGCTACAGGGATCAGTGCTGGGTACATTGCTGTCTGTCATCTATATTAATGATTTGAATGAGAATGTAGGTGGCACGGTTGGTGATTTTGTTGGTGACACCAAAATCAGTGGTATGGCAAAGAAGGTCATTTAAGATTACAACAGAAGCTAGATCAAATGGGAAAATAGTCCAAGGAACAGCAGATGGAATTTAGCTCTGACAAGGGCAAAAGTTGCATTTTGGAAAGTTAAACTAGGGCAGCTAGTTTAACCTAGAGTGTTATAGAACAGAGACCTAGGGAGGAAACAAGTACATAAAACAGGGTGGTGAAAGCAACATTTGGCATACTTCAGTTAGCATTGAGTACAAGAGTTGAAACATCATGTTACAGCTGCCAAGTCATTGGTGACCTGTACTTGGTGTATGTGTGCAGTTCTGGTCATTTAACTGGATGTCAAAGCTGGAAAGGGTGCAAATAGATTCATAAGGATGTTACCAGGCCTGCAGGGGTAGAACTGTTTTTCCCTGGAGTGTAGGAGGCTGATGGGTGACCTTAGTTCTACAAAATCATGAGCAGCATACACAAGGTGAATGGTCAGACTTGAGATAGGAGTCTAAAACTAGGACAGAGGGGAAAGATTTAAGGGGTGGGTATATAGAATGAACTAGCAGCAGAGGGGGTAAAGGTGGGTACAATTACAACATTTGAGACATTTAGACAGGTGTATGAACAGGAAATTTGAGGGATATGGGCCACACAGAAGCAAAATGGAATGAGCTCAGAAAGGCACCTTGGTTGGCACGGACAAGTTGGGCCAAAGGACCAGTTTCTGTGCTGCATAACAAGCATTCTGCAGGTGTTCAGCGTAGTTCTCAGATGTCCAGCATTGTTTTTCCAATTTTTAAAACTTTAAAACTAGCTAAATCACACAACACATTGGGGTTAAATACAGCATTCTACCAAATCATAAGTGGGTTATGTTACTTTCAATGAAACTGGGCCATTCAGCCCATCAAGTCTATGTTGACAATTAGGCACCATTTACACTAATCTCATTTTATTTTTGCTTTTGCCATCATGTCCCTCCACATTCTATCCTGCACAGTAAGAGCAATTCACTATTGCAAATTAATTTACTAATTACATGCTTTAGGATATGGAGGAATCCTACAAGGTAATAGGATAAACATTGCAAACTCCAGTCTATACTGGAGGTCAGGATTGAACTCTGATCACTGGAAGTACAAGGCAACTGCTACCAACTGTGCTATGGTCCTGGTATAGGACTTGTGCTTTATCTATTCAGCAGGGTCCAGTGACAGTTTTGAAGTGTGGCCAAAATAGATGGTTTATTGCAAGTGCAGCCATTTCCCCAATCTACCCTATGCTTCATCAGGCTGAGATGAAGCATTCTAGCTGAAGCCAAGATGAACCTCCTTCTGTCTTAACTGCAGAAAGTAAAACTAAGTTAAAAATACCTTAATCTTGAGTTGAGAAACTGGCATTTAATCCAAGTAACTCAAATATGCAGAAATCATACAGATGGCTTAAATTATGGACAGGCCAAAATGAAATGAAGACTAATTGTACAAGTGAAATTTTCCATGAAGGTCAGAAACTAAAGGACATAACTGGAACCAGCACCCAAGGAGGAAGTTTGTTAGCTGTAACAAGATACTTTACCTTAGTAAAAGTGGAAAGATTTGAGAGAAGGATGGAAGAGGCAAGTGCAATTAATAGACTGCTTGTTGACATACACTAAGACATGGAACATTTGTTCCTGGGTTTTGCTTATCCCAGAGTGAACAACATTAGGAAATTCTGATGTTCCATTGTCACCTATAATTAGAATTCAAATTAAGAGCCAAACCCTTAGTTTGGTTGAAATATAACACCCATCTCTACCCACAAAAACAAATATCCCATTCATTTCCGCAACACAGCAGCCAAATGAGATAGCTTGTTTGCATGTGTACCATATTATGAATTCACAGGTGTACCCATCAACTTGCACAGACTACATTTGTTCAACTCCCTTCCAAAATGGCCACTGACCACTAGCCTATTCCCCTTTGCCAAGTTAAAAACAGTCACATTTATACAACAGAAATAGGCCCTTTGGCCCACTGCATCTATGACAGCCATCATCCCCATCTCCACTAATCCCACTTGCTTGCATTATGATAGAGAAATGGAGAGCTGTGGGAGGGAAGGGTTATAGATAGAGCAAGATAAAATGTCAGCACGACATTGTGGGCTGAATGGCCTGTACTGTGCTGTAGTGTTCTGCAATTCCATATCCCTATGCCCTGCTCATTCATGTACTGTCTAGATACCCCTTAAATGTCATGTTCCTGCTTTCATCACTCGCTTTGGCAGCTCATTCCAGATACCAACTACTTAAAAAAATTCATCCCTTGGATCCTCTTTAAACCTCCTCCCTCACCTTAAACCCAAGAGTTCTAGTTTTAGGCACCCCTACCACAGGGAACAGACACTGGTTACCTACCCTATGCCTCAATCTTGTACACTTCTTGGCTTCCTTTGCTCCACAGAAAACAGATCCAGCCCATCTAATCTCACAACTCAGGCCCCCCTAATCCAAGCAACATCTGAAATATTCTGCACCCTCTCTGGTTTAATCACATCTTCCTTGCAGTGTGCAACCAGAACTGCACAATATTCCATGTGCAGCCCAAGGTTTTGTCTGTCTAACAAATTCTTTGTACTCAGTGGTTTAGCCAATGAAAGCATGCTATACACTTTCACCACCATCTGTTGCCACTTTTAGGGAACTGTCTACTTGTACCCCAAGTCTGTTCAGCAAAACCCAGGGCCCTGTCATTCATCATGCATATCCAACCATGGTTTAACTTTCCAAAAAAAATCACTTCACATTTGTCAAAGTTAAATTCCATTTGCTATTACTTTTGTCTAGGATTGCAACAGGGTATTGATCAATTAAGTGGGCAACTTTCACTGTCCACCAAACTGCCAATTTTGGTGGTATGCCACCTACATTCTCATCCAAATCATTAATTAATATACTACTGGCTCCAGGCCTCCAATCTGAAAAACAACCCTCCACTACCACCCTGCACCTCTGACCACTAAACCAATGTTACATCCAATTGGCTCTCATCCTGGATCCTATGTTTCAACTTTTTGGACCAGCCTAGCATGTGGGACCTAATGAAAACAAGGGAATGCAGATACTGGAATCTGGAGCACAATCTGCTGTAGGAACTCAGCAAATCAAGCAGCATCTGTGGAAGGAAAGGAATGAGAGTTTGGGCCAAAACCCCACATCAGGACTGAGTGGGGATTTTGGCTGTTTGTACAAGATGGCATCTGAAGTGAGGAATTGCAGAGTGAATCCTTGCATCCTTTGGTGCAAAATGGCACCCAGCATAAACAGAGGGGGAATGGTGAGAAATGAGTTAAGGTGATTGGTGGACAGGAAGGGTGTAAGATGACACCAGTCCTCAGTCCACCAATCTCAGACTCCTTTCTTACCACTCCTTTATTACTGGCCATCTTACCTCAGTCCAATGGTTTTGGCCCAAAACATTGATCTTTCCTCCTCAGATGTTGCTCCACCCAAGTTCCTCTAGCGGAGGGTCAACATGGATTTTAGCAAGCAATGTCTACTATTCAAACTCAAATTCAAGACAATTTCCCCATGCACAAAGCCATGGTGACAATTCCTTGCCTTTCCAAATAAAAATGAAGTCTCAATCTCTTCCAATAACTTTCCCACCACCAATGCAAAGCTCAGTGTAGTTCCCTGGTTTATCGCTGCTGCATATTAGCTCTTCCCCAGTCTTCTGGTACCTCCCATAATTAAAGATATAAAAATCTCTACCAGGATCCCAACCTCATTCCTCACTTCCCCTAACATTCTGGGATAGGCCTTGCTTAGGCCCCAGGGATTTATCCACCTTCATGCATCAAGACCTCTAACACTCCCTCTAATCTTTTAGATGCTCTGGAGCATCATTACTTCCATCCCACCTCAGACTCACTAAGTTCCACATCCTCCTCCACAGTAAATTTAGACAAGTATTCATTCGAGACCTCATCCATTTCACATAGCTCCACACAGATTACCCCAGTGATCAAGGGGATTGACTCGCTCCCTTAACCCTTATGTGAAACTGAAATGCACACAATTAACCAGACCATAAAGTAACTAGGTTGTGACTGAACTTTAGAAAGCCATTTTGCACCAAATGATGCAAGGATTCACTCTGCAATTCCTCACTTCAGATGCCATCTTGTACAAACAGCCAAATTAAACAATCTTAGATTGGAAGATTCAGATAACCAGCCTCCTTGACAATGCCCCCATTTCACAACACTGTGGACTTGACACTTACCACAAGCCAAAATTGCATAGTGGGCAACTTTGTCAAGCACCTCCACCTAGTTCAGATGGTTGAGTTTCTAGTTGTCTTGTTCTTTCATTGAACAATTCCACTTATTCTCTAGCTCAAAAGCATGGCTATGGGAATATGCAAGGTCCAAGCTATTTCCATCTCAGAGGACAAGTCTTCCTTTTGTCCTAGTCAGGTCCCCCACCTTAAGTACTTGGCAACAATTGATGCAGCTTCCTGCACTGAACTTGAGTTACTTCTGCTGCCAATTTCCATACTGCCCTTCTGGAATTTGTCAAAGGATTATCTCTTAAGCAGCATCCATTGCAAGTTCAGATACCGAAATCTTGACTACACTTCCTCCCAACTTGCTCTTTGCAAGAACTGGTACCTTCTGCTTTTTCCATCAGATGAGCCTCATCACACCAGTGCTCCCAAGGGGGGTCTCCACTGTGGCTCCCCCATTATCACAAACAAGATGCAATTTAGGCCCTGACCAGTTGTTTCCTATCTCTACCCTTGGACCTACCGAAACTATGTATTCTATCAATCCTCATTTTCCACACCAAATTCAAATAGATTGTTTTGCTATTTGGTACCTTGAGATTTCACTAGAAATCTTTCCCCTCTTAGCATTCCAACTTTGGGTCCACCCTTCCATCTTCATCTTTCCACAGCCTTTTCCCATGCAACAGCAGATGCAATATCCTCTTTCCATTGTTAAATGGAACACAAGTCCTTTTACATGCACATCTGCAATTACTCATACTGTGGTCCCCACCACATTGCAAAGTAGTCACCTGATTTTCTCCGGAGTACTTGCTTTCAATCTGCATGTGCAACCAAACTTCCATTTTGTTAGTAATTTTTCATCCTACTAACATGTGGTCTCCTGCACAGCTCCAACAAGTCTCAAGGTTTAGGAGTAGCACCCCTCTGTTGTAGGCTGGAAGACAATACAGAATTCAACTTGATTAAATAAAGATTCAAACTGGCCAGTTTTACAAGGTTACCACCTGCAATATTAACTCAGTTTTTCTCCAAGGACATTGCCCAATCTGCTGGGCATTTCCAGAATTCTCAAATCTCTTCCACACCACCCCCAACCACACACATTAGTCCTGCATTTCAAGGCTTTTACATCAGAGGCAGACATACAGCACAGAAACAGACCCTTCAGCTCACCAACTATGCCAACCATCAACCACTGCCTACATAAAATTCAATTCTCCTCTGCATACATGGCAATTTAGTGGCCAACTGACCCATCAACCCACACTTTTGGAATGAGAAAATCCATGCAGTCATGGCGAATTTGTAAACTCCACACAAGGAATCTGGGTTTATAGTGCTGCTACAGCAGCACTACTAGTTGCAGTCCTTTAATGAAGGCAGCTAGGGAAATAACCAAATGGCTTTGTAAATGGAATCCTGTAACAAGCAAGCCTGGCCTCACCCTATCCATCTCACCCACCTTTCAACTTTTCTTCCCAGTTCTGATAGTCTTCTACCCAGACATTAACCTCTTTCCACTGTTGCAGCCTGGCCTGTTAAGCATTTCCAGACTTTTTCCATTTAGAATCTCCTACTATAGGATTGTAGAGTTGTAAAGATACACAAGCTAGTGGGAAGCTATTGGTCCCAAATTGTTACAGAACAGTACAGCACAATACAGGGTCCTTCAGCCCACTATGTTGTGCTGACCTTTAAACCTCACCCAAGACTATCTAACTCCTTCCTCCTACATATCCCTCAAAATAAAATCTCTTGCATTCAAAAAGATGACTGCAGACCATTTTCAAAAGATGGTTAATTCAACCCCATTGGTAACAGGTTTTACCAGTTAGAGCAGATATGGGACAAATGACAGCTGTAAACAAATCATGCTACATCTGTTAGGTTTACTGTAACTTTCCATTTCAAATTCCAAGTACTTTCATGTGAAATCTTGAACAAAATGAAAACTTTTACTGCAATTTCAATTACAGGCACAGTTTAAAGTGTTCCATTGAATTTATTTCTAGTTTTTTTTAAACATTTGGTAAGTGCCAACTGTCTGAATGTTGTAACCCAGGATGGAAGCAAAATGATTTTGCATTGAAGCCACATCATTGGTTATTGCATACAAGAGAAAGACATGCTAGCTGTGCAGGCTGCAGATAACCGGAGCAAATGTCTAGGAACATTCTTTGGGTAAACTGCTTCAGCAACTTGTCTAGCAATTGATTAACAAGGCAATTACAAGTCTATTATACAAAGGGAGCAGAGCCTCAGCAATTGTAACTGTGCAGGAAATATAGCTCTGTCACAACAGAACTCAGAACATGTTTACAACTGTAAACCTTTAGAATAGATGCTTATGGTCAGGTGTTGACAGTTAGCATTTTATATAAATCAGCTTCAATACAAATGAATCTCAATACAATAAATCTACAAGAAAATCAAGATGCTTAACGGAATGCAATTATACAAAAGCCATTACACTACCATTCACAGAGTCCATTGCACTACTGCGAGATTGGCTTGCGATACTTAGAATGGAGGGAAAAATGTAAAATGTAGAGAAGTTTTTTTTAAACTATTTCAGCAAATAGTGATTAAGGTTACAGAATAAAATGTTTACACAAACTAATTCATGCTTTGTATCAAATGTTCAAGTTAATGGAACTATGCAGAAAAGTTGTGTTTGACACTACGGTTACTTTGTTTTATGATGAATTTATAACAATGTAGATACCCAAATGGTACCAAATCCCACCATTTCCCCAACCCCTGATCTTACAGTACATAAACCCACACTGTCATGAGGTGCTGGTGTTCATGGTCAAGTCAACACTAAACTCCTCCCATTGCCCTATTTCAGATACTAAGCATTACACAGCAAGTCAAAGGCTCAGACTAAAGTGTTTGAAAAGTAGCCATTTGGAAACCAGGGGAAGAGCAAGTCTCCATATACTGTGTAAAGAGTTTGATAAATGTTATTACGTCCAATACAGTACATGCGATAGTATGCTTTAGATCCCTACAACAACACACACTTGCGTCTCTTCTTATGTTTGACTTGTAATGCAGCCCGTGTGGCCATCTCGAAGACTTCCCGAACTCCTTCCTTTGTTTTGGCAGAGCACTCCATGTAACCAAAAGCACTGATCTTGTTGGTCATGTCCCTCCCTTCCTCTGGCTTTACAGGTTCCTGAGGGGACAAAACCACAAATTAACAGTCATTGTGAACAATCGACCTTAAACACATCGCTTCTGGGTCAAAGCTAATGCAAGCTCCTCACACTGATGTTATATTAGAAACAAGTATTCACTTCACTATTGTGTCAGCGCAAGGCCAAATTGTTAATCCTGCATGAGAAAGCTTTGCCCAAGAGATTTAGGAATTTGAATTGGAAAATATACCAGTTCTGTGCAGCACTGGAGGCATGCCAATAACATTGTAGGAGGCAAGCCGCACCATAGCCATGGATGGATTTAAACTTAATTTCAACTAGAGTATTGCTGGACTGGAAGATCATGCAGGTCAACCAACATGGATAATGGAACTTGACACAAATTAAGATGGTCAAATACAAGGTGCAATCAAGATTTTATCGTAGTATTCTGCAACAGGCAAAATGCCAAGGATGCCATTCCTCACACACCAATGTAGTACTGAACTGCAGCTCAAAGGGCCAAGTGGTTATATCACATGAACTAACAGGGACTGGTAAGAGTTGTTCTAGTAAGGATAAGTCAGTTAAAAACCAAATTGCCTCAAGACAGCAAATCTGACAAAGCAGAACTACTGGGAGAATTGCTAGCATATCAGATTACAAAAACTAGTATGCATTTCCTTTAACACCAAAACTAAGCCAATTTTAGCTCAACTGGGAGGGCAAGTGCCTGAAGGCAGATACATACAGAGAGGGTGGAGCAAACATCCTGCTATATTAAAGTCTTAAAATAGCAATTCATTTCAGCTGGAGGTCTGGAATTAAAAATGAAAGCAGTCGTTATGACAAGATTTCCATTCAAACATGTAAAATTTGAGACATAAATTACCTGGATGAAAACGGATAGGTAGGTTAGTAAGTTGTAGACGATATGAAGACTGGTGTTGCGGATAGCATAGAAGACTGCCAAAGGATACAGCAGGATATAAATCAGTTGCAGATATGGGTGGAGAAATGGCAAATGGAGTTTAACCCAGCCAAATATGAAGTGATACACTTGATCAACTGCAAAGGGACAGTACACTTAATGGTAAGGTCTTTGATAGTGTTGATTTAGGGAGATCTTGATGTCCAAGTTCATAGCTCCCTAAAGTGGCTACACAGGTTGATTGGGTGATAAAGGCAACATATAGCATCCTTACCTTTATTAGATGAACTGATTTCAAGAGTTGGGAAAGTTATGTTTCAGCTTTATGAAACTAGTTAGGCTGCATCTGGAGTACTGCATTTAATTCTGGTCACCCCATTACATGAAGGACATGGATGCTTTGGAGAGGGTGCAGAAGAGGTTTACCAGGATGATGCCTGCATTCAAGAGTATAGGATACAAGGAGAGGTTGGACAAATTTGGGTTGTTTTCTCTGGAATGGTTGAGGGGGAGATCTGCTAGATGTTTATAAGATTGAGAAGCATAGATAGAGCAAACAGCCAGGGTTGAAATGTCTAATACCAGAGGGCATGCATTTAAGGCAGGGGAAAGAGTTCAAGATGTGTGGGGCAAGTTTTTTTTATGTACACATATACATAGTGGTGCTGCTCGAAATGCACTGCCAGTGGTGGCGGAAAATATGATAGAGGTGTTCAAAAGACTCTTAAGATAGGCACATGAATGTACAGGAAAAGGAGGGATATAGACATTGTGTAGGCAGAGGGGATTAGTTTAGTCAGGCATTTCGTTAATTAGTTCAGCACATCATTCCTGTGCTGTACTGTTCCTATTTCACTCATTCAAGTTAGAAGTACAAGATTTGGTCATTCATCTTGATGTTTACAAATAGTTGCTTCAGAGTAATTTAGTGGCTAGAGACTAAAAAAGCAAGCCTCCACTTTCCCCAAACCCAAAATTAAGCTCAATTCAAGTCTGTCTTATAGACTTGAAGGTATTGAGAAAAGATGAAACAGCAACTATTGTCACATCTGTTGCAAGACAGTTGAGATGAGCAGAACTGGTGAAAGTTCAGATGT
>JAUZTB010000065.1:13836310-13846556 GCA_034780895.1 Rhynchobatus australiae
TAACCTGAAAGAGCAGTGAAAGCAGATTTAACGCTTTCCTCAAAAAGATATTCAAAGGAGAAATTTGCAGTGTTTTGGCGAAAGACCAGGGGTGTGGGCTAAATAAACAGCACTTTGAAAAAATCAACAATGGAATAACACGTCAAGAATGCTGTTTGATTTAAATTGAATGTAATTTTCAGAAACAAACAGGTTAATGGATGGCGATGCACCTGGACCACATTCGTAAAGCCTCTGCCAGCTATAATTCGTGGCTTGGTGGTGGCACTCTCACCTCTGCATCAAAACACCATGTGCTTCTGTCCCACAACAATGACGTGCATATAATCCAGACTGATGGTCCCAGTGCAGTTTGGAGGCAGTGCTGAACTGTTGGAGATGCCTCTTTTGGATGAGATATTAAGCCCAGCTCCAGATTATTAAACAGACAAACCTGGAGTAGTTTCCCCAGCCTGTATTTATCCTTCATCCAACATCACTTAAACCCAGTCATTTATCACTTTGCTGTTCCTGGGAGTTTGTGTACAAAAATCAACTGCAATGTTTCCCACCTTACAACATGAAGAAGCACTAAGCTGACTGCAACCAAGGGCTAAAATAGTGAAAGGTGTTATATAAATGCAAGTTTACACTGCAGGTCAGGACCTCATTCCCACTTCTTGAACACTCACCACCAGCGTACATCACTGCCAGCATTATAGAAGAGATCCAAGAAACCTGGCTATCAGTGGAATTGAAGATATCCTTGATTTCCTTGAAGAAGACAGTGATGGCTTTGGGAAAAGCATAGGAGAATCCAATGGAGATGAAAGATCCTAGCACCACGGCCCATCCCCATCCACCATCCGGTGGGGTGTACTCCTGTGGTCCTCCAATTGCTGGAGGCATCCTTGGACTTCAATAGTTGCAGGAGTTGAGATTACTGGAAAAAAAAGCACAGACATTTGCAAAATTAATAACAGCATGGGAATATAACTCCAAGTAATGAAGAGTCTTCTACACATTGTGGTGAGCATTCTTTCCATCTCAGATACCCAGGGCATGTACAATGTGGATGAGATACAAGCTTTCCCAGGAGATTTTGATAGAAGAGTATAAAAGTGGCTTTACACTGTACCCAAACCATGTTATATCTGTCCTGGGTATGGTTAATGGGATAATGCAGAGAGTCCTTTATTTACATTGCATGAGATAGGAAACATAATAATTGGCCATTCGGATATATTCACCTGTGCTGTTTCTAACTGAGAAGATTTGGTTCCCACTCCATCTACCTCATTTCAGCAGATTTTCTGTTCTATCATATACTCGTCTGATTCTGTACTTCTGAATTCACCCTGGACACAATGATTTCATGAAGCAGCAGGAAGTTCCACATTCTAAATGCTCCTAGGAAAGAAATGTTGTTATTCACTTAATGGATAAACTAGTAACCATCTTGTCCTTTTGGCTCCTAATTTTGGATCCAAACATAAATGGTAACATTCTCTCTACACCCTATCCTACCCTTCTAAAGGCCTCTGTTGTGTTGCCTTTAAGATTTCAATCTGAAAAAGTTTCCCCAAGAACCTGTAATTTCTCAATTCTGTAACTACCCTTTGAAATCTTTGTGCTCTGTCCACTGCATCTTTATCCTTTTCATAGTAGTACCCTGAAATTAACCTGCATTGTAGATTTCTTGGGAGTATTTGGAGACTAGTAGAGGACATTTTAACCTCCATGTGACCAACGATTAGGGAGGACTCAGCAGCAGTTCTAACTGTCCCATATGGGAAGACATCCCTCGATCACCCTGAGAAAGAAATTCAGCTATGAAATTCATCCTCCAGCCCCCAACAAAAAGACTCAAAATAAGAGAAATTAGGGGAAGCAATTAGAAATTAGCCAGCAATTAAAATGCTTGACTTATTAATGTAAGGAAATGGCTGTTTAGATGACTTTACAAGGAAATTAAGTGATTACATGAAGGAAGAGAAAGACACAGTGAAGTGCAAAGAAGAGGCAGATTGAATTGGAGTTAGTTTATGCTACACATAGCATTAGTACTTTCTAATAGGCTGATTGCATAAAGCATACAGAACAGTCAATGTAAATATGGCTTTGTCTGTGCTGCATAACCAGTGAAATCAAGGTTTACAGGCTGACCTGTGCCTCAGCTCTGATTAAAATCCTGTCTAATGAACTTCTCTCAGAGTGTGGCTCAGGCCAATTGCACAATACCCAGAACCAACATTCTGTTGCATCGAGTTATCTGGAAAACAAATATTGATTCATTTCCCAAAGCTTAAGGACAAAGTCTCACAAATATTTACAGTTCATTTTGAACATGAGGAATGCTGAACTCAAAGGCACTGGCTCATTCTCCTCACATTGGTAGATAAATAACGGCCAATGCAACAGGCTCCAACATTAAATGCAGGACCTTAGGCCCCACGGTCAGTGCATTCACAGGCACGTGTCAAATATCCGATCACAAGCTTCAAGCAACAAGATCCAGAGGTGAGGTTTCTGGAGGAATGGACGGGAGGAGGGGCTGGAAGAGGTATTTAGAACTAAATGCAAATAGTCTGCAATGCTGACAGGTACACTAACACCAACTTGTGTTTTATGTAATATATTTAAGATACCTTTATTAGTCACATGTACATCGAAACAGTACTTCATCTCAAGGCACTTCGCAGGAGTGCAATCAAACTAAGCTTTACACTGAGCAATTTAAAGGAATTATTAACCCAGACCTTGCTGAGCAAAGCCTAATGCTCATGCTATGTTGCCCTGAACTTAACACGTCCAGGTGTGCAAGACTGATCTTTCTGGCCAAGGCCATTCTAAAGCTGAGCATCAAAGCCTCACTGGCACGTGAGACTCGAGTAATCTGGTCACATGGGTGAGCCAAAATAATCAGCAGCAGCAAAACTCATCTGGAAATCTTTGACAGGCAGCAGAGCTCCACCATAGCTTTGCCGTTTGACAAAGCTATCAAGATTTTTTCAATGGTTCCCAGATGCCTTTAAATGATTTGGACAGATTAGATGTAGAGAGAAAGTTATCCTCTATGTTTGAGTCCAAAACTAGGGGCCAAAAGGACAAGATGGTTACTAGCTTACTCACTAAGTAAATAGCAAACATTCCAAAACACTTAAGGAAAAATGAAATAGCAATTAAGGAAATAATTAAAAACATTAAATCAAACAAATAAACACAAAAACAAAACTTTACTTTTTTTCCCTCAGTGTTCTTCCATACTACCATTAGAAACTACTATTTAAATGAATGGCCTCACAATTTCTGTGCCCAGCACAGTTCTGATGGCACATTCCTGAACATAATAAGGGCTGGGCAACGTCAGCAAGCTCCTGCTCCAAACTGTTGAACTCCATGTGAAGTCCAATGTCAGAATGCAACCAGGAATTTGCCAGCAGTACTTGGCCAGTGAGATCAGGACTTCTTCATTTGTGTGGCAGTCCCAAAAATCGCAGGTACTCACCTGGGTAAATGTTGGCAGTTCCACACAGAACTTCCAGCAAAGCTCAATAACACCTAGACCATTATGGTCAGATAATCAGAAGACTGGGTAAACAGGTAGGCTTTGAGCCCCCCAATAGGAGGAGAGAGAGAAGTAGGTAAGCAGGGAGGTTTGACGAGGGATTTCAGGAGCTTGAGATTAGCAATTTAAAAATCAAGGCTGATCTTGGAGCCAGAGTACACAGAGATATTTAATTATTAACAGGATATAAAATTTAGGAAGCAGAGTTCTGGGTGAACTCAAATTTGCAGAAAAGTTGCAACAAGTATTGTTGAGACTTCCATTCAGGAAACTGGCAGTCCATTGGGAATTTGCCTCCGACATTGTAGTGACCTCCAGGTCGAGGCTATTCAGATGCATCAGCTTCACAGTCCCTGTCCCAGAATGTTCAGATTCTTTGTGGGTCAGTTCTCTGCTTTTACAAATGCAATGTTTTAACATCACAATATAGAAAAGCAAACAGATTTAACTCATCCACTGATTGGGCAAATGAGTCTAAACAATTAAAGAGTGGGGTGCAGAATTTACACCAGTATGAATGCGGGATATATGAGAGAGCGAGAGCGAGAGAGAGAGCGAGAGAGCGAGAGAGCGAGAGAGCGAGAGAGCGAGAGAGCGAGAGAGCGAGAGAGCGAGAGAGAGAGAGAGAGAGAGAGAGAGAGAGACAGGTTAAGTAAGAGTAAGGAATTAGTTCCTGGTAAATCTTGCCAACAAGAGAAGGGGGGAGGGGGCAGAGGTTATTCCTGCAGGAACATGTTGTCTGCATCTATAACAATTGCAACATTTTGCAACACCCTTCCCCACCCCCATTACTTCCCCAAGAGAGCGGGATGTGACAGCACAAATGAAGCAGTTTATCTGAGAAACATTCGCTAACTACAGACTAATAATAGTTGCAAGAGTGCCACTCACTGAGCAATGAGGAGGAAATAATGTCAATATTCTGTAAAGTTATTCATTTGATAGAAGAGTTAATTGTGCCGAATGTGTATGATTCACTTCAAATAAATTAGCTGATCAAAGGCAGCTTTCACTGCCTCAAGGTTACAATCAAAACCATAACACACAAGTCACAGCAGCTCCAGCTCCAGGACACTTAGATGACACTCTTCCCACCTTGGTTGATACCAAAGGTTCCCAAACTTGTTTTGTTTGGTCCTACTTCAGAGATTCTTTTTTTTTTACACACCGCTTCCATTTTCCACTCAATTAAACACTGAATAAAAACTATTTGTATACCTTTACAATTGTGTACTTTTAAACCACTTGTTCACTTTTAAACTACTTTTATAATTGCACCACCTCCACCTAACTTCGTCCACCTCCAAAGTTGAAAATTCAGAGCCAAGACAGTGGATTTTAATTGGCTGCTTCTTGACTGGGAACATCAGAGCTCAGCCCAACTTTATTTTCCACACACACCACAAACCTGGATGATTACTTGCACGTTCCTTCCCCCTCGTAATCTCACAAAAGGGCACTGAGCATGAACACGCCCCCAGCATATTCAGAACATTGCTGAAACCTGAGCAACCTGCTAAAGGTCACTAACACTGCCTGGCAATTCTCACATACACAGGTGATGGCTCCTATCTGTCATTCTCATGGTGGGTTTGCTTCTCCCTATTTGTTCCTCACCATTTATATTTTTTCTCCCTCTGTTTTTGTGTCTTTTAATCTGTGCTATTCCGTCTTTTCCTCTCTGTCACCAAACCTCCCTCAGTATTTCCCAGTCTCTCCCTCCTCTGTCTTTCCACCTTTCTCCCTCCATTTCTCCCAATGTCTCTCACTCTTTCCCCTAATGGGTCTCTCCACCGTCTTCCCTCAGGCAGTGAGAAGCAAAAGCATTTATAGTGCAATGCAGAAATAGAGGGAATGTTAATGCCATACAAGCCTCAGCCACCACCTATATCATTTATTGTCGTCAAGTTTATTGTCGTATGCACAAGTACGTGTGTGCACAGGTACAATGAAAAACTTACTGCAGCGGCATCACAGGCACATAGATCAGATACACAACATTCACAAGAAAAACAAACATAAATTATACATAATTTTTTTACAAGAAAACACAATTAGAACAAAAAAAACAAAGTCCATTGTAATGAAAAGTGATCATAGTGTTCTTATACTGATGAAGTGATTAGAGTTGTGCAGGCTGGTTCAAGAACCAAATGGTTGAAGGGAAGTAGCTATTCTTGAACGATACTGCCCAGGGTGAGTGTATCTATATTCTTGTCAGTAGTGGGAAGTTGCAATGTTACATTGTTTCCAACAAAAGAGTTTCAAGTACAGAGCCATTTAGCCCAGTGTATATATAATGGTTTTTTGCAACAGCAAGCCAATATTAATCTCGCTGCCTTCCGACAGCTTTCACAATGGCTTTCACAACTTTCCTCTCCTTCAAATATTTTTAAAATTTTTCTTTAAAAGATGCATGTCTCATCACATTCCCTGTGGTAAAGCATTTCATGTTTCTAACAACCCTTCACATCAAGAGATTTCTCTGGGAGCATTTAAACTAGAGAACCCTTCAGTAAATCAGAATTTAATCCTTTTTACGGCAATTGGGTATGTGGCACTTTAAACATGCTGTGATATGTATAAAGGTATGTACAAAGAATCACAAACGTATTCACCTGGGGAGAAAAACAAATCAGAGGACATGCTGTTGACCTTGGGAAGCCTTCACCAAGGTTACGCTATAGAAAATACATCTAACCCACGCACATGGGGCACTTCTAGTTAATGAAGTGGCTGCGAGTCCATGTGCAAGTTAACTGGATGGTCTGTTTTTCTTTAATGAAGAGTGTGCAGTTTCTAAAACAGAGACTGGAAAGATGAGTGTGAATTGCATACCCCCATTCTACACCTACAATGGGAGAGGACAAAGTGAATCAACCTCAGTCTGAATTTTGCTTTGATTGCATCCCGTCCGCAATGATATTTGTTGGCCATATTTATAAGAAATAAAACAGAATCAAGTCAATCAGCACTGCCTCTCAACACTGATTTCCTATCCTATCCCGATTTGCCTTATCAGTATCAAATAATGGCCCTAACCATCACTGTAAATCCTGCTGCAGTCCTCATTAAATACCTCATTGTGACCTCAATTGCCCCTTCCCCTTATTTTGTTTCTCCACACTATCTGCTGCTCACCTTCTTACTTCACTGGAGAAAACTTTCCTCAACAACTCTTATACCTTTCCTTGCACAGACACCTGCTGCCTTCATTCCCTCGCCAAAGAGGACACTTCAGGAAGGAGTGCAGTCATCAAAAGCGGAGGTTTAGTGAATAAATGCCCAGGGCAATCCCAAGAACTCTCTTGCAGGAATCTCAGTGGAGGAGCACCTGATTAATTGCTCTGTGCCCAACGTGCTTTGGCTGAGAGAACCCACCTCAGTACAAGAAGCCATACAAATGACTTAAAATCCAGAACCTCTTCACCCAAAACTGAGATTCACATGTTAGTGATGGGGAAAGGGGAATAAGGTGTTTTGAGAAACTGAATAACACACAAAAGGCTGGAGAAACTCAGCAGGTCAGGCAGCATCTATGGAGGGAAATAGAAAGTTTACGTTTCGTCTGTAGATGCTGCCTGACCTGCTGAGTCCCTTCAGAGTTTTGTGTGGTGCTCCAGATTCCAGCATCCACAGGTTTTTGTGTGTCTATTTTGAGAAACTCAGTGATTCAATAGCATTCCTGGACTCTCCATGTCAATACTTCACTGAATGGTGGCAACTGCGGAGCCCACACAATGTATTCAGTGCTTGTTTAGCAGATCGTATTGCTGAGATTTACAAACACAGCTGCCAGGCACACATCATCTTCTCACCAGTTCCCAAAATAGATGCAAAACCCCACACACATCAGAACTCTTTCACAAAGAGAGCATAAAATGGTCTGAAAATGCCATTCCTAACCTTCCAACCACGCCTAAAGTAAATCCTCCATTTCCCCAATAACAAATACATTTTTAGTAACATTAATACCCCAGCAGTGTCAAAATAAATCAAAACTGTCTACCAATCCATCCCTTGACCAATCAACATCTCTCCACTGACTTCCCTTGCAGTCAAGATCTCTCCAGTACTCACCCCCAAGCACCAAATCTTCTCCAAATTCCCTAAAAAGTCACCAGCTGTCCCTATAACCTGACCAGACAATAACTTTCCTTAAATCCCTCCTAACTGAAAACCAACTTTCTTTCACTACCACCCACCAACCAAGCAGCATTCATTCTCAGTCCCCCTCACCTATAACCCAAAGACCCTGCCACATACCTGGACCTCCAACAACCATCAATTCTCCTCAGGATGTCCAACCAATCACCGATCCTCCCCAAAATGACTATCCAACCACCAACTCTAACCTCCAATGAACCACCAAATCTCCCCTGATCAGGACACAGCTCTCCCCAGTAAACCTAACTCAACACCAGCTCTCTCCAGTATCCACAATCTTAACTTTCCAAATATCAACATTCTCCAAGACCCCTGCAAAAACTGACTTTCCCATGGGTCTCCTTCCAACTACCAATTCATCCCAGGCCATTTCATGAAAAGCCAATTCTCCCCAGATCTCCCACCACCCACCAACTCTCTTGAGGTCTTCTCACCAACCACCAACTTCCCAGAACCTCTCAATGACCACCAACTCTCTCTAAAATCTCCACCAATCACCAACACTCCCCTAGACCTCCCACCACCCACCAAATCTACCCAGGACTTTCCACCAATCACCATCTCTACTCAGAACCTCTGATCGACCACCAACTTTTCCCAGGATCCCAATCAGCCAACAAGTATGCCCTGGACCTCCAACCATCCAACAACTCCCCCCATAACCTCCCACCAACTCTCTCCTGGACCTCTCACCAACCATCAACTCGACCCAGGACCTTTACCAACCACCGGATCTCTCCAGGACCTCCCACCAACTACTAACTCTCCACAGGATCTCCAGCCAACCACCAGCTCTCTCCAGGATCTCCCATCAACCTCCAAATCTCTTGGAGATGTGACCATTCAGCAAATCTCATGACCCTCAAACAACCGTCATCTCTAGACAAGATCTCCATTCAACCAACTCTCCCTAATACTTCTGACCATCATCACTTCCCAGAAGTTTTGACTACTCAGCAACTCACCTCATGACCCTCAAACAACCACCACCTCTCCCCAAGATCTCCAACCATTAATGCTCCCCATGAACATTGAATTCTCCCACTTTAAGTAGTCCCCTTCCCCACAACCTCCCCCATCATGCTTCTTCTCTTCTTCCCTCTCCTAGCCCATCTCTTTCTTCTACCTTTTTTTTTCCTTTCTCTCCTTACCTTTGACCCATCCCCCAGTGGATCTGCTCTCCCCTCCTCACCCGCCTATAACTATCTCTTACCTGCACCTACCGAGGACCTCCTTGTGCCCATCCTGCCTCCCCTCTTTTGTCTTGCTTTTCCCTCCTATATATTGGGCTTCCCCTTTTCCTATCTTCAGTCCTGAAGAAGGGTCCTAACCCTAAACGTTGACCGCTTGCTTTCCTACGGATGTTGCCTGGCCTGCTGAGTTCCTCCAGCATCATCGTGTTTTTCACCAATTTCCCCAGACCTCCCACTAGTGCCCCCGGTGTCTGGCCAATCACCCAAGACCAGTCCGAGCACCAAGTTTCCCCATTCCCCTGCCCAACATCCCCTTCCCCTCCCTCGGACCATCAGTTCTAACCAGTCCCCCCACCCCCCTCTCCTCTATGAACCCGCGCCAACCCTCCCTTTTTTTCTATCAGACCTACTGTAGGATCCGAGCTGAAAATAAAGAGTCCCCGAGTATCCAAAGCTTTATACATGGCCGGATGAGGCACCGAAACAGGAAGCTTTCAGTCTGACTGTTCAAACTTTGAAAAAGCAACTCAATAGCAGCTGGCTGAACGGAATGGCCAAGCGAGGCGTTGTGGTGAACCAGTGGGGACTGGAGTAAATGGGCGCAGATACCAACCCCCAGCGGTGGGTCGCAACGGGACCGATCCCTCTCTCAACTCGCACCGCCTCAGACAAAGCGCACGACGGGGCAGACTTCACGCTGACAACCACCAACCGCTCCACATGATGATCCACTCCAAACGCAGCAACTTTTCCAACTCTAGACAGAGAAATGAGTTACACAGCCTGCCTTTTAATACACACGCACACGGGAAGTGAAAGTACAGTAATCGGTTTAAGCCCATTATTGACGAAGCAAAGCGCAGGCGGGAATTACAGACCTTTCTCTGTGTTTGGGGTTAGACGGAGCGCGAAAGTGGAGGGTGGCCTTAGCTCTCCGTTCTGTACGCGGAGTGAGACTGCAACACCCTCACTCCTCCCCCTTCTGCCGGCAAGCATGGTTAATAGTGACCGTGCATTGCAGCCATCTGCCACTCAAGCGTTGACACAAGCAGGAAGCCGAGCTTCCCCCCACCCAGATTTTACGAGCACCTCTGTCGCTTGGAGAGGACCGCTGTCACATCATCCAAACCCCAACCCTTCCCCCGCTGGAACAGAGACGCCAGATGCTGGAATCTGAAGCAAAACAAAAATACCCCCACCCCCAACAAAAAAAAAGCTGCTGGAGGGTCGAGCAGCATCTGTTGTGGGGTGGGGGGAGGAACAGGCAACGTTTTGGGTCCAAAGCCTGCCTCAGCGGATACTGCTCGACCCACTGAGTTTAGTTTTATTTTTGCTTCCT
>JAUZTB010000065.1:14042111-14052878 GCA_034780895.1 Rhynchobatus australiae
TTCCGCCCCCCCCCCCCCCCCCCCCCCCGCCAAATCATTGTCATCTTGCATTCATCAGTCAGGATGTTGAGTACAAAAGTCGGGAAGTCACATTGCAGCTGTATGACACTTTGAAGAGGCCATATTGGAGTATTGTGTACAGTTCTGGTCACCACGTGACAAAGGATATGGAGGCTTTGCAGAGGGTGCAGAAGTAGATCATCAAGATGTTGCCTAGATTAGAGAGTATTAGCTATAAGGAGAGGTTGGGCAAACTTGGATTGTTTTTGCTAGTGTCAGAGGCTGAGGGGTGACTTGATTGAAATGTATAAAATTATGGAGGCATAGACAGGATAAATGGAATATATTTCTTGGGATGGCATGTGCAGGCAGATGGGATTTGTTTAAGTTGGCATTGTGGTTGGCACCGACATTGTGGGCTGAGGAGCCTATTCCTGTACTGTACTGTTTCACAGAAATTGTAGAGCAACTGCATTTAATGAAGGGGAGATGGATGTTTCCATTTGGTGGGAGCTCTCATGACCAGGGACTTTAAGATTTCTACTGATAAATCTGTAAGGAGTTCAAGAGAAATCTAGAGTTATTTGAACGTGGACATGTTACCACAGAATATTTGAGGTAATAGCTTTTATAGGAAAATCAACTAAGTCCATGAGAGAGAAAGGAAAAAGGATAGAATGTGAAGAAGAGTGGGAAGTCACTTGTATTGGTTATCAATGTGTTGTACACTGCTATATTGATGGCTTCTTGTGGTGTGTGCAATCCTTTTATAATTTTTCATCATTTTGAAATTGTGTATGCACAACATTTATAAAGCCTTGCTGTCTTTGTCTCTTGCCCTGTTCCAGCATGTATGGCATCCCATATGCAGCTCCCAGCTGCTGTAAACAGTTATATTGGCCAGCTTTGTATCTGTGAAATGTTTTTGGAGGGAGTGACTGGCCCATGGGAAGGTGGAGCTGGATTCCTCACCCTTGTGAATGAGGAAGTTTTACACAAGGTAAAATGTAGAATGTTCTTCAGTTATAGTAAGGGCAGATACTATTACAATTGCTAACTTGTGCATGTTGTTCTATAACCATGTTTTACGTTGGTATGGGATAAGAGTTCCATGGTCATTGCAGTAGACACCCTCAGATATTTTAGTGGTCTTAGTTTGGTGGGTAGCAATTTTGATTCTGATTTGGGTTTCACTCCATCTGGTGATCCTGTAATACTGGTGTAGTATCTGTTCCCAAGAAGTAGTGACTATTAAAACTTCAACCTGAGGCATCTCATGCCCTCTTGGCTGTAAAGGATCCTGCTTTTCAAACTTAAAGTTTGCATTAGCGACCTGACCAGATTTTAATCCTTTAACCAATGTGACCAAATCACTTATCAGTGCTGTTTGTGAGAGCCTTCTATGTACAAATTGGTATTCGTCTTTCCTGTGGTAGCATAATTGAATAAAATTACTTTTCTGACAATTTTTTTTTCAAGATTTCCTGTTTCCCTTTAAAGCTGCCTTTAAATATTTGATTGGGAAAATTCTTATTTTCCGACCTCCAAACCTTCCTGTTTCTTGACCTGTGTTTCTCTGACCAGCTTTGTACATTTGGGGTTTAGTTGGATTTGAAGATTGGCAGATGGTTACTGCAGCTGTTAATTTAAACACCACTATTACCATGGCAACAAGAGTATTGCACATTCTGAGGTCCCAAGCATTTGGCTGGCTTCAGGGTTCCCTGGGAAATGGTGCATCAAACCCGTACATCTCCTAATGTGAGGGCACAACACAATGTTGCCAATACTATAAAGAATCTTGTGAGGTACCATTTCAGGATGAGAGATATCTAATATTTTTGAATGTTCAAAACAAATGGCAAATGCAAAAATGTTTGAAGTTAGAAATGAAGCACCTTCGAGACTGGCATGTGCTAATGTAATTAGTGGCATTTAGGGCAAGTTTTTTTTTACCAAGCAGCAAATATTGTTGAAGTCTCATTATTGCTACATCCAAAGTCCATCACTATATCTGAAGTTTGCACTATATGAAGACACATTGTGGAACACAAGAAAATATGCTTCAACAAGAAGGTTGGGTACATATATAGTACAATTTTTTGCATGTCTTCTATTTCCAAAACACAGTCACTTAGATTTTTCTGGAAGTGTTTGACTCCATAGCCAACCAAACCTGTACTGGGTACAAGGGATCATCTTCGCTCTGCCTGGCTTCAATACATCTCTGAAATTCCTTTTTAGTATGCGAGTCCCATGCTGCTGTATTGTGGCCAGCAAGCTTGCTTTCAATTTGCTGACTCTGAAGTATGAGAGTTATTTGGAGATTGGTATGTTAACCAATGCCTTTCACATCATCAGATAGTGATGTATTTTGGGATTTTTACTTAAACTGCATTTACGTAGTGCCTTTCATGATCTTGGGACATCCAAAGCATTTTACAGCCATTGAGGTTTTTGAAGTATAATCAAAGGGAATGTTGCAGCTAATTGAATATAAAGGTATGAATTCAGAACAGGAGCATGCACTCAGTGCTTCATACCTGCTCCACCATTCAATAAAGATGAGAGCTGATCTGATTGCAACCTCAAATCTGCATTCCTGCCTATTCTCAGTAACCTTTCAACCCCTTGTTTATCGAAGATCTATCTAATTCTCCCTTAAAAATATTCAAAGATCATTTGTACTGCCTTTTGAAGAGGTCCCAAGACACTCAACCCTCAAAGTTTGTTTTGCCAACCTTAAATGGGCAACTGGTTATTTTTTAAACAGCAACTCCCATTTCTAGATTTCCCCGAAAGAGGAAGCATCCTCTGCACCTGCCCTGTCGAAACTCTTCAGTATCTTGTGTTTCAATCAAGTCACCTCCCACTCTAATTTCCAGCATATGCAAGCCTAGCCTGTCTACCCACACCTGACCATTCTAGATACAGTAAAACCTGGCACACGTGGGACTTTGGTGCCGGATGGCAGATTTTCCAGACCACTGGATATGTCATTTTTATTAATACCTAATAGTTTTAAATTCAGTTTTATTTAGATCTCATACAGTGCAATTTTCCAGCCCTGGTGAATGGAAAGAGGGCGTCAAACATGGTGAGGCAGGTGCTGAAGCAGCAAGATTTCTGAGTAGTGGGATAGTGAATTAAGTTTCACTCTCAGTCCAGCAAATCCTCTCTGAACTGCTTCCAAACATTAATAATAAAATCAATACAGCACACAATACTCCAGATTCGGACTTGACATTACACAATATAACCGAAGCATAACTGCCATGCAATTGTATTTGATTCCCCTCACATTATACTATTTTTTTTAACAAAACACAAACTGCTGCTGCTGGAATCTAAAATGTAGACATTGCTGGAAGTACTCAGCTGGTCAGGTAAGGTCTGTGGAGGAAAAACAATTAACATTTCTAATGATCCCTCAGAATTATAAAAGTGGGTGAATGTGTGCTTTTAACTTGGGAGTGGGGATGGAAAGGAGGCAGAGAGAATAAAGGGAATGTCTGTGATGGGGCAGGCACCAAGGTGTTCCAGGTGACTCGATGCTTTTACTAATGTCCTGATGCAGGGTTTTAACCCAAAATGTCAACAATTCCTCTTCCCACAGATGCTGCTCGACCCACTGAGATCCTCCAGCAGATTGTTTGTTGGTCCAGGTTCCAACATTTGTGTCTCTGGAAAGTGCATGCTGCAACTGAGATGCAGGAAGAGTTGTGTAGTTGTGCATTTGGCCTGCTGCATCACTGCCAACCATCCATTCTATCTATACCAATCCCACTGGCCTGCATTAATTCTGTATCCCTCTATGCCCTACTCATTCAAGTTCCTGTCAAGATGTCTCTTGCGTTGTTGTTACTCTCCCTGCTGCTGCTGCCTCTTTCTCCAGCAGCTCATTCCAGGTACCATCTAGTGTGTGAAAGCTTACCCCTCTGATCCCCTTTAAACCTCAAACATGTGCCCTCTAACTTTAAACACCCCTCTGTAGGAAACAGATTGGATGTCTATCCTATCTATGCCTCTCATAATTTTACATACCTCTATCATGTCACCTCTCAACCTCCTTTGGGGAAAACAGACCTAGTTTATACAATCTCTCCTGATAACTCGAGCCTTCCAATCCAGGTAACCATCCTTGTGAACCTTCTGCACCCTCTCTAGCTTAACCATGTCCTTCCCATAGTGTACTGACCAGAATTGCACACAGTACTCCAACTGTGGCCTAACAAATGTTTGAAACTG
Source organism: Rhynchobatus australiae (assembly GCA_034780895.1). Taxonomy (NCBI): domain Eukaryota; kingdom Metazoa; phylum Chordata; class Chondrichthyes; order Rhinopristiformes; family Rhynchobatidae; genus Rhynchobatus; species Rhynchobatus australiae. Next base: position 14,046,360 of record JAUZTB010000065.1, read on the forward strand.
CAACATGACATCCCACCTCTTGTATTCTGTTTCTTTGCTGTTGAAGGCAAGCTTGCCATAGGCCTTCCTCACCATCCTGTCTACCTGTTCCCATTCTCAGGGAATTATGTACTTGTACCCAAAGTTGTCTCTGTTCACAACACTCCCCAGAGCCCTTACATTCACTATGTCCTTTACTGGTTTAACTTTCCAAAATGCATAACTTCACACTTGTCTAAGTTGGATTCCAGTTGATCTATATCGCATTATAACCTTCACTGTCCACAATACTACCGATTTTGGGTGTCATCTGCAAATCTACAGTAGTTGCTGGAAAGCTGAAATGTAATAGAATGCTGGAATTACCCAGCAGATCAGACAATTTACAGAGTAAAACTGAGTTCGTGTTATAGGTGGATGACCTACCAAAACTGAACAGCTTTGCATAACAGGTTATCCAAAACTGAATTTAGTATACAAGTCCTAAGGGCTGCAACATGCCCAGACAGAAGTTAAGATGCTGTTCCTTGGGCATTGTTGGTCTTTGTTAGAACAATATAGGAGGCCGTAGGTAAAAAGAGCTGAGTGGGAGCAGCATGCAAATTAGTGACAGGTGACCACAAGCTTGGGATTCAGTTTCCCAGACTAGAGAGGTATTTTGAAAAGTGGTGACCTAATCTGCATTTAGTTTGTTTTCAGATGGCACAGCATTGTGAGCATTGAAAGCAGTACACAAAAGAAGTGCCATATGAATTACTATTTCACCCGGAAAGACTATTTGGGTCCCTGAATAATAGGTAGGGATGGGATGAAAGGGCAGTTGTTGCATCTCATTGTTGAATGGGGAAGTGCTGAGTGGATGAGTGAACCAACAAATTACGAAGGGAATGGTTCCTTAGGAATGTTGAGAGGGGTGAGGAACATGTACCTGATAGTGGAATCTCATTTAAGGTGGAAATGATGGTAACATTCTATTAGCTTTCATAATCACTTGCTGTACCTGCATATCAGGACACCTAGATCCCTTTGCATCTTGGATCTGCAATCTCTCACCATTTAGATATTTTAAAATTTTCTCTGCCAAAATGGTCAACTTCAAATTTTCCAGCTATTCTATTTACCAATTCTTTGCCCACTCACTTAACCTATCCATATCCCTTTGTACCCTATTCTCTTTACAACTTGCTTTCATACCAAATTTAGCAACAACAGCTTTGGTGCCCTTGTCCAACTCATTTATATAAATTGTAAAAAGTTGATACTCCAGTACTGATCCATGTGGCATGCTACTCGTTACATCCTGCCAACCAGAAAGTGACCCATTTGTTTGCTGTTTCCGATGAGCCAGCCAATCTTCTATCCATGCCAGTACACTACTTCCTTCGCCACATGCTTTTACTTTCTGCAGTAACTTTGGATGTGGCTTCTTATATGCCTTTTGGGGGTCCCCGTACATGCATTGGTTTCCTTTATCCACAGCTTGTGTTGCTACTTCAAAGAGCTCTAATGAATTGTTCAACATTGTTGTTTTGGGAACTTGTGCACAATGAGAAACATGTTTATTGAGAAAGTGATGTTGCCCAGGACACCAGGGAGAAGTCTTTTACATCCACCTGAAAGTACTGAGGGACCTCAGTTGAATATCTGATTTGAAAGATGGCATTGTAAAATGCCAGGGGATGTTAGTCTGGATTTTGTTAGGATTTAAGGAGTGGGATTTGAACCTACTATCCTATGGGGACATTCAGGGCAAGGGTTCTGCTCACTGAGCAATTGAATTGCCTTTTCTGCTTGTATAGATATACCTTGCACAGCATTTCATTCTGTTTTTTATTGGCATGCCTTTTAGATGTCATGGTCCAGGAATCAATAACTGCTTAAAAACCAAAAGGTACACATTTTTCAGTACTTAAAAGGAATAAATTCTCATTTGTAAACAGCTGTATGAGTGATGCATGGAAATAAGAGGTTTGCAATGGTGAATGCAGAAACCTATAATTTATGTATTTTTAATTCTGTTACCAAGTGTTTCTGAAGACTAGGCTGTATTGTTCTTGAACTGTTTGTATGAATCAGTTCTTCTGGCATGGCTCCAGTTCTTTCTATATGTGAAACCCACCCCTGCTCTATTAAACCCTATGGTATTTCCAAACACCCAAGGGTGGAATTGATTGTTGCCCATCCTGTTAACTTTGTATGAAGGTAAATTAATATATATTCTCACTTTCTCCTGCTGTCATCTACATTTTCTGACATTTAAAGTTCCCCTAAACCAATATCACAGCTGGATCTGCAACCCTGTTGGCTCTGCCTTGCACCATTCTCTCCACTTGGCATCATGCCCATTGCACAGACAGCTGATCCTTTGCTCAGCAGTAATTCTGAGTCAGAAGGTAATGGATTTGATCCTCAATGCAGATATCCCTGGCAAGTGGTGATTAGTTTCAGACTGAATATTGGGTTAACTTGAGCCTGAATTGATGGGAGCATACTGGCAATTCACTTCTTCCACCCCTAAACCCAATACCTACCTTCAACTGTTGAAAGGATGCACTTGAGCCAATGGCCTGTCCCTAATTTAAAAAAGTTACTTACCCATCCAGAGCCTTTCACTGATGGAGTCAGATGATGAATAACTAAAGGGTGGGAGAATTGAGGAGCCTGCTCTATGGTGCCACTTACTGCCTGAAGCATGTAACTGCATTGTTACAGATAGATGAAATCCTGCAATTAAGTTGTTTATATTTGAGTCAACATAATGACAAGAGTGCACAGAAATTTACAAAAATTATCATTCTCCTATGATATTGCCAGGGGTGTGCAACACCTGTCCCATGCGATGTTTGTTTTCATCTGTTTCTTGCCTTGGCAGGCAGTGAGCTACTGCTTGATCTGTGCCACCAACATGTGCATGCAGAGGCAAGTTGACCTCTGAAAGCAGCTCTGAATTGTGTGACACTACACAACCCTGCACATGGGAATGTTTTGACAATTGACCAGTCAGCTGGACTTTCTAGCTGTCAAAAGACTTCGAATATCTGTGCATATCTCAGACATTCACAAATAATATGTATAGTTTTTGTACTTTAATAGTATAGTTAAGAAATTAAAAATTTTAATTTAACATGTTCATCAGGGCACAGTTTGATTTTGATAAAGCCCAAACACGAGAAAACACTTAAAGCACTTAACAATGCAAAAAAAGTTTATAAACCTGTCTCTTCTGAAGCAAGTGGATCTAATCTGATCCAGCACAGATTCACTGCACATTTTCCATTGTAGCACTAGAAGTTCAGGGGAGGTGGGGAATTCACCACTGAACCCTTAAGGTTTTGATGGGCCTGAAACGTTAATCTTGTTTTTCTCTCCACAGATGTTGGTAGACATCTTTTCCAGCCTTTTCNNNNAGTTCCCCCCCCCCCCCCCCCCAAGATTTCTATCATCTGCAGTCCTGTTTTTCAAGTAATATTAAGAGCACAAACATTGAACCTGTGATTTGAATTTTGGAAATCCTGAAGCAGGAATGCTATTGGGCTGAAGTGATCTTAATTTTTGGTTTACTCTGTACTCAGCATTTATGGAGAAGGCTCTAATTGAAAATATTCAGTCACAGAAGCCTCTAACATGTGGCTTATGCACTTTTATTTTGTAATTATGCTGAAAGCTAGAAATCATTGTTAGTAAGTTACCAATTAATAAAATGAATGTTGCTGTTTTTTTCTTATTTGCACAGGTCTTGGAGTTTTTCTTTGTAAAATTGAAATAAAATGGCCCTGATGGTTCCTTGAGTCATTATGGTGTTTATTTAATGGGCATTTCAGATGGGAATTGTTTACTTGTGGGAGTGCTAAACTGAAGATTAAAGAATTTTGCACACTGCAAGCTTGTTTATTGTGTAGCACACAAGTGTTTGGTAGCCTTGCACCAGACTGACTGGTTGTATAATTTGAAGAATTTCATTCCTTGCATTGTCCCACTTGGAGGGAGTGTCATTAACATGTGATTGTCTTTTCGAAACCAAATCCATACTAAATTTTTCAGTAAATTGCAGAACACCCAATAACACAATCTGATCTCATGATTATCCAGGAGCTCTTCCCCAAGTGTATGTGGGGCATTGGTGACTGGGTAAATGCACCTGGAGTGTCTCCCTGTGGCAGTTAACTCATTTCAGATGGTTGGTATGAATCCAGCAATATGCATGACTGCTTCATTTCCATAGTTACCTATCTAACAACATCAAAGGCATTGTTCTTGTTTGAGTCCTTCAGTGAATCTCAATGACACTTTAAAAGGGAGGTGTGTGTGTGATACCAAGTGATCGGTATTATTTGTTTAACGTCACAAAGACGCAGTGACTGTGGCCATATGAATCAAGATGAGTTGGTGTGCTTAATTTGTGAGCAGATGCACTGCTTCTCACAGACCGACTTTGAGAATGCTTCATAGTTTATCCCTGTTGCGAAGGGAAAGGTGATTCAGGATTAAATGTCAGTTGCGCCTCAATGGCTAGCACTCTTTCTGAACCAGAATATTGTGGGTTCAAGTCTCATTCCAGTGACCCAAGTCTGAGTTGACACTGCATTGTGGCACCTGAGGGAGTATTGCACCTTTGGAGGTGCTGTTTATTACACCAGAGGTTAAATCAAATTATTACAGGAGTGGCCTTGGACAAAATCCTGCCACTATGGAAGAATTTATTAGTGGTTGAATCTGAAACTGGCATCAACACCCCAGGATGTTGATAATTGCAGATTCCAGTCCTAGTTCATCACTGCAGGGGTTCATCTAATCATGGTCTGACTGCATCCTCTTTAGCATTTAGAAACACTTGCTGTTAAATATCCCATCAACACCCAAGGGTTTGCCATTGGCCAATATAAACTTTACATCGCTGAAAGCCATAAGTCATAAGTTTCTTGGAATACTCCTTGGCTTGCTAGGATGAGTATAGAGCTTGCTCCCTCTGGATACTGTTTTCAGCCAATTTTTGTTGACCTAGATGTAGTCAGCACCACATTGTAATATCTGCAAAATGCACTGCTTCAACAGCAACTCCTAAACTGATTCTGCTCTCTCGAAGACTTGTGGAAGAAAACTCACAGCAGCACTCCCAACTCTAAAATGCCTTCCAAGTTGGGTACTGTCCTCGGCACTTCTTCACTGGGACAAAATGGCTTTCCCATCCAGTAGCCTAGAATACTAGTAGAATAGAAGTTGTATAAAATTGGGCTTGCACCAAACTATAATTGCCAGATTTTGGTGGGGGCTTCTCAGAAAAGGTGATTAGTCTTATGAACATGAATGCTTCCTTTGGGTAATGTGGGAGAAGCAAATATTCTGTGAGGAATTTGTAATGCTCAGTATACAGGCTGGGCTTCAAGCTGACCACAATTACCTGACCCCAGCTGGTCATCTTTGTGCAAAATGAGTTATTTCCCTCGCAGTTCTCGTGCTGACTGCATCTGGGCCAACAAAAAATGGCCAAAAATCCTATCCAGAGGGAGCAACGTTGCATGTGAATGTATTTGGGATGGTGTGGGATGGGGAGGAGGGGTTGGTAGTATGAGAGAGACACAAACTATTGAGAAGGGAAGAATAATACTAATATGGGGTATGGTTGACACACAATCCATGTACGTAGATATGGTGTCAGTTGAGCAGTTATGTAAAGTGCTTTATTGCAAGCATTAGGCAGCATGTTATTAACCTTCAAGTCCCTGAGGATTGAGCCTTGCCTCCTCCTTGAAATGTGATTTTTTTTCTACAGTGAGATGTGCAGTCAGTGAATTACACTTGTTTGGTTTTGATTTTATCTTTTAATAATTGCTATGTTGTAAAATGATCTGGACATCAAATCTGTAATCTTGTCAAATGAGTGGGATTTACTTGATGTGGTTGATACTGAAGAAATATTAGTGTTTAAATGTGACTAAATATGTCCAGGTTTATTTCAAATCAATCGTATTTAATTTTGGAACTTGGTAATGTTTATGCATTCATCTTGGCCCAGTGTCTGATAGTTTGTAATCCGTGATAACATACTTTGTTGGGGGGGTTGGGCGGGGGGGGGAAGAAATAGGCCATACCAGCTTTGGCAAACCAAATTGCTACACCTCGGATCTCGGCCTTGGAAGGGGTGCAGTGTAAATTAACCAAGTGCAGGACAAATCCAATCCGGCTAATTCCAGGTGACAGGAGTTGTCCTATTGCTTCAGTCGGTTAAGGGAACGTGTTTGTCACCACGTGACACTCACACATGACGCAGGGGGGTTCCCCATTGCTGTTCGTTACAACGGCTGTGATGTAACCACGTTCTAACTGTCCAACACCAGCAGCCTTTTTATTCACAGCCTACGTGTGATGCATCTTAAGCGCATCACATTAATTTGGTTGGGTTCTGGCGAGCATAAACCCCATTCAGTACCACAAAGGAAGAAAATATATTCTCGATTATTTTGAGCCAAATTTCGAGCGGCGAGGTGGGTGGGGGTGGAATCCGTGGTATACCGACTGAGAAATGTATTAAACAAGATTTAA
>JAUZTB010000065.1:14111977-14123934 GCA_034780895.1 Rhynchobatus australiae
AATAAACTAAGTGTTCCCCCATTTTAGTCATTTTTAAGTGAACAGTTCTATGGCATTAAACATATGCACATTGTTGTTCAACCATAACCACCACCCATCTGCAGAACTCTTCTGTCTTTCCCAACGGAAACTTTGTACCATTAAACACTAAGTCCCCATTCTCCACCCCAGCCCACCAGAGCCATCACCTCCCTCCCCCTTCCCCAGCCCCGGCCGGGTCGGGCCGCCCTGCCTGCCGGGGATCCCTCACTCTCCCAGTCCCTCCGGTATCGCTGCGAGCCGCGGGCCCAGCCTGTTCCCGGCCCGGGCCCGGAGCCGTTCTCACCCACTCCCGTCTCCCCGCGACCATGCACTGGGCCGCGGCCAATGTCTGGAACGCACAGCCCGTTGCAATGAGAGGAAGAAGCGGTCGCCTGACATGAATATTAATGATGTATTTATGCAACTCTCATGAATATTAATGCTGGAACGTATAATGTGACCACGCCCTCGTCCGCCGAAGGAGCGGAAAAGGCCAACAAAATGCTTCAAGATCCACGTCTTGTTTTAACCATTTAAATTTTGTGGCTTGATGTCATATTTATAATATTTATGTTGCAAAGTTGGCCGTGTAACTAAATGCACTGACTTCAAAGTCATAGAGCATAGAAACAGGCCCTTCGGCCCACCACCATCTATACTAATCCCACTCGCCTGCATTAAACCCATATCCCTCTCTGCCTGCTCATTCAAGTACTGTTAACTGCCCCCTAAAATTTCAAATACCAACTGCTCTGTGTGAAAAAACCCTAGATCTGCTTTAAACTCTGCACTGGGCACCCCTACTATGGGAAAAATACACGGGCTATCTATTGTCTTTGCCTCATAATTGTATACATCTCCATCATGTTACCTTTCAGCCTCCTTTGCTCGAGGGAAAACAGATCCAGCCTATCCAATCTTTCCTTATAGCTCAGAATGTCCAATCTGGGCAGCATCCAAAGAGGGTGAATCTTTGCTGCACTCCCTCTAGCTTAATCACATCTTTCTTACAGTGTGGCAACCAGAACTGCACAATGTGTGGCTTAACCAATGTTTTGTACAACCGTACAATGGCACCCCAATACTCGTACTTATCTTGGCCAATGAAGGCAAACATACTGTATGGCTTCTTCAACACCAATGTTTACCTACGTTGCTATTTTTGGGGAACTATGCACCTGTAGCCCAAGGTCTTTCAATCCAACAACACTCTCCAGAGCCCGCTCATGCGCTGTGCATGTCCTGCCCTGGTTTAACTTCCCAAAATGTATCACTTAGCACTTGTCTGAGTTAAATTCCATTTGCCATTCCCTTGCCCACTTACCCAGTTGACCTAGATCCTATTGTAACCTTAGAAAACTTTCTTCATCTATACTACTTACCAATTTTGATGTCATTTGCAAACTCACTAATCATGCCATCTACATTATCATCCAAAACATTAGAGGACCCAGCACCATTCTCTGCAGCATACCACTGGTCACACACCTCCAATCTGGAAAATCAACCCTCCGCTACCACCCTCTGCATCCTCCTTCCTAGCCAACTTTGTATCCGATTAATTCGTTCACCGTGGATCCCATGTACTCTAACCTTCTGGACCAGCCCACCATGCAGAACCTTGTCAAAAGTATTGCTAAAGCCCAGGTAGACAATGTCTACTACCCTGTACCCTGCCCTCATCAATCTCCTTGATCACTTCTTCAAAAAACTCAAATTTATGAGACATGATTTCCCGTGCACAAAGCCATACTGACTTTCCTTAATCAGCCCTTGCCCTTCCAAATGCAAAGAAATCCTGTCCCTTAGAATCCCTTGCAATGACCTTCCCACCACCGATCTAAAGCATGCTGGCCTGTAGTACTAAAATCTTTGCCAGGGCCCCAACTATCTCCTCCCTTGCTCCCCATAGCATCCTAGGATATACTTGGTTAGGCCCTGGGGATTTATTCACTTTCACATGTTTCAGGACCTCCCACATGTCCTCCTTCATTATGTTGATATGCTCCAGGATATCACTGTATCCCTGAACTCATTAGCTTCCATATACTTCTCCATGGTAAATAAGATAGGAAGTATTCAGTTAAGACTTCACTCATTTCCCATTGCCCCACACATAGATTACCACACTGATCCTTAAGGGGACTTGCTCTCTTCCCTTGCTATTCTTTTACTGTTAATATACATATAGAATCTTTTAGGATTCTCCTTTATATTATCTGCCAGAGATTTCTCATGACCCTTTTTACCCTCCTAATTTCCTTCTTAAGTGTACATAATTCTGAGAGCTTGGCCATATTTAAGATATTCATTGTCCCCTATCTTAAGGGGATTTTTAAAAATATATACATACTATTCGTTCCTCTGCATTATGCATATGCCTTTTCCATACTTTACAACACATTGGTGCTTGCATTGAGGAGAGAGATAAGCTTTACCTTGCATTTCTGTGAGAAACGTCACAGGATCTGAAGATTATCTAGGAGACGACAGAGATCAAAATCCAAGTATTAACTCACCAAACACATTCACTAACCACTGGATAACAATTGAGCTATGCCACTGATACTAGGAATGAAACATGAATGAGTGGACTCATCAATTAGTTAGTGATGCACTGTTCAGCCAGAATAAATAGGATGCTGTTGTTTTGGAAAATAAATGGAGATGAGGTCGGAAAAAGAAACTAACCCTCTGTTTGAAATTGTCACATAGCAAATGTTCATACATCACACTTTAAGTGAAAGAGTGAACTAGTGTAGAAGGGGATTTTCGTCCATCTGCCTTGATGAACTTATTCTTTAATTTGTTCTTTTTTCACTTACAAGGATTCCTGGTAAGGTCGGTATTCATTATGTATCCCTATTTGCCCTTGAGGTGGCGATGGTGAGTTGCCTTCCGGACTGATGGTATCCATGTTGCAAAGGTACCCGTATAAAGCTGTTTGGAAGAGATTTCCAGGATTTAGACCAGCAAAGATGAGGGACTGGCAATCAGTTGCAACTTGAATGACAATCACATGTACCTACCGACTTTGTCCTTCCAGGGGATAGATATCTCAGGGTTGGGAAGCACTGAAAGAAAAATTGCTGTGGTTCATTCCATAGATAAAACACAGCAGAGTGTTCTCTGCCGTGATAGGATGCCCTTCTAAATGTTTTACTCTTCACCTTAAATAGACGCCCTCTGGTTTTAGACACCTCTGCCATAGGAAACAAATTCTCACTACTTACCTTTAATATCCCCCTCGTAATTTTGTATACCTCTATCAAGTCACCCCTCAGCCTTTTCCACTCGAGGGAAAACAAACCCAACCTATCCAATCTCTGCTTATAAATGAAATGCTCCAATCCAGGCAACAACCTAGCAAATTGCCCCTGCACCCTCTCCAGTGTAAACACATCCTTCCTGGTGACCAGAACTGCACACAGTGCAACCTTACCAATGCTTCATAAAGTTGTAATATGACATCCCCGTTTTTATATTCTTTGCCCCCATAGATAAAAGCAAACATCCCATAGGCCTCTTCATAAACCTCTCTCCCTGTGCTGCCACCTTCAGGGATCTGTGGGCTTTTATCCTGAGTCCCTCCGTTCATCAACACTCTCTGGAGCGTGACCATTTGTGTGTGTCCTACCTTTACTTGGTCTTCCAAAAATGCATTACTTTATAGTTACCAGGATTAAATTCCAGATGCTACTGCTTTCTAGCTGATCAATGTCACTCTGTAGCCTAAGACAACAATCCTTGCTATCTACACCACAAGACTGGGTCGAATTAATTTGTTTTTCAAAATATTGCCACAAAACCTCATGTTTACTGGAGGGAAGATGAGACCTTCGTTTAAGGTCTCTTTTGAAAGATACTACCTCTGACAGCACAGCACTCCTTCAGTATTGTAGCAGAAGCATCAACTTAAATGATCAAGTTTCTGATATGGAACTTGAACTCACAATCTTCTCTCACAGAGAATGCCATTTGGCATTTTTCCATGTTACACAGCTCCTCACAGCTCAGATTTCAGGATACAACAGTGAGCAGCTTGATCTAATATCTCTTCCAGGCAGACAATGAGGGGTTCTGGTGAAGTGTGATTTCCATTAGTGCTTATTATTAAACAGCCACACAATGCCTTTGCCCTTTACATGCAGGTCAAAAGACATGTTGGGTAATGAGAAAAATTAAATTAGAATATACAGCTGAAGGAGCAGACATAGTCCAACCACTCTATTCCATTGTTAATGTTCCATTTGTGTCTCTCATCCTTCATCCTTCATCGTCTAAGTATAGGGACAACTTTACTCTTCCTTGCCTATCCAGCTCTCCCTGAGTCCTGCCAAAGGTTCTTCCACCTGAAACATTAACTCCGTCTCTCTTCCCACAGATGCAGCCTGACCTTCTGAGTATTTCCAGCAGCTCCCATTTTCATTAGAGATTTCCAGTTTTCCCTTTAGTGCACTTTTTCTTTTTGGATTCCATGTTTAAATTCTTGGTATCCATCTTCTGTTGATAGATTTTAAATTTGCTCTTCCCCACAAGTGGAAACTTTGTCCACTCCATCAAGCCCTTTATATTAATGTAAAAAAATCTTTATTAGGTCACTCCTCAGCCTTTCCTTTGTAAGAGAGACATGCAGCCATTTGTCCTTTCCTATTAAGTGTAACCTTGCAGTACTGATATCATCCTCACAAATCATTTTCACATCCTCTCAAGTGTCTCTGTGTGCTTTTTTTTATGAAACAGCAATCAGAACAGTACAGAGTGCTCCAACTGTGGTCCAACCATTTGGTACACATTTAACATAATTTTGCTGCCAATATGAAGCAGGGTGCTGAGCTCAGCTGCAATCATTAATTCTTGGGAAATGTTTTGTGCACAATTGCAAACGCCTGCTGCTCTTCACTGCCTGCATCAGGCAATCCATTAGCTCATATCCTTTTTTCAATGTCAACTGTTGAACTATTGCACACACTAGGAAAGTAGTCTAGATTTATATCCATAAATCCAATTACATCTCTGTTAGAAGATGTGGTCACATTTAACTTTATATTCAGCTTGATGTCAATTAGTTAATTGCTCATTTTCTATCTGTTCAGTTCTCAGGGAAGCTGCAGGCACATGAGATTGGCTGAGCAGGTAACAGAAGGTGCTGAGTTCAAGCTCCATTGGCTGAATTTAAGCAGACAGACATGCAGGTAAGAATTTAAATCAGATCATTAAAATTATGCATCCTGAATTTAGAGCTTAAAAATTGAGTTAATGAGGTAATTAGTATTAGGCATCATTAAGAGGATTGCAATCGGGGCAATCAGCAGTGTATGGAACACTTGTCAGTGGTTGTATTATGGTATATTTCACTACTTTGTAGCAGTAACTATATTTCAAAAGTGCTGCATTGGCTATTAAGTACTTTGGTTTATCCTGAAATGATGTGAAAGGCATCACGTTAATGTACATCTTTCTTTAAAAGCTTTAAGTGCAAGTTATGTAATGGAACAGCAAACTAAATCTCTGATAGTTTTAAATATTTCTATGGACCTACTAGAAGAGCAAAGATATTTGTAATGGGAGTGCAAGGGGGAGGGAGGAAGTGGTGGAGAATACATGGAGTGTGGGAGTGCAGATGCAGAGAGGGGTGTGATGTATTGATGAGGGATATAGAATGGAGAAGCAGCAAGAATGCAGTGCAGGCTGAAAGTGGGAGGGGAAGGGAAGGGAGACATACAGATAAATTCAGGAAACCAGCCATATGACTGTCATAGAATCAGTTGTTCAGTACAGAAACAGGAACTTTGCCTCATCAAGTCCATGCTAACTTTTTGCCCCATCTACACTAATGCCATTTGCCTGCATTAGGACCATATCCTTTCATCCCTTTGTGTCTAAATGGCTTTTAAATGTATTATAAATTTAAGTAGATCTACCAGGAAACTAACTTTACTTGCTGAGAAAACTGTCATTCCACTTCAAAGTGGTGTGTTTTATGCAAAGAGTGTCGAAATACTAGTGATGTAAGATAGTACTATCTAAAACCAAATCTTCCCCCACCAACATATGCAGTTGTAAGGTACTGACTAAGTATACCAAAATATTTTACTGGATTACCACATCTCGGCCACACGATGAAAGAAAAATGTAACATGTTTTTTTTCTTCCCAGTAACACAGCATGTACAAAACCAGCAATGTCAATATTTTGCAGGGTATCATTTTGAAATTTGCAGTTTGCACAAAACATCCAAGTGTAGTAAACAGTGATGATATTACAAACTTTAAAAGGACATGGATATAGATAGGCCTTTGAAATAGACAAATGAAATAGGCAGATGAAATTCAATGCAGATAAATGTGAACTGATACATTCTGACACAATGAGAGAAGTCAACACAAGCTAAATTATACAATTTTAAATGGGGTTTAAGAACACAGACCAGGTTGTTTTTGCACAAATCTTTGGAGGTAGATAGACAAATTAAACAAAACAGTTCCTGAGCTTCATAAATAGGAACAAAAAGCTTTGCTAAATCTATATAAAATAAGTTAGTTCGACTGAAGTGGTATCTAATTCTTGGCATTAGATATTATGAAGATCGCAGAAGCTTTGGACTGGGTGTAGACAAGGCCCACGGGAGACTTGTTATGTGTTTAAAATCCCAATGGTTTAGTTAGAGGCTTCCAGTGGCTAAAGGTTGAGAACCAGAAGGCATGGAACTTGGACAATCAGCAGAAATAACAGAGATGATACAAGTGAAAACTTTAAAAACACAATGAATGGTTACATTTTCAGAAGTACTGTAGGAGAGGATGGTGGACAGAGAATCAACAGAAGCCTTAAAGAGACACTTGGATACATTTTTAAAGAAAACACATTTCAGGCATACCTGGGAAAAAGTGGGACACAGAAATAACTGGGATTAAAGAAATAACACAGGCTTGATGGGCAGAGCAGCTTCTATGCGTAATATTCTACGATTCTGGAATGCAGACAAGAGTCACTGGTGGAGGAGGAGTCATATTAAAAGTACTTACTAATAAATCCAAAATGAAAATTGAGGCATAAACTGCTGAGAATGCGGAACCCATTGCCATGGAAGTACTAGGAGGGATTGGCAGAGATTCATAGACTTGTACAGCACAGACACAGGCCCTTCAGCCCAAACTATCCATGCCAACCAAGATGCCTATCTATGCTAATTCCATTTGCCAGCATTTGCCCTATATCTCTCTAAATCTTTCCAATACATGTACCTGTCTAAATGTCTTTTAAACATTGTAGTTGCACCCATCTCTACCAGTTCACTCCATAGAACCACCATTTGATGTATTTAGAGGTAAGCTAATAATTACACGAGGGGGGGGGATGCTAGGATATTCTGATAAACATTACAATTGGCTCATACCCTTGAGAACACTTACACATTACATGAGTTGAATGGCCTGTTTGTGTGCAGTATTTTATAGGTAACACAAAATTACACATTAAAATAACACCAATAAAAAGGACAACTTTGGAACTTTTTCCAGTTTATTTAAAAAAATACTTCAAAGAAATTTTCTATGTATTCCATCTGCACGCTCAAATTTAAAATCTTACAAAGCAACATTTTAAAAGGTTAAAACATGCTTCATATAGTGAACTAAAGAAATTCACTGAGCAAAAGGTTAATAACACGTAGAGATTTATTTATCTTAAAATGTACCATCTGCACACACTCCGCATCATTAAAAAGTTATTACACCCTCCGGTGAGACAAGAATTGATAGGGTTTGCGATGGAACTAAGGCCAAGCAAAGCAAAGCTTACTTCCCAAGCAAATGCCGTTCTGAAATTTTATTTGCAAGTGAGGTTCTCATGGACAATTTCCTCAGTGGACCACCGGTTTTACAGATTCACATGTATCTGTGGAACAGTGCTTTGCATTGACCGTGGAATTGACTGTCCACAATAGTCAGTGTCCATCAACCAGCTAACACGGACTGCACTAGTCCCTTTAATTTTGATTTGTACAGGGCAAGTGGAAAGGAAATCCATTAGGAGTGGTGCACTCCTGAGGATGCAAGTCTACTGCTGCATCAAAAGTGGCTTATCTATTCAGTTTATTTGAAAAAAAAATCACAAATGTTATTTCAGTCCTTTTCCACTTTCCAGTGGATTAGACCAAGAAGCCATTATTTCTTCATGACTGTAGACTGAGTTGACTAGTGGAGAGCACATTTTCCACAAATACCACTTGACACCAAAGGCCCAGAAAGCTTTTTGATGCCTCCTCCTGTCACTATCTCTCTACACAGACCACTATCACAGGTCTACCTGTGATTGAGACTAGCTATACAATCAGAGGATTTTTCATGTAATATTCCTTGATTATGAGATATAGATACATTAATGGAGATGTTTCCACATAGGGGTAGGCTATTTAAAATTAGGGCTCATAAATAGAGTATTCACTAATAATTCCAAATGAAATTCAGTACAAATGGTGAGAATGTGGAGTGCACTGCTACATATCTACTGAAGGAACAGTGCTGATGTCACTCTCACAATCCCTTTGGTGGACTTGCCATCTCATATCTAATGTTATCTGGTGGCGCTGACATTTTTGCAGTCTTGATCTATTATTGCAAATATTCAAAATTCAATTTCAAACAAAACCTGGTCAACAGCAACCCTCTCCCTACCCTCCCACTCTATTAACACTTCTGTACCTGGTCTGCAGTCGACATTCTCGCAGTGCAGAAGGATGGATATAAAGCAAAATATTTTACTTGGGGAGTGGGAGCTTAAGATAGGTAACAGATTGAAGTCAATCAATTCGCTACAATCCATTTACATCACCCTCCCTCTGAAGCGGATGTCTAAAATGAGAGATGTACTTAATCTGACAGTCCAGAACGGGCAGACACTCAAAGCATGTCAATGGATCAACTCTAAGAATGAATGGGTACACTGACCCCCAAGAATGGATGGACACACTTGCAGCTTGATTGTGCAATGATCTCAAGAAAGGACATGCACACTTGCAGTGTGGCACCATATCACAGTATTCTGAAGATTTATAAGCCAATGATATCAATAATGCATGCAGATTGGCTGAAAAGTTTACAGTAATGTAAATATACTTAACAGAAATACAAAAATACAATACCCTTTTGGGCATTAACTCTGCTACACTGATAGAAATGTTCAAAAATAAAGTAAATGTCTTCATAAATTACTGCTAGATACACTGAGGCATTTCAATAATGCTGACTATTGGTAAAGTAAGATAAACCTGAAGGAATTCTCCTGCTAGGTACAATATTACAATATCTTAAAGGAGCCATATTTCTTTTGAAAACTGCTTACGATTATAAATGGATAAAAAATTACAAATACACTAAAGTGAATAAAAAATACAAGTGCCTGGGAAGCAAGTTTTACTCTGAACAACCAAATTTTAAGCTCTAAAAATCTCAGGACAAGACAACAAATACAGCTCCTCTCGTTAAAAGCGGAGAATGAGTTTGTGGAATTCCTACCCCATCCCCTCCCTCCCCTTTCAACCCAAGTGTCTGGAGGATAAAATTATTTTTCAGTATAAAGGTTGTCCATCGTGTTAGCAAGTGCTTGTTGCTCAAGAACCCTGTTTACACAGATTACATAATTTGATTGCACATTACATTATACAGGTTTTTAAAAAATCATATTTTACCATCTATTCAGATTTTGTTAATATCTCAATATTAACCATTACTGTCATCTTACTGGAACAGGAATAGATGTAGAATTGGCTGAAGAAAGCTCGGTGTTTGCTCATTAGGAAATTGATGTTGGAATGGAAAAGAAATGAGGGATCCTGGAGAGAGAGCCACGCATCACTTCCAACTTAGATTGACAACTTGGAATTAAGGAACTGGACAAATGTGTAGGTGAAACATAATCACACAGGCAGAGGGGCAGCATTGGCATTCTACATGTCCATCATGTAGAAATGGGACAAAAAGTGCAAGGTACCACAGTTGGGTAGTCCCTAACCATGCAGGCTGGAAAACATACAATGGTCTGAATGCCCTAATTTTGTACTTATGATCTCAGAGGGGAAATTGTGCAATGGATTGTCAGGGAGGGCAAGCTGAGGCAGAACATGTGGAGTTATATGAAAGTGCGTTTATATCACAGTCGTGCCACTGAGTTTCCAAAGTGCAGAGGACAAGTAGCCAGTTTCAAGCCATGCACAAAACCTGGCCCATTCAAAACTAGCATTTTCTAAAGCCTGGGCAGATTGGTTTGAATTTGTTGAAAGAAATACACATCAGGAGTGTTAAAATGGTCATGCCCAATCTTTCCCATTTCTTTCAAAAGTTGCAGTGATTTTCTTATATACCCCCAAAACAATGCAACTCTTGTCAATGTTAAAATAATTTCATACCAGAGTCAGGGGAACAGAGAGGCAAATGAAGATCACTCAATCCCTCATATCTGTTATATCAAGGCTGATCACCAGCTCAACGCCTATTATCATTAATCTATAATCCTTACTTAAAATTCTATCCATCTAGGTCCAAGAATTTAACCTGACCCTCAGCATCCAGAGCTATGTTGTGTTCTGGGTGAGGGTTTTGGGTCTGCAAAGAGAACTGCAGACTCATTACCCTTTGTGAGAAGAAATGTCTAAGATCACATCCCTTTGCTTTGAATTCCCAAACCAGATGAAAACTTCTTTGCAACAAAAAACAATCTGCTGGAGGAACTCAGTGGGTCGAGCTGCAGTGGGGGGGAAAGAATTGTTGATGTTCTGTCAATTTGTCTAAAGTTTCTCTGACATATTGAATCTATTCATCATTTTAAACAGCTTGATTAGATCATCCCTCAATCATCTCAACTTGTTATATGCAAGTCTGTCATCAATTTAGACCAAACGTTACATAAACTGTCCATAGCGTGCCACTAAGTTAGGCATTGTCATGTCATTTTAAAATACAGCACTACTTCAGACTTGTCAATCGTACTGAGACTATAGTTGGGATTCAAACAAATTCAAAGCAGGCAATACCTTTCTGAAATCAAAGCACCTTCTGAGCCCATTGTACCTGTAATCTGTTCTGCATCAGATTGGCTTCCTGATCCCAGACTAATTGCTCCTGGAACTTAGAATGTACACAACAGCATGTGGATCAACAGAAAAATCTAAGACAACCTTGTATTAGAATCCTAATTTCACTCCCTCTTACTGTACGCCAGGAAAGGCACAAGTCTGGGAATTTATTCCCCTTCAAATCCTCCAATTTATTTTTGAATGCAAGTCTGGGCAGATTGGTTTGAATGGTTGAACTGGATCACCATCTGGCAGTGCATTCCAGGTCACACTGCATTGTACTGAAAGATTAAATTTATGCAACTCCCTGTTGTTGGCTCTTTCTATCAGCAACTTTTCCCACAGATTTTCTTGCAACTCCTTTTCAAAAAAAAAATCTATTGATTACCCAAAATGAGACATTGCTGCAGGGCAGAGACTGCAGTGTATGACTTGCACTTATTAGAGGCAAACAGTCCAGAAAATGAAATACTGCAATTAACATAAGGAGAGTCTTCCTTACACATTCAGGATATGTGCTCATATGCCTAACATTACTCTGTTGACCTCTGGGTCAAAATGTACATTGCCTCTGAGGACAGTTTCAACACAGCTCAATAGCTAAGTTAATTTAGCTATCAAATTACTGTAAAACAAAATGAAACTAGACAGAACATTCCCAATATCTTACACTTTAAGGGGATTGAATTAGAGGTAGGCTAATTGTGACGTAAAAATAGCTATCAGACTGGCAATTTAAAACAGGACTGGGTTGAGATTGAATAAACAACATTTGGCAAATATTAAAATTTCAACATTAAATATCTTTGTAGGAGATGGGATATGGTTCCCTAAGCTTTCCACCAATGAGGAGTTTTCCTCA
>JAUZTB010000065.1:14135892-14146266 GCA_034780895.1 Rhynchobatus australiae
TGGCAATTCATCCTAGATAAATTTGATTGTAGCCAACATTCCACAGGCTGTCTCAGTACAGACAACAGATCCCCACTACTTTTTCAAGAGCACTTAGGGGTGTACACTATATGCTGGTCTGGTCAATGATGCACAAATCTCATAATTGAATTGAAATAAATCATAACCTATTGCATAAAAAAAAATCACCTGGCTGCTTTGCCAATTCCCTTAAACATGTGAACTGAATTAACTTCTCTGCACAGTATTAAACAGACCTGTGGTCTGTAATGTTTGTTTTGTAACCAGGTGCATTAGTGATGCACAAAAAAGCTTTTAAAAAATGTGGGCCAAGGTGATGTTTGATATGGAGATATTAGATTCATCCTCTTAAGTTGTTCCCATCATAATAAGGACTTGTGTTACTCAACCAAAACAGCTTTCTCCAGTACACTGCTGGGTTATAATCCCTACAGTACAAAATTATTATCAAACTACTCACATGTACTTTTAAACTTTACTGAAATAATGTGACAGCATCTGTTTTATAAAAAGTTCATTTTTTTACCAACTTGCAAACATTTTTCTGCTTCAGCCTAGCTTGATAATAAATCAAGGAAACATGCTGTGTTTAAAAAAAAATCTCACATACCTGGTTCTTTTGCCAATTACCTTAAATTTGGAATGAAATTAAATTGAAACACGATCAATCCCACTTAAATGACTGGCTGCTCACCAGGAACACAATTTAGATGTACTTTACTCAATTCACTTCGAGAATGTAGGTATCAATGATCAATGGTGAGGTCAGTATTTATGGCCCATCTTTAATTGCCTAGTGACTTGATAGGTCATTTCAAAGGACAATTTAGAGTCAACCACATTTCAGATCTGACTTGGGAATATCAAAGGCCAACATTCTTCTCAAAAGACTGTTAGTGAACCCAATGGATTTTTAATGACCAATTGGGTCATTACATAATCACCATTAATTACATTTTTATTTCAGATTTATTTAATTAACTGAATTTAAATTCCTCATTGTTGTGAAATTTGAACTCATTTCTGGATCACAAAATCTAAGCTTCTGGACAGCTATTCCCCAGCTTCCCAGGCTGGTAACCACAACAGCTGGTGGCAAACAGAATGCTCATCTATTTGGTTGGGACAATTCTGACTTACAAAAATCAAATTCAAGCCCTGTGTCTACATACTGCAGGAACAGCATGCGTGTCCCCTCCAGAGCTGCAAAAGGCATTTCCTCTCAGTGACTCCCAGATGAGGCAGCAGCAGCTCCCAGCCATAATATTGGCTTGACCATGTCTCCAACCTTTTTTAAAAAATTGTCATGCATTGCATCTTATCATTTTGAAAAGCTGGTCAGCATAATGACCTAGTTACTACTCTGAAGAACAAATTCTACAGAAAGAATTACAGACCAGTGATGTTATATAGTACTCAGTATTAGGCAGGAGGGTTTGAAGAACTGTCTAAACTCTGCAGCTGCAATCACTAAAACAACTGAGGCTTTAAGGCCTGAGATAAAAATTAAATACAGTCAATATCCCTACAAGGTCCCTGATTAGGTAGCTAATGCAATTTCTTCTAGCCACGTTTCCTACAGTCAGGGTATAATCTGAATAAATTCATCTCTCCACTTCCAGAGGTTATTCATTGGATTAATCAAAAGTACACATAGAAAAACATCAAATTTGACCCAAAAGAACTTAACAAATCAGTTTTCTTCAAGGTCAAGGAATACAAGGTTCAGGTGGAAAAGTGGAACCAAGGTTGGGGACAGAAACTACATGGACTGTGGGGCTTAAGTTTTTTTATTCATTCACTGGATGGGGATGTTACCAGCCATGCCAGCATTTATTATTTGTCCTTAATGGTCCTTGAACTGAAGTGGCAAGTCACACTTTGTGGGCCTGATCATATATAGGCCAGACTGGATAAGGAATGCATAGTTCCTTCCCAGAAGGATACTAATGAAATAAGTGGGTTTTTAATGACAATCCTGTGGTTTCCTACTGCTGTTCCTACTTCTTACGATGTGATCACTGAAACAGCTGTACTATACCATACCCACAAGAATCTCAACTCTCTCATGTTGTTGAGCCAAAAAGTTCCCTTAGAACCCACAGAGATTCATCAACATGATACTAAAAGCCTGAGCTAGCAATGAAAAATTGTACATTGTGCTACAAAGAAAGAGAAAGGTATTTTCAGCACATCTAGCAAATCCCAGTGTCAAGAAAAAAGAATCTCCATGAATTGTCACAAAAACTTTGCTACTTTCCAAAAAATCTCTTTTACCTCTATCAAATTGTATGTTAGCGATCTAGCTTAGTACTTCCAATTTGCTACTATCTAGCTCTCTGGAAATAATTTGCTATTAGTATGAGCAAGGTAAACAACCCTAAGGGGGCTGGATAGGGCAGTGGTTGAGGTGGGAGAGTGACGAACAAGGGAACATAGCCCAAAATAAGGGGTCAGTCATTTAAAACTGAGGTGCACAAACATTCTCTCCCTTAGAGGGCAGTGAATCTCTGGAATTCTCTGCCTCCAAGACTGGTGAAAGCCACATCATTAAGATGGAGACATAAATATATTTGAGAGATTGAGGAACTGAATTAATGGGGAACTGGCAGAGGAAAAGTTGAGGCCAGCATAGATCAGCCATGATCATATTGAATGGCAGGGTAGGCTTGGAGTCTGCTGGCTTGTTCTTGTGTTCAGCCTCAGCCAGATGACAAACAGGCCATAGGAAGTAATCAGTTCTGTTGTGTTCCATTCTCTCCACAGGATGGTGCTGGAGTCACATGCAGATTATTTATGAACCGAAGCATTTAACCAGTTTCGCAAAAAGTTGGGCAGAATTTCTAAATTAATCCTGAAACACTGGTTTAAATGTCCTCAAAGAACATTAATATTTCTGATTGCATCAGTGTAAACCAGTGGCCTCCATCACAGGACTTCACTCTTTGTCTAAGATTTTGACACTAGCTCAGTCAAATTTTTTTTTGATAATACTCCTGCAAGGCATCATGGGATGCTTGTACACCACGTTAAACCTACTGTGAAAGTGTAAAGCAGCTGAACAGCATAAAGCCGAGACAGGAAGGGAACTAAAATAGAATAGGGTGAAAAGAATAATTTGGGTGGGGAATGCTGGAGTGTGGGACACAATGGAGAAAATGGCTTCCCACTATGCTGCAAGATTTGCTATCACAACCACACAACTGAAACGCATGAAAAATCTTTACTTCTGAAAGTAAATCTGAGCTTCATGCTCCATTTTCTTTGCATTATTTTACATAAATCAAATCAAGCTGGAACTCCAATATCAGCAGATAAGAGAAAAAAACCATATGAATTATGATGAATACAAATTAAAGGGAACCCAGGAGAAATTACAAGACACTCATCCAAATCAAGTTACAGGTTCTTCAACTTGCGTCCTCAAGTACCTGAAGAGCTATGAATTTCATACTTTTGCTCTACTTTCTGCTCGAATGTTTGGTGGTATATTACCAAATAGTTTCAATAGTAGGTGCAATGTTTTTAAACTTTGGAGGCTGGCCCTACCTTTCCGTAATTTGCATTGGAGTGTGCCAGAATTTACACGGTCCTCCAAGGACTTGCCAGTATTGATAGGGAATCCTGTGGAGTATATTAGTATTTATTGGTGGCTCAAGGGAAGCAGGTCAATATGAAGCAGAGAGGAGTTTCACCAGAAGTGTGTGAGTATTCATAGGTGATATCTAGGAATATTTTAGCATTAATGATCCCAGGAAGTCACCTTTGAGAGGAAAGTTTCTGGGAAGTGTCAGTCTTTACAATTGGTCTTCAGTAATACACAGCCAAGGTATATCAATAAACACTATGTGTGCAGCTGCTGGAGTTCAAAACAATCTGCATATCTGTGGGGGATCTCTCTGACATTTCCCATGTCTGTAAACTTTAGCAGTAAGAATCAGCCTTCTTGCTAAAGGTAAAGCTTTCAAACTTTACCCACATGCAGCTGAGCTGGACTCCAGTGGGTTCTGTATCCAGCAACCAGTACTGGGTAAACATCAAATACAGCAGTTCATAAACTGGCACCAATCTACTCTGCTCAACCAAACTGCAAGCCGGTGATGGATTGCAATCATGCACACACATACAAAACAATAATCAATAAACCCTCAACCTCCAGGAAGCTGCAGCCAGACAACAGTTCAGTTGCATTCCTCAGTACTCCAGTAGTGGGCCATGTTTGATATTGTGACCTGTAAACAGAGCCACTTGAAAGAAGTTTTCTCTCAGTATGTCATGGAAGAATATTGGACAGGTTATTGTTCTGCCTCAAGCATTGTGTTCAATGACCTGCAATCAGCAGATTGATGTGCAGCCTCACCCAGATATTAATAGTTGAGACGCAACTCATTTCATACCATTTGTGAACTGCTGTTAAAATACTGCAAAGGATCAGCTAAATTATAGTCAAAGGTCAGCCCTTACAAGTCAGAACAAATCTCCCAGCTTTGTTGGGAGGAATAGAAGAATATCTGGGAAGCTGCCAACAGTAAAACTTGTCATGGTACAGCTGAACTCTACCAGACAGCTGGCCCAGGTGCAGTTGTTTACTGCAGATTCCTTGGTAATAAGTCACTTATTCAGTTAAAATAAGAAGCGACTGCACCTCCAAGGGTTATATGATGACATTACAAAGTTTATATTCCCAAGAACATAAAGGGCTGATCAGACTGAAATTTTCAAGAAACTGATGGTTTGATGAAAAGAAGCATGGTCACCGATGGAGGAGTCTACAACATGGGGACATAAACCTAGTTTATGCAGAAGCATTAGGAACACAAAGAGAAGAACAGTGAAGCCCTACAAAATGTGCAATTAATTTTAATTCAGAAATTGATACAATTTCACGGCATGAGAGCATGACAACAGAGGCAAGGCAATTGATGGTGAAAATTAGCTATAATCACACAGTATGGTGAAACATGCTATTGTACCAAAGGCATCAAGGGATATGGGGAAAAGCTGAACTAAGAGGATCAGCCATTAACGTACTGAATAGCAAAGCAAGCTTGAAAGGCCAAAGGCCTTGCTCCTGCTCTTATTTTTCTATGTCTACCTTTATCAGTATATACTTCCGACAGTATTTGCTTTATCATTTAATGGCTCCATTGGGATGGATTCATCAAATATCTACTAGGGTCAAGTAGTTCTGAAAATTTTAAGGGAGAACTAGGTAAGGGAGATTTTTGTTTTGTTCATTGCAGCCTTTTCTGGTGCTATTTTTTTAGTACAGATTTAAGGGATGCTGCACTGCAAGAGGTTTAACTTTCAGATGAGACTTTAAACTACCTCACCAGAGATAAACATTCTCTTGGTAAGATTCAGAGGCAGGGAACTTTCTTCGTGTCCTATCAAAAATTTATCCTTCAACTACAACAGATTGTCAAGTTTTGGATCTCATTGCATTTTGTAAAGGCTTACTGTTGTGCACAAATTGGCAACCTTTTGACTTAACATAGTACATCCTTGGCTGCAACATGCTTTTGGGTATCCTGAGAATGCAAAAGATGGCATAAAAATATTATGTTGCTTTCTAACTCAAAGCATAAAGATGTTAAGCCACGAACAGCACTTCACTTTGGAGTCAGAATGCTATGGATTCAAGTCTCACGCTACACAATTGAGCACAAAATCTAGTCTAACAGATTAACAGAAGTGACGGAGAGCCAAACTGTTAGGCATGGCATCTAATGGATGAGACAAGGCCCCATCTTCCCTCAAGATGGCTCAAAAAAGGCTCCATGGCACTACTTGAAAATGGTTCCTGGTTTACCAGGCACTATCATTCCTCAATTAACATCACCAAACTGCCTGATTATTTATCTCATTGCTCTTTATGGGACTTTACAACATGCAAACTGGCGGTTATGCGCTGCATATGCAAGATAAGTTATCAGCAAGAACTCAATACCCTGAAAACAGAAAGGGTACTATTTCTCACTAATTCAACACGTAGATTTTCACAGAGGGTACCAACGAACAGTCTGCAAAATTTCTCCTGGCATTTTCATTTTGGTGGTAGTTTAAATATATAACTCTAGTAAGCACCAGTGAAGACTGAGTGTATGACAGTCATGAACTAAACTAATTGATCAATTTGTATGAATATTCTGTTACTAGTCTGATCTATGCTGATTTAGATTAATCAAAAGGCCAACAAGAAAATCAAACCAATTTTAAAAAGGCACACTTAGCACAGGATTGTGAGATGTTTCCTAGTAAAATATTAATTTTCTCAAATATTCAATTTGCAGCATTGCTAATTTACACCTTTCTCAGAAAAAAAACTCAATTGCACAAATTTCTGTTGTCTCAAAACAAAAAGATAAATATAGTTCATTCAAAATCCTGACACCTCCAAGCATACTTTTGAACTGTCATTAGAAATTGGACAGAATGACTGAGCTGGACCTTTGACTGGAGACTTTGGAAAGGAGCCTTCAAACTAAGGAATGTTTTTAGTCTTGCTGAAAAACAGGAAACAGGTTTGGAAGGGCAAGGAAATTACATTCCTCAAGTGCTCAAAGTTTACAAAACAAAGTCGAGGGAGAGAATTCTGTAGATGTGAAGATAGCTTTGGGCATGAAACATGGGCAAAAACCAACAGACACTCCCAAATTCTTTGATACCCTTTGTTTCTCAGCAACTTTATTTTCCCAACAACTGAAAATACTGGAAACATTCAACAAGTTAGGCAGCATCAGTGGAAAGAGATAGAGTTAATGCTTCAGGTCAAAGACCCTTTGTCAGAACTAGAAAAGTAAGTTAGTTTTAAATTGCAGAGGGTGAGGGAGGGGTGAATAGAACAAAGGGAATATCTCTGATAGGGCGAGGCCAGGTTTGCCATGATGATAAAATGGAAAATGCAGAGCAGTTGGAAATGTCCAGCATGTCAGACTGTACGAGTAGAAAGAAATAGAGTCATTACTTTAGATAGATGACCAAGAGCAGAAATGACCAATTCAGATATAAACAGTTACCCAAAACTGCTGAATTTGAGACAGACCCTGGAAGACTGCAACTTGAGACAGAAGATAAGACGCTGTTCCTCAAGCTTATGTGGTGCCTTGTTATATCAGTGCAGAAGGACTGATAGGTCAGAGTGAAAGTAGAATAGTGAATTAAAGTGACAAGCAGCTCGGTCACTAGTGCAGACTGAATGCAAGTGCTTTGCAAAAGAATCACCCAATCTGTTTGGTTGCCCCAATGTAGAGGAATTCATATCATGCACATCGAATGCAGTATAAAAATTTGCAAGTGCAAGTGAATGGCTGCTTCATTTGGAAAAACTAATTAGGTCGCTGGATAGAGGTAAAAAAAAGATGGGTAAAAAAAACAATCGCCTGCAGTTGCATTGGAAAATGCTGTCAGAAATGGAGCTGTTGGTAGAGATGGAAGAGCAAACCAGGGAGTTGAAAAAGCAAACGGTCTCTTTGGAATGCTAAAAAGGAGGGGAGAAGACGACATGTCTGGTGATGGAATCACATTGAAGGTAGCAGAAATTGCATTGGATGATCCATTAGTGGGGGAAAAATAAGGACCATAGAAACACTAAACCTTATTTCCCCAGTGCATAAGAAAAAACTTTGTTAATAGACAACAAAGTTTTGTTCCCCTGAGGCTAAGTATATTACTAAGGGTATATCTGGCAGGTGTAAATAGCATGAGACAAAGGAAATCTGAAACATAAGTGAGGAAAAAGAGTGCTGCATGTTGATGGGGGGGGGGCGGGGGGGAAGAAGAGGGGGTGGCAACTTAGATTAAGTAGACTGTAAAAATGACACAATCAATGTCATGCCAGCAATTTGTAATGACAGATTGATATAAAAGATAAGCAGCTAGAAGGAGAGATCCAGGTAGAGTGGGAATTTAAGGCAGGAGAAATAGTCCACTGCTTGGTCCACTTCTTTCCCCGGCAAAGAGCTCATCATGTTAGGCTCAACATTCACTGAGATAGTGATAAGGAGGCATGGGGGAAGCTAAGAGACTATCATTTGGGATCAAAGAGCAGAGGGTTGGGCAGTGAAAGCATAGCAAGGTGCAAAACTAAGAGAGAAATGGGGTCTTAGGAAAGTTAAGGAGTAGAAAAATCTAAAAATGTTTGAACTCAACTTGTTGAAAACTGCAAATATTGCCAACTGAAAAGAAGAAATATTTTTTTGTTAAAGCACTGGATACAACAAAAGAAAGTAGAATTGTGGACCATTACAGCTTCAAGAAAAATAGTTGCTGCAGGAGAAAGAACATGCATGCATGTATGAAAGGAGGAGGAAGAAGAGGTCTTGATGCAGAGGAAGAAAAATTAGGTCATGCTCGATTGAAAAGCTAAACTAAAAGAAGAGGAAAGAGGACATTGCAGGGATCATTTTCAAATTAAAAGCATTTGCATAAACGATTTTCACTGCCTCAGTGCATTAAGGTAGTTTACAGTCAAAATTAGTTTTTGAGATGCATAGTCAATTTTGTTGCATAAGAAATAAGGTAGTCAATTTGCATACATCCAACTCTTTATAAAAAAAACAGAAATATAATGATGTATAAAAGTACAAAGATATTGGCTGGAATATCCATGTTCTTCAAATAACAAGTGGTACCTTTTCTAACCACCTGAAAAGAAGCACTGCCTTGTTTTAATAAAAGATAGCACTTTTGACTGTGCGCCACTCACTCAGAACCAACAGTTAAGTTTTAGGTTAAATTGTGTGTCTGGGATCATGCTGAAACCCCACAACCTTGAGGTTTGGGTACGGACAAGTTTGCTCTAGCCAAAAATCATTATCAATAAATCACATACGAGTGAACTGCGAGAATATGCATTTACTTATGATGTGATCAGTAACATTTTTTTTCAGACATCTGAGGCATTCTGGGATATTATTCCCAGAATGGTTTAAGTCATCACTTTAGTAAATCACAATTCTTTAAACAAATACAGTGTGGGCCGCACGTCATTTGAGTTTAATGGAAATCTAACCAGATGTTCAGGGTTGAGTTGTACTCCCTAGGTTTATATAGGTTTATTAAAAACTTATTCCACAACATGCCTCTTTTAAAATCAAACTCAGAATGTGCGATGTCACCTACATTGAAAGCTAGATTTTAAATGGAAGTGACACAGTGCCTCTTGGACATGCATACAAAGGCAGAATGTCTTTCCAAATTCTTTTCAAAGAGCCCATTATTTGCAAGGAAGAAAGGACAATATGCAGTAGCACAATTTCTTTTCTCCCCATGTAGGAAACTGACAGGATTGCACAACACAAGTACATTCTGGCAACAAGAACTAGATAAACTATAAAAATAGTACATGCTTCCAATTTAGGATGAAGGAAATCATTCTAGACATTGGCCAGTATTGGTTTTGTGAAAGAACAATTCAACTGGCCCACTCCCTGTACTTACACCATAGTCCTGATTTTAATTCCCAAGGAAGTATTTGTTTTAGTTCTGAATGTTACTACTGAATTTGTTTCCACCACCCCCTCAGCTAGTGAATTTCAAAACAGAGAACAGTTGCTAAGTTTCTAGTTGTCATGTGTTAATAAAAAAAATTCATGTCATCTCTGGCTCCTCCTCTAATTTATATTTGTAACCTCGTTACCATGCTTGCTCACTCACAATGAAATCAGTTTGCCTTTATGTTTTCTGTCAAAGCAATTCACGATTTTGAACTCCTCAATCAAATCTTCACTTTAGTGAGAACCATCCAAGCTTTTCCAGTCTCCCTATGCAAGTGAATTCCCCATCCCTTGTGCCATTCAAGAAAATATTTTCTGCAGCCTCCTCAAGGCCTGTAGTTCCACCCTGAATAGCTTGCCTAGAAGTGAACACAACGTTCCAGTTGAGGTTTAACCAGTGGTTTAGAAAGATTTAGCATACTTTTCTTGCTTTAATGATCAATGACTATTCACAAACCATCAATCTCATGTACTTTAAAAAAATTGAAGCTTGTTCTCAATATCCTCCTTTCTTCAAAAGGTATTATGCACACACCTCCCTGTTCCTGTATCCCCTTAAAATTATGTCACTTAGTTTAAAATGCTTCTTCCTAACAAAATGCATCACCTCACAATTGCCAATTTTTAGCTGCCCAAATTATACCTATTCCACCAGGCTAACCCCTCATGAGGTACATTACTATCCTCATGGTTGTTCACTTTTGAGTATTGTGTACTTGAAAATATACGTGTACCCGAAAATCCAAGACCTTCGGATGCATCAAAGAGCAGCAGTTCCAAGTTCAATCCCTAGAAATAAACATGATTTTATATTTTCCTCCAGTCTGGAAAAACAACATTTACGATCTCTGTATTC